>SJYA01001578.1:239878-744385 GCA_006410615.1 Neotragus moschatus | reverse complement strand
CTCTGCTTTTGTATATGCTATCTAGGTTGGTCATAACTTCTCTTCCAAGGAGTAAGCATCTTTTAATTTCATGGCTGCAGTCACCATCTGCAGTGATTTTGGAGCCCAGAAAAATAAAGTCTGACACTGTTCCACTGTTTCCCCATCTATTGCCCATGAAGTGATGGGACCAGATGCCATGATCTTCGTTTTCTGTATGTTGAGCTTTAAGCCAACTTTTTCACTTTCCTCTGTTACTTTCATCAAGAGGCTTTTTAGTTCCTCTTCCCTTTCTGCCATAAGGGTGGTGTCATCTGCATATCTGAGGTTATTGATATTTCTCCTGGCAATCTTGATTCCAGTTTGTGTTTCTTCCAGTCCAGGATTTCTCATGATGTACTCTGCATATAAGTTAAATAAGCAGGGTAACAATATACAGCCTTGACATACTCCCCTTCCTTAAGAAGTCAGAAAAAATATGATTTTATCACTCAGAAGTTAAAAAGAAATCATTATTTAAATTTGTGTCCTTCATCACTTTTCTAAAATATTGAATTTCAACAAAATTTTACTGGCTTTCTTTTAACCTCACTTCTATCCATGAATTTACTGTTAGAGCCCATTGCATCTTTTCTTACCACAAGGCCTCATTTAGGAATTTTTACACTTCTAAGCATCATTAGCCAGCACTGATCTGAGGTCATAGGGACAAGTGATGAGGGCTGAAACTTAAATGGATATTATTAAGAAGGCATAGTTTAAAAAAAATTTTTCAGGGCAAAATTTAAAAGGATTAAAAAGTTGCGATTTTGGAAATTATCTGATTTTATGTTCCCACCCTACTATATTATCATAATACAAATAAGAAATTCACCACTGAGTGACCTAAAGTGAAAAAATATGTTCTTTTAAATTCATAATTTAAGACAAAATTTCAGACAAATAACCATATCTATTATACTTAATATTTATTTCTGGATATGTATAAATCTGAATGAAATATTATTGTACAGAAATAAGCATTTATACAGAAATATATACAACACAACACATAAATATACTAAATGTGCAGTTTAGGCAGTTTTATATACATGTAAATATATTCTTGATGCTTTGGGTTGATTCGGAATTTTTCCAGAAATATGTGTATTTCTAAATTATCTTATTCTATTTTCAATTGAGAGCCTTCCCTTGTGGCTCAGCTGGTAAAGAGTCTGCCTGCAATGTGGGAGACCTGGGTTCAGTCCTTGGGTTGGGAAAATCCCCTGGAGAAGGGAAAGGCTACCCACTCCAGTATTCTGCCCTAGAGAATTCCATGGACTGTATAGTCCATGAAGTTGCAAAGAGTTGGACACAACTGAGTGACTTTCACTTTCACTTTCATGTTCACTTGATTGTCCTATTGGAAATTTACCCAGATGTAACTTTAAAATACAGTTCTTTAAAATCATAGTAAAAAGAAGTGTAGTGGGAATGTATCTTTTGCATTAAGTTAAATTATTTGCTATTCTGTCCTGTAGGGAGCTGTCTTCTTAAAATAATATAACGACTAATAAATGAGCAAATGGTGATCATTTGGTTGTACGAGCTTTATTAGTTATTCAATTGGAAATAATAAACGGAATAACTGTCTTAGAATATTAGATCTATAGGCTTCTGTAATCTCACATTCTGCTTTCCCACCATAGAGACTGACCAATTATATAATATTAAATATTACCCAGGAAAGGAAGTATTTCTAGTGTAATCTTAAAGGAGAAGAAGTAGGAAGAGAAGCTAGCAGGCTGGCTTTTAGGTTTAGGAAAAATATATCTCATCTGTGACCTTTCAAGGGTATTTTCTTTTTGCTCTAGATACTATGATAAACAAAAATAAAAACAGTCTTTACTTAGTCAGGAAATAGATCAGCATTCTCCCTTGAGAAGTGAATCACTGAACCAGTAGG
Source organism: Neotragus moschatus (assembly GCA_006410615.1). Taxonomy (NCBI): domain Eukaryota; kingdom Metazoa; phylum Chordata; class Mammalia; order Artiodactyla; family Bovidae; genus Neotragus; species Neotragus moschatus. The sequence goes on along the minus strand of SJYA01001578.1, from coordinate 742,461 downwards.
TGACTTAACTCCCGTGGTGGAGGCTGTGTTTTTGGAGCCTCCAGCATTCTCTGCTCCCTGAGGACACTCAGGATGGAATAGGTGCTTCTCTCCCAAATTTATTGGAGAAATACAGCCAACAATTTGTGCACTGAAACCTCTAACTTGTTCTGGGAGCTGAGGCTGCTTCACAACCACAACTGTGAGCTGAAGGCTTTTGGATAGGTGGGCTCACAGAAGATCATGGCTTTCAGACTTTATTCAAGGAGAAGGGGTTGTTGACTAACAATCAATCAGTCAGGAACTTGTCTTTTCCTGGGATCTTATCTCAGTGAACATGTCTCTTCTCAAATTAAGTGAAGGATAATCAATTAGACACAACTACGTTGGAGACACAAGGCTAACAAGTTATTTTTTAAACAAGAATTGAGTTATAAAGGAAATGCTCTATCCTGCCTCAGCCCTTCTATATGGCCATGTTCTATCATCAGCCCTTGATGAAAGGGAAGTAGTTAAGCAGTCATGTTTTATAATCACAAGATTTTGTAATCACAAGATTTTGCTCTCCCAGCCACAGCTGATATGTGGTCGTTCTATACCCAAGCTCAGTCAATTCTTAGGCTGGCCAGCCCCCTCCTGTGACACCTGGCATACCTGTGTACACAGACACACATGCACAACAAACTAAATTTGTTGGAAGAAACTCTCTTGTGAATTTAAACCAAGGAACACCAAGGCAAGGAACTCATTAGCAATGGAAACAGGCAAAAATCTCTTGTATAGCAATCAGCAGGTTATGCTGAAGGTATTGGTTGTCTCTTGTTGAAAACAAATTACACAGAGAAGGCAATGGCACCTCATTCCAGTACTCTTGCCTGGAAAATCCCATGGATGGAGGATCCTGGTAGGCTGCAGTCCATGGGGTCGTGAAGAGTCAGACATGACTAGGCGACTTCACTTTCACTTTTCACTTTCATGCATTGGAGAAGGAAATGGCAGCCCACTCCACTGTTCTTGCCTGGAGAATCCCAGGGACAGGGGAGCCTAGTGGGCTGCTGTCTATGGGGTCACACAGAGTCGGACACAACTGAAGTGACTTAGCAGCAGCAGCAGCAGCAGCAAACAAATTACAACAAACTTAGTGATTTAAAACAACACAAATGCATTCTCACAGTTTGGAGGTTAGAATCCCAAATGGGTTTCGCTGAGCTGAAACCAAGGTGTTTGCCGAACCTGTTTCCTCTGGAAGCTCCAGAGGATAATCTTTTTCCTTGCCTTTNAGCAGCAGCAGCAGCAGCAAACAAATTACAACAAACTTAGTGATTTAAAACAACACAAATGCATTCTCACAGTTTGGAGGTTAGAATCCCAAATGGGTTTCGCTGAGCTGAAACCAAGGTGTTTGCCGAACCTGTTTCCTCTGGAAGCTCCAGAGGATAATCTTTTTCCTTGCCTTTTCCAGATTCTAGAGCTGCATCTCTGGGATTTCTTGCCTCATTGCCCCTTCCTCATCTTTGAAGCCAATGTCTTATTATTTTTAATTTAAAAATCTCAGAGTATAATTGGTTTATGATATTGTGTTATTTTCTGCTATACAGTGAAGTGTATCAGTTGCACATATTCATACTGTTGTGTTTTTGTTTAGTTGCTAAGTTGTGTCCAACTCTTCTGCAACCCCATGGACTCTAGCCCACTGGGCTCCTCTGTCTATGGGATTTGCCAGGCAAGAACACTGGAGTGGGTTGCCATTTCCTTCTCTATGTATATCCACTCTTTATCAGTTTCTTTTCCCATATAGGTCATTACAGAGTATTGAGACAAGTTCCTTGTGCTATACATAAGTCCTTATTAGTTACCCATTTTATATATAGTGGTGTATATATGTCAGTCCCAATATCCCATTTTATTTCTTTCCCCTCTTCCCCGTTGGTATCAAGTTTGTTTCCTACACCCGAGACTCCTTAGTATCTTTAAAGCCCTCTCTGCTCCATTGTTAGGATAATCTTTTGTCTCTCTGATCTCCTACCTCTCTTTTATAAAGATCCCCATGAGTATATCTGACTCACCTGGATAATCCAGGATAATCTCCAACCTCAACATTCTTAATCTAATCACACCTGCAAAGTCTCTTTTGCCATATAAAGTAACATTTGTGGGTCTCAGGGATTAGGACATGCGTACCTTATGGTAGCATTATTCATCCTGTTACTCTGGGTAATGTGCGCAACTAGATCACAGGGGAGCCAAGACTGGGAATAAGTGAACGTATAGCTGTAAGACACACATGGGGTACAGGGAAAGGAGAGCAGCCATGTGGAGGGGAAACTGGGGCCAGCTTAGAGTGAAAGTCCATGGCCTCCTGTAGCTACTGTCCCGAAGGCCAGAGAAACACCCTCATTTTAGCTCTTTCTGAGAGTGAAGGAAAGCTGTATCTATTTGTACATAACCTGAAAATAAATGGCTGCTACTGAAGGTCACTTGAAGTTGTCTTTGATACTGGTAAGCAAAGAGGCCTGACTAGAGAACAGACATATTTGTCACACTTTCCCTTAAAAGTGGATGCTGGGGGAGGAGGGAGGTCAAGATGGTGGAGTAGAAGGATGAGTTCAACTCCCCTCATGGACACATGAAAAATAACGTCTATGTGTAGAGCAATGCCAGCTGAAAATAGCCAGGCAATGGGCAAAGGCTCTTTTATAAGGATGACTGTAATGAAAGATCCACACGGAGTGGGGTAGGAAGAGAAGAGAAGCAGTCGAGTGCCTTATCCAAACTGAGAAGGAGAACACCACTTGGAAATGAATGGGGACAATCTTTTTCCATTCTAAAAGAAATAAAGAGCATTTTGCCTTTCTCTGTTTGAGAAAATAGACATTTGAGATTTTCTCTGTGAGGATAAAGACACAGAACTAGAGGCACCAGTTGGAATGGGGTTTAGCACATTAAATCTGTGAAGAAAATTCCCGAATTTACATAAAAACTCCTGACATAATCTTGGCATTGAGCAAAATGTCCAGCTGAGTGAAGGCAGCAGGCTTAGGAGCTCTTAGAAAAGGTCTGACGAAAGCAAAACCTCTGATTCCCTTATTTTTAGAGCAGTCACACTAGGCCAAGGTTACCTCTGAGAGAATCTTCACGGTATTGATGCTAAAAAGATCTCAGGATGGAAGTCTATTTTAAGAGTTGTTGGAACTCTAGTTTCTATAAGTTGCTTATCTTTTGCAATACTAATAATGGAGGACTCATTGAAAAGTTACTCGAATATACTGTCTTTTTTAAAGTTATTGTTTTCACAAAAAGGCATAAGATAAGAACTATCTTAGACAAAGGCATAACCCCGCCATTTCTTTTGCAGCGAATGTTGTGGACAGAATGTATATGTCCTCACCAAAATCTTACATTGGCGTCCTCATCCCCACTGTGTTTGGTTGTATTTGGAGATAGGTCCTCTAAGGAGATCAATTAAGGTCAAATAAAGTCATCAAGGTGGGGCCCTGATCCCATAGGACTGACTAGTGTCCTTGTTAGAAGAGACACCATAACCCTCTCTCTCTCTCTCTCTTTCTCTGTGCACTCATGGAGAAGGCAGTCATCTGCAACTGAAGGGGAGAGCTTTCACCAGACACTACCTTTCTGATCTCCTTGGCTTGGACTTCTAGCTTCCAGAACTATGAGAAACGCATCTATTATTTAAGTCATTCAGTCTGTGGTATTTTGTTACAGCAACTGACTGACAGGCTAAGACAGGGAGGGACCAAACTTACTCCTTAAAGGTTTAGACATGGAAGTTATCAGGCTAGTAGGGCTTCCCAGGTGGCTCTGTGGTAAAGAGCCTGCTTGCCAATGCAGGAGACATAGGTTCAATCCCTGGGTCTGGAAGATCCCCTGGGGAAGGAAATGACAATCCATTCCAGTATTCTTGCCTGGAGAATTCAATGGACAGAGGAGCTTGGTGGGCTACAGTCCATGGAGTTGCAAAGAGTTGGACACGACAGCACACACACACAAACTTATTGACTTAAAATAGATAATAACGTGGTAAACGTAAGAGACATTGGGAAATACTATCAACGTGAGCATCAGTGTTTTTATTGGCTGATAATTTGTTTGTGGGTTTCCCTGGTGGCTCAGTGGTAAAGAATCCACCTGTAATGTAGGAGACCTGGGTTTGATCCCTGAGTTGGGAAGATCCCCTGGAGGAGGGCATAGCAACCCACTCCAGTATTCTTGCCTGGAGAACTCCATGGAGAGAGGAGCCTGGTGGGCTACAGTCCATGGGGTCGCAAAGAGTGGGACATGACTGAGTGACTAAGCACCCACACAATTTGTTTATACTTGAAAATTTACATACTTATTTTCTGAGCCATTTTTCTCATCAAGGAAATATGAAGAAGCAGTACCTATGAAAAACACCATTCCTGTGGAAAATTCATGTGACATGTCTAAGAAACGAGGGAAGTTGAGGAATTCTATCTTGGGGTTGTTGAGGAAACAGAGTCATCATCATTTGACCTCCATGAACGAGGCAATGTTTATGTGCTGGACTGAAAGTAAGAAAGTGTGCAAAGCCTTGTAACATGCAAGCCTCCTGGAGGACTGAGTCCTTATTCAGAATCCCTCTAAAGCTCTGAAAGTCTGTTATTCTTGTGCCTGATACATTCCTTTGCATCTCTGTTCTCACTGTCTCATGACTCACATGTACCACCTTCTCTTTGAATTTTTCTGCTCCTCTTGTTTTGCTTTTCCATATAATGTTTTATTGTTCTTGTATCCTAACTCCCAAGAAAGGATCTGACTAGGAGAGTTTATTCAGTATACACCTCTCCTGCTGGAGAAAGTCCTTAAGCCAGGCCCCATAATGGACCACTGGCCTTCCACATGTCAGGCTGGGGTGGGCCTTTTATTCATTGCGGCCAGACTTGCAATTATGTGACCCAAATCATGGCCATCTAATTGCCAGGTGGATATTCAAGATCTGTTGATGGCTATATATGAGTAGATAAGAACAGTGTGGAAGTATATACACACCAAGGTCTGTCTTTCACATCTCAGTAAAAATCATGCCAATGTCATCCTCCATTTTGGGGGACTTTGTACTACTGACTAGGCTGCAGTCCATGGGGTCACTAAGAGTCAGACATGACTGAGCGACTTCACTGTCACTTTTCACTTTCATGCATTGGAGAAGGAAACGGCAACCTGCTCCAGTGTTCTTGCCTGTAGAATCCCGGGGATGGGGGAGCCTGGTGGGCTGCCGTCTATGGGGTCGCACAGAGTCGGACACGACTGAAGCGACTTAGCAGCAGCAGCAGCAGCAGTACTACTGACTTTTGCTCTTAGTATCGTGAAGAAATGTTTATTTCTCTCTCTGTTTCCCATTTTATTTCTTTCCCTCTCATTTCTGGTATAATGTCCAGGCAGGTTGTTTCACTCTGGCTGGACAAGCAAATTAGAGAAAACCTGAGCCAGGGGCTGGTGTTGGGGTACCGGGTCAGGGACAGNACTGACTTTTGCTCTTAGTATCGTGAAGAAATGTTTATTTCTCTCTCTGTTTCCCATTTTATTTCTTTCCCTCTCATTTCTGGTATAATGTCCAGGCAGGTTGTTTCACTCTGGCTGGACAAGCAAATTAGAGAAAACCTGAGCCAGGGGCTGGTGTTGGGGTACCGGGTCAGGGACAGGCTTGGAGAGAGGAGAGAGATGTGGGCTCAGGTGCCAGAACAAGCAGATTCCCAGCCAGCAGAGCAAAGTATCTGTTGGTCTCCTGCCAGAAAACAGCTGTTCAATATCTAAATAGGGCTCCATCTTAAATTAGCTATGTGACTTTCGGCAGTACCTACCCTCATTGAGCTAGGATGAAGAGTTTGGATTTTATTCCAAGCATACTGGGAAGTCAAGGGGAAATTTTAAGCAGAGGAGAAACATGACATGAATTGTATTTAGAAAAATCAGCCAGGCCACAGGGTGGGCAGTGGGTGAAAGTAGGAAGGACAGAAGCGAGGAGAACAGTTAGCAGGCTGCTGTATCTGAGAGGCAGTCTGTCAGGGGAAAGCAACATTGCAGACCCATCCGAGAGACGAGGATGGCTCAGAGCCCAGGTCAGGGTCAGCGGGGGAGGTGGGGGCAGCTGAGGGCATCTCCCTGTACATGGAGAGAAGGGGATATTTAAAATACACTTTGAGGGTAGAGTTAAAAAGACTTTTTCATGGATTAAAATAACAACAGCCATAAATCAGCAACAAGGGATCTAACAACTTTTAAAAAAATGTATTGAAGCATAGGCAAATATAGGTAAAATTATAGTATAGGCAAGTATTGGGGGGGGAAGAAAAAAGCTGATGCTGGGAAAGACTGAAGGCAAAAGGAGAAGGAAGCAGCAAAGAATGAGATGGTTAGATAGCATCACCCACTCCATGGACATGGATCTGAGCAAATTCTGGGAGACAGTGGAGGATAGAGGAGCCTAGCATGCTTCAGTCCATAGGGACTGAAGTCAGACACAACTTAGTGCCTGGACAACACAACAATAGATAATTTACAATGGTATTTAGTTTCAGGTGTACAGCAAAGTGAATCAGTTATACTATGTATGCATAGATTATTTTCCAGGTTCTTTTTCCATATAGATTATTATAGAATTTTAAATATATTTTTCTGTGCTATACAGTAGGTCCTTGTTAGTCATCTACTTTATATATAGTAGTTCATGCTCAATCAGTCAGTCATGTCTCAGTATTTGTGACCCAATGGACTGCAGCCCACCAGGCTCCCCTGTCCATGGAATTTTCCTGGCAAGAATGCTGGGGTGGATTGCCATTTCCTCCTTCAATATATAGTAGTGTGTATATGTTAACCCCAATTTCCTAATCTATCACTTCCTTTATTTTTCCTGTTTAATAACCATAAATTTGATTTTGAGATCATGAGTCTATTACTATTTTATAAAAAAATTCATTTGTGTCATTTTTTGTTAGATTCCACAGCTCAGTTGGTAAAGAATCTCCTTGCAGTGCAGGAGACCTGGGTTTGATCCCTGGGTCAGGAAGATACCCTGGAGGAGGAAATGGCAACCCTCTCCAGTATTCTTGCCTAGAAAATCCGATGGGCAGAGGAGCCTGGTGGACTACAGTCCAGGTGGTCTCAGAGTTGGACACGACTTAGCAACTAAACCACCAGCACCACAGCTTCTTAAAACCACAGAATCGCCCCGGGCAGTCCATGTTGTTGGAGAGTCTGGCCTTTCATTCATTCTTTTTTTTCTACCTCCTCTGCCTGCTACCAAAGGAGGATCCCGGCTGAGCAACCATCCAGCAGAACCTCATGCTCAATTTCTTTCTTAATCCACTTCCTGTAATCACTTCTTATACCTTCAAGTCTCCCCTGACCCCTGTGGAGTAACTAAAGTTAATTTTTAAAAGGTTTTTTTCCATGAAATATAAATGATTTCACATAAAGTGCCCCCAAGAAGTAAAACATCTGCCTTTTAACACAAAATAATTCCAACTGGAAGGTCAGTCATGGTGGCCAGTTCAGTAGGAACTTTTGAGTGTTGGAGGACCTTTGAGTGTCCCTGGAATGATATTGGTTCATTTAAACTTCCAACTTAAACTAGAAGTAGTTCTATTTAGACTGGCATTGGGTGTTTCTCTTTTGTGAATTCTGTAGACCAGAATTTATTTTGTGGAGCTTTAAAAACATTCAGTTGAGAACAACAAACACTCATACTCACAAATACACACACATACACACACTCATACTCATGCCTGCACCCTACTTCTGAGTCTCAGGGGTTGGCCCAGGTCATGGTATTTTCACAGGTTCCACAGGTCAAAAGTCACCGAACTTTCCTCTACAGAGCCACACGGTACATATATTTGGCTTTGTGGACCTGAGGTGGTTATGGTGTGCTGAGCCTTTTGTAGATCCTGGCTCCACATGATCCTCCAGCCTTTTTGGTAGCCCTGCTGCTTTGATTCTGGTTTGGGGAATTTGCATCAGTTCCTGATCATCCGTTGACACTTAGAATACAAATACTAGTTCCTACATTCAAATCACAGATGTGGGGAAAAGAATATGTAGAGACAATGGACAATGGCAGGATGAGGGTGACCACCGATTTCTATAGGGGAGAATCAAAGTGCTTATTTAACTTATATGCAGAGTACATCATGAGAAACTCTGAGCTGGAAGAAGCAAAAGCTAGAATCAAGATTGCCGGNTTCTGTCTTTTATTGAGCCCATCTTTGCATGAAATGTATGAGACAAAAATTAGGAAATTTAGGAGATGGTATTGGGTGTTCCTAAAAGATGGAAAACTAATTTAACTTATGGTGGCTTGGAAGACTTGTCAGGGCACCCCAATGGGGAAGGCAAGCAGACACCAAGATGCATTGAAGATAATCAGGAAAGTGGTCAGAGAATAAAGTGGTTAGAAGATAAACAGTTGTTTGCAAATAAGTAGTAATAGGAGCTATGAGAAAAGAGAACTTTGATGTGAAAGATGATATAGGGACAGAGGGATATATTGACTTGGACAAAAATTTCTTTTGGGTTTTTCTGTGAGATCTTATGAATGTTTTGGCCAACCCAATATATTCTCATAGTAAGAGGCTGTGGGAAACTGAGGTTGCAGAAAGGGGCTAGCAGGCAGGGTTAGGGAATAAAAGACCCCGAGGAATATAGTGTCATGGGTGCCAGGGAATGGGAGAACTTCATCTTTTCATGAAAGTGGGCTGTTCAATAATTTTAAATATTTTATTAAAGGCTAATCAGGAAGAAACTATGAATAATCACTGGAAATGCCTATTTTGAGCTGATTGGTGAGAAGTCAAGGGTAAAAATCATGTTTGTCTTCTTTACTGTTTAGCACCATCACTTGCTAGAGGACTCACATTTATGAGCCATTGAGCAAATACTTCTATAAATGAATGAATGAATGAACAATTAAAATTGAATTTTGAAGTTCAACAAGTGAATTGAAAACAGTTAAAATCANTGGTGAGAAGTCAAGGGTAAAAATCATGTTTGTCTTCTTTACTGTTTAGCACCATCACTTGCTAGAGGACTCACATTTATGAGCCATTGAGCAAATACTTCTATAAATGAATGAATGAATGAACAATTAAAATTGAATTTTGAAGTTCAACAAGTGAATTGAAAACAGTTAAAATCAGGGAATATAGACTGTTTTTCTACAACATTTGCAGTAGTGCAAAAAGATTATATCATGGGCATATGTTAGCACAATAGCTAAGATTTATTTGTAGCTTATTATGGTCTCATTCCATCTTCTCAGCAATCCTATTAGGGAGTCGCTACTACTATTTCCATTTAAAGGTGAGAAAACTGAGGCATCAAGAGATTAATATTAACTGAAATTCACATAGCTGATCATGGAAGAAGCTAGGATACATGATATCATTTCTCTACCTAAAATTTTTCAACAACTTTAATATTTAATCCTTAGTGTCTCCCACAGTACCTGGCACACTGAAGTATTTATTACCTTCTGACTGATGGAGAGAACAAAATGCAGAAATCAAGTACTTTGCCCAAGATCATACACAGCTTATTCGTGGTGGAGATAGAGTTTAGACCTAGATAAGAGTATGGTAGCTCAGACAGTAAAGTGTCTGCCGACAATGCGGGAGACCCGAGTTCAATCCCTGGGTCAGGAAAATCCTCTGGAGAAGGAAATGGCAACCCTCTCCAGTACTCTTGCCTGGAAAATCCCATGGACAGAGGAGACTAGTAGGGTACAGTCTATGGGATCGAAAAGAGTCAGACACGACAGACTGACATCACTTTTCAAGAGTAAACCAGACACTTTGATACTCTCAGAGCCCTTGTTCATAATCACTGTACAACATTAGCTTAAATTACTTTGTTTGCCTTGACTCCTATGGGATTGAGCCTAGAGAGGGAATGAACAAAAAACAAAAGAAATCTGGTAAACTGGGAGAAAAGAGATAAAATAATAAAAGCATTTGATGATTAATAATAGTAGGTCTCATAAGAATGATTTAGAAGTGGAGGGTAGTTCAAGTTCTTAATGGAATACTGTGGAGTGATGCTGAGATCTGAGATGTGTTACTGGATAACTGAAAATGAGCTGAAATGGAGGTCAGTAATGTTGAGTATTTTAAAACTTATGAGACTAAGGTGTTAAGAGGATGAATGAGGAGAGTGCCATGACACAAACCTAGGTAAAGGAGACTTCTCTAATTCAGGTACAGCATATCAATGTTATTAGTGATACACATGTCATATATTAATGGTACACACATGATGAGGTATGATCTTCTTGGAGTTTATATTTATGGAAGATATTAAATCCCATGTTTGCTTCTTCCAATTATAGAGCTTTGAGTTAAAAGGAGTTTTTCTGGATGTGAATTTATGGTATTTACTTAAAAAAAATCTTCTACAGAACTTAATCCCAAGCTTTGCAAGTAATCATCACTCAGTATATGTACACATGATGGAGACTGTACCAAATGGCAGATTTCTCTCTCTTCTGAGGAAGATATTATACCCTCATTTGTTTATACTTTCTTAAGGGATGCTGATGAATAATTTTCCTATAGGAAGTCATTTGAAGGACATGTATTCATTTCAGATGTAATGAACTTGCCGTGGCATTTTAACTGTCAAAGTTGAAGATGTTGTGGGTAACAGGAGATACCATATGTTCTGATACTCTATTCAAACGGGGCTCCCCTGAACATATTATCATGCTATGGTACTATTTCAAAACCTAAATTGGAAAAACCAGAAGTTCTTCCTGTTGCTCAAAAGTTTCTTTCAATTCTTCCTTGATGATACAACTGCATTTAAGTCTGGCCACTGGATTGTGGACTATAGTAAGGATTAGGAGTAGCTATAGCTGAACGACTGAGCGACTTCACTTTCACTTTTCACTTTCATGCATTGGAGAAGGAAATGGCAACCCACTCCAGTGTTCTTGCCTGGAGAATCCCAGGGACGGAGGAGCCTGGTGGGCTGCCGTCTATGAGGTCACACAGAGTCAGACACGACTGAAGCGACTCAGCAGCAGCAGCAGCAGCAGGAGCATAGCTGAAAAGACACAGCCACTCTCTAAGGCTAGAACTGCATTTGAGACGCATTATTCTTGCAGGCTAGGTTGTTCCCCCTTGCAGACGCACACTCATCCCCTCTCCTCCATGAATCTTCTCCTAGAATGAACATTTTTTGAAGACAGACTGCACTTTAGGATACATATAGGATCCAGTGAGATATAAAACATAATTTCTCTTTAACAGGTGATATTTCTTCAGTGATATTCATTACTGGTTCAGTAAGGTAGGGAAAGAGGCAATAAAAAGCAAAAATGAGCACCATTTTCACATAACAGATAGTCAAGTTCCATAGACTTTTGTGTCCTTCCTCATGGATTTTTTTCCCCCTCTTTGAAACTTTGGCAGATGCAGTTTTTAACTGTGCTGTATTAGCCTCAGTGATAACCCAGGGAGGGCCAGTCTACAGCTGCCTCTCAGATTACACGAGAACAGAAGTTCGAGTTGGACTAATAGCACACAGGGAGTTCAGTGCTTTGCTGCTTTGAAGCCTGTCTGTCAATTTTTCTTAAAATACACATGTACATACACGGCCTTGGGTTCTATCGCTGCCTGATTAATGTGATTCTGTTCCTGTAAGGCATATACGCTACACTTGCCTGGTTTCTAGCAGCCAAGCCCCTCTGGTGTTGCCTGAATTGTACCTGGTTCTTTCCGACAAATTATTGTGATGATTAAGAAAGTTTGATGCTATCTCTCTCTTTTTTTTTGGATTCTGGACCTCCTGTCAGATAATAGAGTCAGAAGTATGGGGCTTCGGCAGTTATTCCGTATCAGTGCTCCGAGTTCAAATAAAGTGTCAGGATGACTAAGTACAAGGGATTTGTGGAATGCTTTAATGTTGCCTCATTTCAAATCACTTCATAAGCAGCCTGGTAATGAGCTCAATAAATTCTGTTGGAGGAGAAAAAAAGAAAAAGAGCCCTGTATCCACTACAGAAAAAGTAGGTTGCTATTTTATAATTAGGCCTCTGGGCTGGTGGGAAGGAGCCTTATTTCCTGTTTGAAATCCACTTTGTTAGCTCTGTGATGTGGAGATGGCTAAATGAGTATGAAATATTATAATTAAGGACATCACAAGCTGTTTATCTTATCAGCAGTGTTTTTCCTTAAAGGCTGCCTCATTGACCACTTGTGTATTATAACTACTTTTTTTTTTTTTTTTCCCCCGGGCTTTGCCAGTTGTAACCAACAGAGATTTATTTGGCTCTAAGGGGGGAGAGAGGAGATATGAACAGCAGCCCAGCAACCAGAAGTCATGGGAGAGACCTAAATTGCTTTTATTTTGCTTGGCCAGGCGTTCTTTTCATTAACAGCAATAAGCTGTTTGGTTCTGGAAATAAATGAGTTTATATCAACTCGACTCAACCTGGTGGCAGCATAACATCAGGGGCCACGCTGGGAGGTGCCGTCTCGGATATCTCACCAAGCACCATGGGTTTTTTTTTTTTTTCAAAGATTAACAGAGAAAACCAATCCCAGTTTGGAAAATGAGAACTGCTTTATTATTGATTGAGTAGAAAGCAAGTGGCCAGATTTGCAATCTCCACTGTAATTTGAAAGGCTCTATATTATGATAATCTTTTGACATGCCAACTTTCTTATTTTCACTTGCAAGTGGCAGGGCGAGTCCTGCTCCTCTATAATAGATTAAAATGACAATTCTCACCAGGTTCTGCTGCAAAGGTCTGCATAGCAGTTACTTGCCTTGTAAAGCATTTGGCTGAGCTGAAAGATCAAATCATATATTCACGACATTCCCCTGAGTGTTGATTTTTAAAGGATTCCAGGTCTCAAAAAACACAGGGAGATCTAACGTGTCTGTAAGGATGAGCTCCATGTATCTGGACATTCAGCATTTGTTGGATCTTGGCAAGATGAGGGAGGGTGACATATTTTTCATCTGAATTACGTCGACAAACCTATTTGATCCTAGAATCGAAAGTCCCTCTCATAATCATGCTGTCTCTGTCATTTTTCCATCAAAATAATTTTAAGAAAGTATATGACAAACAATCTGGGGGAGGAAATGGCAACCCACTCCAGTATTTTTCCTGGAAAATCCTAAGGTCAGAGGAGCCTGGCAGGCTACAGTCCATGGGCTCACAAAGTTATACGCGACTGAGTGCACACACACACACACACACACACACACACTTGCAAAACAAATCACACACTATTACCATTTTTAATGGAAACATTTAAATTATCTTCCCTTAAAGTCAAGATCAGGTCAGAAATACAGTTTTCACTGCCGTTGCTGAAGACATTGCTCAATATCTTTAAAAATAGGTTTTTAAACCTGTTTTGAGGACCAGGAAAATATAGAAATGTGCTGATTTAGATATAAAGAGATCAAAGGTCCTTAGTTCAGAATGATGCAGTCGTTATCAGGAAAATCTGTGAAGCTCAACTGTGTCTCACGTAAGCTTTGGCCAAGGCCATTGGCTGCTTTGCTCCCTGGTTTCTTCTTTGCTGAGAACTGAATGAGCTTTATAACCCCACTGACATACTTTAAGACACTGTTAGATTATCAAAGGAGAGAATCACAAAGAGATAACATTGCATGTATGCTCAGTTGCTCAGTTGTGTGTGTCTCTGCGACCCAGGGGACTGTAGCCCACCAGACTCCTCTCTCCATGGGATTTCCCAGGCAAGAACACTGGAGTGGGTTGCCATTTCCTCCTCCAGGGAATATTCCCCACCCAGAGATCAAACCCGCATCTCCTACAGTGGCAGGAGAATTCTTTTCCACTGAGCCACCTGGGAAGCACTGTAGTGTTGCTAAAATCTAATTTTTGTTAAATTTTATATGCATTGCATTGTTTTTAAGTAGTAAGGCATGTTAAGTAGTACCACTGAAGTGCAGGAGAGGATAACCTTGCTTTGAAATCTGCTCATTCACATATCATGCTAGCTATAATACAACCGCTGAGTCATATTTAATGTCAGTATAATTTTTTCACTCATTCATTCACTAAACAGGTCAGCAAATATACACTGAGTTCCTACTTTGTGCTTAAAATGGGGGAAAGTGCAAGGTGTGGAAGGAGGCAGATATGAATTCTAAGAATTCCCAGAACAAAGCATTCCAGAGGCAGAGTGAAATAGCCACTGTGGGCTGGGAAACAGCCAGCAATAGATGACCTGGCTTCTGGCTTTGCCCTGCAAGCAACTGTGGCCTGCACCCTAGGAGGAGGGGAGGCGGGGCCCCAGATGACAGCAGAATGTAAATAGCAACTGAAAGCACCCACCAAAGCATAGTTTTCATTTGGGTGCCTGGGGCTTTTAGCCACAGAAACCGACATTTTAGCAGCTTAGCCTTCTAGGATGAAGGACAGTTACTTTATAGGCATATTGTGGTTGAACAGAGAGTCACATCTTGTTCTCTTTTCCTTCTAAGGATTTTATATTTTTTACCAAGTCCCTCGTTTCATCTGTAGTTGATTCATTGCTTTTTTCCTACCATGCTTGATCCATGCCTTCATTATTTGCAGAATAGCTACTCTGAAGTTATACTCTGTCACCACCCCCACACCATCATTACCGTCACCTCATACATGGGCAGAATTCACTGGAAGAGAAATTCATAATTGCTCTTTGATTTTTCAATAGATACATTAATTGAACCGAAAAAGATAAGAGCTAATGTGACTTATTATCATCAGCCAGAATTCTGGCAGTCCTAACAGAAATGAGATGCATTGGGAATAAAAAAATTATTCTGGCTCCAAAGTGCCAAAACATCTGGATGAAACATGAAACATAAAACATGAAAAATGCAGTCCACTGTCCAGGTCTTTTGTCTGCCAAGTGACAAGCATGTTATATATACCGATTTCACTGGCTTAAAACCTACAGGAAAATCTATCTAGAATGAGGTAGTGGCATAAATGTATTAACTCAAACATTGGTGGAAGTCTTCATATTTCCAAGTTTGTCTTTTTTTTTCTTGCAGAGTGCACTTGAGTAAAATTTTACAACTGCCCAGTGCAATTTTAACATCATTGCCACTTTACTGAAGGTGAGGTTGTGCAGGAAGTGGCTCCAGTTGGCAGGAAGTTCAGGCAGGGGCTGAGGTTTCAGTCTGTCTAAGCCAGAAGTTTTTTCAGTGGTACTCTGTTATCTTTGTATTTGACGAAATTGCACTAAGGCTGCCATTAGCTCCCTATGTGAGTGTGTTTAAAGAAACTAAGCTGTAGAAGAGAAGCCACTGTCTTTGATGAATTGCTGTTATTTGCACAGTCTTTGTTGGGAGCCCCACCTCCACACCCCCAAGCTCTCTGCTGTCCTTGTCTCCCAGATGTGAAATTCTGGGTCAAGCATTTCTCATTCTGCTTATGTTCCTCTCACCCAAGAACTTAAGTGAGGTAGCATGTTATTTAGTTTCTGAACAGCAAAACATTCAGCAAAGCTGAATGCCTCCTGCAGTCAGGTAGGCCTACCATCCTCCTTGGATACAGTGATCTATCATTGTGCGCAGATGGGTAATTATTATCATTCCTGGTGAGACAGAGACACAGACTTCATGTCTGATGTGATTCTGTCCAGTAATTTAACATGATATGATGAACCATATAACATGGGCCATATATCTGGCTGGTGGCCTGAGGGAACCCAAGTCCATCTGATGGGGCCTTCCTGCAGCCTCATGGGAGAACGTTTAGTTTTAAAAGGAGAAGACATATTTGTGAGAATGTGGTGATGCTTAATTGCTTTCCAAATCTAGAGTAAATATTTACCTAGAGAAAATTCTCCAAACATTAAAGCAACTTTATCTCTCACAAGCCAGAGAAACTCATCACACCACAGGCTGTGGGCTGTCAGGGAGACCCCGCTGATCAGAGCTGACCCTTTCATGGACTTTCTTGTATCTCTACTGATACCACTGTTACTGTTAATAACATCCTGCAGGCTCTCTTCTCCCTGCTTAGAAATTTGGACAAAGGGATAATGATTTTGATTAAAAAAATTTTTTTTTATTTTAAAAAAAGCCAGGTTCAGGGAAGATGCAGTGTTGAGTTTTTCCCAAACTTCTCCTTTGTATCCTCATCCTGGATCTCACTTTCTCTGTTGAGAAACCCAAGAGATCATGGCTGTTAAAGATATGAAATTAGATAAACTATGTTCTTATGTAAGTGGAGATATTTTCTGAGGTGAGTTAAAAGGTTTTGTTTAAGTCACTGATTCAATCAATGAACCTTTGTCTGATAATAGCAGGTTGACAGGTTTTGTATTTTTTTGGTAAAGTGGGCTTGGTCTTAGGTGAAATTTCAAAATAGTCTGGTATTTAGAAAATTCTAGTATTTATCAATAAAGTTTTTAAATCAGTGCCAAAAATGGCCTTCCATTAAATATTCATTAATGCTTTTTTTTTTTCCTCTAAAACATTTATTTACACACTTTTCAGCCCGATGATTTCTCTTTCCAAATATCTAGAACCCCTGGTTTGGGTGAGTCCTTTTATTTTAGAACTGATTTCTTTTTAGATTCTTCTGAATATAACTAGACATGTTTTAGATGCACAATAGCTGTTCGTCAAATTGCACTGAATAAAATTTTGAATTCTCTATGTCACCAGCTTAAACCCTTGGACTTTCAATGTACAGATCATTGTAGCTCAGCAATGTTTTAGCTGCTAAATAGGAACATCCAGACTGGACATAGTTGCTGTCTTTTTAGTATTTTTTATGTTGATTCTCTTCTTATGCTACTGGCTATCTTACTAGTACCTCCTGTTGGGAAATATTTTTCTTTGGCATAGTATCTTAATAACCATTGAGGTGGTTTACTTGGGGTCTCCTAATGCCCAGCACACCCAGGAATTGTAATGTGGTAAATATAATGTGGGTAAATTGACTATTTAAAAAAAAAATCCATTATGACCAATTTTTTTAAACTTATTTTTAGGCACTTTGATAACATATAGATACAGCCTGCCTTAGGAAACATGACTTCTGATAGACCAAAAAATCTTTCTTATGAATTATCACTTGAAAAAAAACCAAAGCACTCTTTCAAGAACTCCATGTCTAAATTGGAAGGCAGGGTTTTGTAATTTCAAACCCATTAGTCTGTTTTCAGCAGCTCCTTCTTTGATTACACTCATTAGCCTGGGTATATGGGGGAAAATCATTGTAACTGAATTAATATTGTATAAAACAATTATTGTTTCTTATCGGCTTCACTTTCTCCTAAGTGAATATTTCACTATTAAAGAAATACATCCAAACACACTTTTCATTTTCTTGTGCAAAGCCTAGCATGACAGACTATATATTTTTGCTGTACTTCAAGTTATTTTTTATTCTTCAGTTATTTCCAGTATGATTTTTCTTTATACAACCATTATTTAAACAATGTGCAGTTATATTTGTTTATTTTTTTTCCCTCCTCTCATTCCTCAAAAGCTCTGAAGCGGCTTACAATAATACATACAATGCTATATGAAGTGTACTTCATCACTGGGCAAAGTCATCAAGAATCTGCCAAATTAATTCAATGCTGATAAATTTTGGTAAGATAGTAAATGCCTTTTATAGTTGGGAATTTCTGCCATTGATAATATGGAGTTTTTAGATCACTGTACCATTTCCCCCAACTCAGCTAAGAAATCATAGCGGCAGGTAAGAGTTTACAAGTGGCAAATTATATAGTCAATTCCTGATTATACTTGGGGGAGCCATTGCTGGTGATCTGCAAATTCTGCTTCTGAGTTCTATTGACATTCAAGCAGAATGGTCTATAAAGTCATTTGTGGTTATTACTCAATATCTTTTGTCTAATTTCTCTTTCCCATGTAGCCTATCACCCAGCATGAGATCTTTTATGCCAAAGCACTTAATTACTTCCCCCAAATCAGTGAAGGTTCAAAACAAAGCAAAACACAAAACCAACAGAAAAACACAAATATGGCCTATTTATAGCCTTTCACCCTGATTCATGATATGTTTTTACCTGTTTGACTAGAGGCTACTTGGAGAACCCAAGGAAGAGGCAGCTGTTCCAAAGGCACAGCAAATCTAAGATATTACCTGCTATCCTGTTTCAGGGATGCCTCCTATGTTGGGGGAGTGGTCGTGAGACCATAATGTGGGGAGGAGAGTTACTGTGTCTTCCACGTATGCGACAAAACTTGATGTGTGTGAGGGTGCTTCTGTATTTACATACAGATATATATATGAAAATTGAAAATTTATGCTATTTGTTTCTGCATATGTGTGTGCATTCTTTTTATGCTTATATGAAAATAAATAAAATACAAATAAATAAAATAACTCAATTAGATGCAATCCATGTCTTCTTTGTGCAAATGATGAAGAACCACATTCCCATGAAATGAGGCTTGTGCCTTTATAGATTTAGACCCACAGATAAAACCCACTGGATCAATGTAAATATTTACAATACCAGAATATTTGCCCTCAAATAATTTTATTTTTTTTCCTTACAGTTTTAAAGCTTTTCTGGATAAAGATCAGGGATATCCTCCTGACTAAAAGGGTAAGTTTTTAATTTTTAAACAAAGATTTGCAACCCTATCCCCTCTCATGAAAAAAAATCAGACTGTTTCCTGTTGCTCTTCTTCACAATTGCACATCCTGAGTTTCCCATGAACGTTCCTATGAAAGGGGGAGTCTCTCCCCTTCTGCATCGAGACTTTAGCTGCAGAATTCATTGTTGGTTTGGATGCTCTTATTGCTATTGACCTTCACCCCCTTGTTTTTAGAAGGGCCATGTGACCCTTGGAAGGCAATGCTTTTTCTACTGCACCTGTGAGAAGATCTAATGTGTTTCATTGTTAGACTCCTGTGGAAATATACAATGAAACTAGGGGATCTGGTTAGTGCCAGAGGCAAAGTACTACAAACTCATCCCCGAAGATTGCTTTTTGATTAAAGGGCTCTTGCTCTAAGGTGCTCAGCCTTTCTTGAGGCTGATATGAACTACTATTCTTGGCTGCTATATAACCTACCTTGAACATCTGATTTTTTAACAACAACCACAAAAAAAAAAAAAACAAAAAAACACAGCAATTATGTTAAGGAGTGCTCACGTGAGGTATAATTCCTTAAAATTTCAAACAGGATTTAATATGTGAACTCAACATTATAGCTTAGAGCTGGGCAGACATTCATAACAGAGAGAGGGTGGTGGAAAAAGATAGGGTTAGTTCTGCCCCCAAATATTTCATGGATGAATGGGACCACATCAAAGTTAATTCAGACTAGAAATCTTCCCTGCTTTAAGAAAATGAAAGTGAAAAAAAGAAAGTTGGTCGCTCAGCTGTGTCCAACACTTTGCGATCCCATGAACTGTAGCCTGCTAGCCTTTTCTGACCATGAAATTCTCCAGGCAAAAATACTGGAGTGGGTCGCCAATTCCTTCTCCAGGGGATTTTCCTGACCCAGGGATTGAACCCAGGTCTCCTGCATTGCAGGCAGATTTTTTACTGTTTTAGCCACTAGGGAAGCCCCATTTTCATTAAGAAAATGAAAGGTAGTCAAATGAATAGCTGAGCTTAAGCAACAGATATCTTTTTTCTTGGCTCTCATATAACCTAAAGAGTTAAAATAGCTTGCCCCTTAGGTGTTTTGCTTTGGGTATTTTTCTTTTTTTTGGAAAGCAAAAGGAAGCAAAAAGGAGTAGGGATAAGCTGAGGGCAACTATATAATTTATTGTTCAAACTGGGACACTTTTGGAGCTAAAGGAACTCTATTAATAATTATACTGGATAAAAGGCATAAATTGGGACTCTTACAGGCAAACAGAGATGTTTGGTGACCCCTGGGAGGTACAATTAATAGGGCTTTATGTCCCTGGTCCTGTAGCCTTGCTGTGACCATGAGCTCTCAGTGGAAACATCATTTCTATTGATGGCTTTTTTTTTTTTTTTCCCCCAAGGTTTTGATCACAAACTGTCTGTGTTGCAGGCAATCTCAATTACACTTTGTGGTAAGATAGGTTTTCTGTTCTTGGCATTCTGTTATTAGATTAACAAGCATTGTATTGTTTCTTTTGTATTCGGGCTTTTCATATTTGGTGCAATTGAAATGTGAAGAAAGAAAAAAAGTGTTTAATAGGACAGCTGAAAAAGAACATCAAATCCCACTATTTGAATTATCTTTCACTGTTAGCTATCTTTTGTTCTTCAGAGCATGTCTATCTATGAATCCAGCCTCTTTGCTTTTCATCATAATACTGTTTCCTCATTTTCACTGGAGAAGGAAGAGGGCAGAAAGAAATTTGTTCTGATTGTTTTATAAAAATCCCAGTGATTTCTCTTTCTTAGTAGGACTTTCTCAAGAATAAAATCTATGATTAATACATAGTAATGGTCTAACATGATAACCTTTGAAGCTTCTTAAAGTTTGAAACTGAAGAGATCAATTTTAAGCAAGAGCAATTGTGTACTAACATTAGGAAAACATACTTTTTGGTTCCATTCATCAGCTCTCAGTGCTTTTAGATGGCAGCTTTCTGTTGCATTTATTAAAAGTAAGACTGCCATGTAAATGACAAGAAAGTTCACTTGAGGAAAAAAAACAAAACTAGGAATTAAGCTAATTTGTCCATTTAATTTAAAAATATTGAATAGTCAGATTCCTTTCAGGCATTGTGGACATTGTCAGAGAGCAAGCAAACAAACCAGCCAATAAACCGAAATAGCAAGGCACATCTATCAATTAATAACTCATAAAATGCCATTTTTGTGCTAAATAAGGATTTTACATACCTTAATTCATTTAATCCTTACAGAATCCTATTTTCAGAATGATTTCTATATAAAAGATTAAAAAAAAAAAAAAACTTCCAAAAGGCAAATGACTGTAGCAAGTTCCCAGTTGCTGTTTAGTAGCCAAGTCACGTCTGACTCTTTTGTGACCCTACAGACTGTAGCCTGCCAGGCTCCTCTGTCCCTGGAATTCTCCAGGCAAGAATACTGTAGTGAGTTGCCATTTCATAGAGCTAGAAAAGTTAGACTGAAGTTGTATTAAACCAGTAAAACTGTTTACTATTTATCTATGAGAGGATTTAGGTGAAATTTTTTAAAGGTCAAAGATGCTTTTTGTGAGCAGTTTTCTATTTGTATTATCGAAAACTAAATGTGTCTGCTAAATACCAGCATTTTAATAATTTAAAAAATCATTAAGGAAGTGAAAGGTAAGAGAAGTTAGTACACCACCAAAAATTCCACTTTTAGCTCTTTCTTCAGTTGCACAAACTTCTTTCCCACCTTCTTTGACACACATGGGATGTCTCCTGTGTAACAAAGAATGATAAAAGAAAGGATGCTATCCCAAGACTAGGTATAGCCTCTCTCAACACCTTTCAGGTTATTCTCTCTTCTGGAATGACAATTCCTTATGTATCTTTCCAATCATCTGTCTTTTTCTATAAAGATCCTGAGAATGCCTCTCTTTCAANGGGCGTGAGTCTGAGTGAACTCCCGGAGTTGGTGATGGACAGGGAGGCCTGGCGTGCTGCGATTCATGGGGTGGCAAAGAGTCGGACATGACTGAGCGACTGAACTGAACTGAACTGAAGATAAATGCTGGAGCTGAGGATTTGGGGCAGCATTCAGCATATTTTTGTACGCTAACTCCGATTTTATATTTAGCACTCTGGTTCTTCCTAATAAACTCTGAAGCTTTACTTCCCTCTATACCTAACAGTTCCCCTGTCCATTAAGATGGGGATTATACCCTTAGTTAAGGCAACAAATACTCCTAAGGCTGCTCTTCATATGACACCACTGAAGATAAATGAGAAGAGAGATTAAGCCCCATATGGGTGATCCAGTGGAGACAGAATACTTTTTAAGTTTTGAAATTTTTCTATGGGATTTTTTCAGGCCATTACTTCTTTTGGGGTCCTTCAAGCTGACAGGGAACATTATTATATTCATTTTTATCCCCAGACTAAATAATACAGTGTCTTGAATACAATGGGAAATAATAGTTTATGTAAAGAATTCCTGCTAGCCGAGATGGGCGGAACTGGACTGCTTGATAGGAACATATTGCTGCTCACACTCACTACATAATGATAGATTCTTTCCTCATATTTAAGTTTTGGAGACTTCAGAATAAAGTTTAACTATTAAGAAGCATTTGAAAAAGAGTGAATACATTTAATATCATTTAATATATATTTTTTCAGTTGCACAAAATGTTGGAAACCACATTAATTTTCCCCAGCATTATTTTATGGTTTCTGAAGACCTGAGGATTTTTGATGTATTGGATCCAATGGGAGAACATTCAGTTGTGTCCACAAAAAGCTGACATTCCATACTTTGCTTAGTTCAGCCTTTCATTCTGGATCCTGTCTGTGCAATCAGCAACTTTCACTCCAGGAAAGGAGATGGTAGATGAATTAATGAGAACGGACTTAGCATAGGTTACCTTCAACAATTTATAGCAAGTAAATTAAAATCACCTGTTGGTCCAGTGCATTAGTGTTGCTGGCTCTTTGCTCAAACCTTTTAGGATTAGTTTAAGCTCAGAGGGATAAAAAGGCATAAATAAAAATGCATTTTTCCATCTCTTATTCCACAAAGTCGTAGAAACAGTTGAGAATTTTTTCCTTTCCTATTACATTTGACTTTTACTCTTCTTGAGAAAGAAGAAAAAGTAAAACATAAAAATGTATGACACTCCTACTGCTTTGCTCTCTTATGTGTAGACATATTCAAACAGGGTATTCTACTGTTAATCTGTGGAAGTGGACAATGGAAGTGTTTTATATTGTAACCATATATCTTTACCCCATGTTTAGGGGATTGACTTTGATATCAACTAACTTCTATTCTAGGGGGCCAGCTGTAGAAAATTCCTGAGTTCCTAACTTGGTTTTACCAAATAAATGAGTGAAGATAATTTAGTCTTCTCCAAGAGTAGGTTGAGGCAACAGATTCTCCCAACCTGTCTTTGAAGCATTGGGGGTTACATCAAGGGCACTCAGTGTTATTTGGAGTCCTCTGGTCTCTGGGCAGAGATATGGAACCTCAGTGATGGAAGATTTTTAAACTGAACTTTCACTCAACTGTTTCCAAATGGAATCAGAAATACTTGGAACTCTTGTCAAAAATACTAAATTTTTGAGCTTTAACCCACACCTACATTGTCAAGAATCTCCATGGTTAAGGCCAATAAATCTTTTTAAAATAAAATTTCTAGGTAATTATGATGAACAGCCAGGTTTAAGAATCAATGGCTAGCCTAAACCATAATCCATTTATTCTGAAGATCTTTATTAATTCTCCCTGGCTAATGGTCAGCCAGAGTATGGCTAATCAACCAGTTTGTGGAGAGAGATCACCTGCCTAAGTCTCTAATCTGCTCACGGTAATATTTAAATATAGTATTGTTGTTTAGTTGGTAAATTGTGTCTGACTCTTTTGCAACCCCATGAACAAACCCACCAGGCTTTTCTGTTCATGGGATTTCCCAGGCAAGAATATTGAATTGGGTTGCCATTCCCTTCTCCAAAGGACTTCCCTGGTGGCTCAGAGGGTAAAGCATCTGCCTACAATGCAGGAGACCCGAGTTCAATCCCTGGGTCAGGAAGATCCTCTGGAGAAGGAAATGGCAACCCACTCCAGTACTCTTGCCTGGAAAATCCCATGGATGGAGGAGCCTGTTGGACTATATATAGTCCATGGGGTCGCAAAGAGTCGGACATGACTGAGTGACTTCACTTCACTTCTTCTCCAAAGGGTCTTCCCGACTCAGGGCTCAAACCTACATCTCCTGTGTGAAGTGAAGTGAAAGTTGCTCAGTTGTGTCCAACTGTTTGCAGTCCATGGAATTCTCCAGGCCAGAATACTAGAGTGGGTAGCCTTTCCCTTCTCCAGGGGATCTTCTCAACTCAGGGATCAAACCAGGTCTCCCACATTGCAGGCAGATTCTTTACCAGCTGAGCTACTAGGGAAGTCCAAGAATAGTGGATTGGGTAGCTTTTCTCCTCTCCAAGGGATCTTCCTGACCCAGGAATCAAACCGGGGTATCCTGCATTGCAGGCAGATTCTTTACCAACTGAGCTATGAGGGAAGCCGTGTCCTGCTTTGGCAGATGGATTCTCTTACCACTGAGCCACCAAATACAGAATACCCATGCGACTTGAAAAACCTAGTACCTGACACAATGTCCTTGAAGATTATGGAGGGATTATTTTCAGTCTATGGGGCTTCCCTGGTGGCTCAGACAGTAAAGAATCTACTGGGAATGCAGGAGACCCAGGTTTGACCTCTGGGTTGGGAAGATCCCCTGGAAGAGGGCTTGGCAGACTAGTATTCTTGCCTGGAGAATCACTTGTACAGGATCCTTGCCTTTTCAACCAGGCACATTGATGAGCAAATCCATATTGTTTCCTGAACGTTATTAATAAGAAGCCGCAATACAAGCAGGTAAAGTGAGTAGATTTTATTCGATCAAATATGTAGTTATCCTTGGTCTGGCACTGCTGGGGATGGGATCATGTGGCCCCTCTTTCACTGTTTATCACATACATGTGCCCTTTGAGACTCCAACAACGTCCTTGCCTTTGCAGTCCCTTTGGCTCAATTAAGTTCTGATGAAAGGCTCCTTCTAGCCTCGACCTCATTCTTCACCCCAGGGCAGCTGTTGCAGGTGTTCAGCCATCCTGCAAACGCTGCTGTTATATGCTGGCAACAGCAGCAGCTGTGGGGGAAAGTACGCCTATTGGTAAACGAGCACAACTAACTAGCATCCTCTGGATGATGAGTAATCTAGGGCCAAGTACTTAGAGCAGTGATCTATGCCGGGGTCCTCTGGGTCATGACGGTGGTGTGTGCACCTGCCCTTTTACTTGCATGGGGTGAAGATATCAGAAAAGTGGCCTTCCTGCTGATCTGGACAGGCCAGTCAAGGAGTCATTATAAAACTGAACAAGAAAAAGAAAAGCTGTTTATTGTGGACCTAAGTTGATACAGCAAGACCTATGGTTCCGCCCTAATATGCAGAATGCAAACAGAAAGAGGAATAGCAGATGCTACAAGAATACCTGCCATGAGCAAGCTTTTGTGCCAGATGCTTTACAGATATTACCTCTAATCTTCACTGTAACCTTGAAACCTGAGTACTATTATCTGTAGGTGGAGAAGGTAGTCTGAAGACCCCAGAGAGCCTCAGAATGGAGTTTCCAGCTTACTTAGACTTGTTGAACTATTTTTGTTTTTATAGTGCATTTGTTTTTACCAGAATGGGAAACTTTGTAAAAGTAGCAATCTTAAAGAATGTTTAATGTTTTTACCTTTGCCTCTGAAAGCATAGTGCCATTGTTATAATTGTATGAAAGTCAGAGTACAAGCTACCCAAGTTGCTTTGGGAATATGAAACAAAAAAGCTTCAGAGAAAAATCTCTTTTATTTTCCCTCCATAATAAATTATGATATCTTACATCTTAACTGTATAACAAGTGAAAAAATTAAATCTCAGTCTCCCATTTCCACCCATCTTAGGTTTTATATGCAATAATATACTCTACTAAATGATACTGACTTTCTCCAAATTTTGAATTTTTTTCTAAATGGGAAACTTGCAAGTGGAAGAAAAACTTGGGAGATACTTTTTAGAATAAAATGTATATCAAAAGTTAAATAATAACATTCTTAACATAGCATTGATAAATGGCCACATGATAAAATTGAAGACAGACTGTTATTTTTAAAATGGAAGTCTGTTCCACAAATAGCATCACACTAAACAACTTTAAAATATGTGAAACTCACAACTGTTGAAATAGTGTGGTAAAATTGCATTTGGGAAAAAGTAAGCCCTTTGGTCAATATCTAAATCCCAAAAGTGACAATAACAACATATTAGAACAAATGTGGGCTTTACTATGTTTTTAATGTGCTATAAATTAATGTTTTCTAATGTGAGTTAATACAATAAAATTTGCTTTTTCTATGGGTTGGGAAATGTAGCTAACATTGTACTCATATAAATATTATTTACTATAAAAGAGACTTACACAGCCAAGTGGCTGAGGTTTCTAGAGGGCTTATATTATATCAGCAAAAATGAAATCTCTGTTCATCTGACACTGGGAAGAACAGTGTGGCAGAGAGAGAGGACTGTGGAGGTTGCGGGTGGGTAGAAAGTGGGCCTGGTTTTGAACCTTCCCCATCCACTTTGCAGCTATATCATCCCTGACAAATCGCTTAATGATTCTATACCTCAATTTTATGAAAATTGATGTGGTACACCTAACTTATTGTAATGAAGCTTAAGCTAAATAACTTAAATGAAACTTCAGTCAAACAGTAGAAATGTGAAGACAAAAATATTGCTTTCTCCCTTTTCTTTGATCAATTTACTTAGAACAGTAAAATAAAATGGAAGTTAAATCATCTCAAGTTATCTTGTATTATTCATAATAATACAATATTATTGTATAATAATACATAATATTATTGTATAATAATACATAATATTATTCATAATAATATGAATAAATTTCTAGAACAATTTGGGATATACAGCACAAGTGGGATTAGTCAGTATTTTGAAGGCTTTCTAGAACATTTCTCCTAAAAGTAATACTTAAAACATTTAATATCGTTTCCAGGGTTTCCCTAGGGGCTCAAATGGTTAAAAATCTACTTTCAATGCAGGAGACCCGGGTTCGATCCCTGGGTCTGGAAGCTTCCCTGGTGAAAGAAGTGGCAACCTACTGCAGTATTCTTGCCTAGAGAATCCCATGGACAGAGGAGCCTGGCAGGTTACAGCCCCTGGGGGCTCAAATAGTCAGACGTGACTGAGTGACTAACACACAACACAACACACACACAGAGTGTCTTTTCCAGTTAATATAGTGATGTGTGGCTGTATAAAAATGCTGGGTATTTTTTTTTTTTTTTTACTGGAGTATAGTTGCTTTACTATGTTGTGCCAGTTTCTACCATACAGCAAAGTGAATCAACCTTACATGTGAGTGAAGTGAAGTCGCTCAGTTGTGTCCGACTCTTTGCGACTCCATGGACTGTAGCCTACCAGGCTCCTCTGTCCTTGGGATTTTCCAGGCAATAGTACTGGAGTGGATTGCCATTTCCTTCTCCAAAGAATCTTCCCGACCCAGGGATCGAATCTGGGTCTCCGGCATTGTAGACAGACGCTTTAACATCTGAGCCACCAGGGAAGTGTACGTGTATATAAATCCCTTCGTTTTTGGATTTCCTTCCCATTTAGGTCACCAGAGAGCACCAAGCAGAGTTTTCAATGCTATACAGTCAGTTCTCATTATTTAATCTATTTTATACATAGTATCAATAGTGAATATATGTCAATCCCAATGTTCCAATTCATCCCACCCCCTCCTTTTCCTTCTTAGATATCCAACTGTTTATTTCTATGTCTGTGTCGATTTTTTTCTAGATTCCACAAATATGCATTTATATACTGTATTTGTTTTCTCTGACTTATTTCACTCTGTAAGAAATGCTACGTATATTTAACTCTTGTTCTTTAATCTACTCGGTATCCATAGTTTGTTCTCTAACTAGATTATAAGCTTTTTGAAGTCAGAGATTTCTCCCAGTAGTCTCCTATAAGAGTAAGAGTGCCCTGTTTGCAAGCAAACTCACTAATCATTTATACTGGGAAAATAAAAATAAAAATATGTGACTTGGTTATAAGTGTTTAAGGTGTTATTTCTAAAGAAGATCTATGCACATTTACTTCTTTTTAATAAATCTTCATTGCTAGTGAACTAGAGTACAAGACTGAATGAAGGCCATCTGGAATACGACTCCATAATGCCCTTGTACACATTCTGTCTCACAGTTCCCCTAAACTTATCTGATTTTTTCAAGAAAAGACTACGCTGCTCATATAACATGTTCTGTTGCTACTAAATGCCATGAATCTTTACTCAGACTGTGCTCTCTCAAGAAGCATCCTATCCTATGGCTGCCTGTGAAATCTGGCCTCATTCTCCAAGCACATCCCAAATTTAGATATTTTCTTCTCTATTATTCTCTCTCTTCTGAAACCACCTTCCACTTTGACTTTTTTTCTCCTATCTGCTATGTCACTTCAGTCGTGTCCAACTCTGTGCGACCCCATAGACTACAGCCCACCAGGCTCCCCCATCCCTGGGATTCTCCAGGCAAGAACACCTGAATGGGTTGCCATTGCCTTCTCCAATGCAGGAAAGAGAAAAGTGAAAGTGAAGTCACTCAGTCGTGCCCAGATCCATGGACTGCAGCCTAGCAGGCTCCTCCATCTATGGGATTTTCCAGGCAAGAGTACTGGAGTGGGGTGCCATTGCCTTCTCTGTTTTTTCTCCTATAGAACATACAGATCACAAATACCTATAATGGACTTTAGAGGTAAGTATCATATAAGTATCAGAGTCCACTAAACATATAAATATTCTATTTTGCCTCATCTCAGAAATTGGGGCTAATTCTGTCAGAATAGCAACCTGCACGTTTGTTCCTGAATTCTTCCCCTTCCCTTTAAGCCTGGATATATGCATCCTCAGTTGTCTACAGAAACCTCTGTCACAATGCTTACCAGGTGGCATTGCATCTCCTGCTGGTTTCCCGGGGCTGCCCCTAGTCCAGGGGCTTCTGGGTGTCTTCTGCTGTACACACAGAGCCTCCCAAAGTGCCTGACCCTAAAAAGGTCTAAGTAAGTGTAGTAGCCATTTTTGACTGATCGCACTGCTTCTGATGATGCTTCCAAAGGTAAACCCCACCCCACCCCTTCACCCACACACACTTTCCTTTGGCACCTATTGTTAGATATAAGGGCAAAAATTACTACGGGAAGAAAGAGAACTTACAGGGTAATCAGCTAAATTGTCCGCATTTTTTAAAGAAACAAAATAGGCGTCCACAAAAAAAAATTTTTTTTTTTACAGTTTTAGGAAGTATACTCTGATCTAAGGTGAAATATTCTACATTTTAATTTTATTTAAATGATGTATATTTATGAGAAACTGATTTTGAGACTGATTCAAGAATCAGATGATGCATTTATTCATTTCTCAGTCACTTATTGAGTGTCTTCTATTTGTTAACCACTTTGGGAGGCTCTGTGTGTATAGCAGAAGATATCCAGAAGCCCCTGGACTAGTGGCAGCCCTAGGAAACCAGCAGGAGATGCAATGCCATCTGGTAAGCTTTGTGACAGAGATTTCTGCAGACAATTAAGGATGCATATATCCAGGTTTAAAGGGAAGGGAAGGATTCAGGAACAAACTTGCAGGTTGCTATTCTGACAGAATTAGCCCTAATTTCTGAGATAAGAAGCAAAATAGAATATTTCCTTGTATATGTTTAGTAGACTCTGGTACTTGTCTAATACTTACTTCTAAAGTCCATTATAGGTGTTTGTGATCTGTAAATTCTACAGGAAAAATAAAGTCAAAGTGGAAGGTGGTTTCAAAGGAGAGAGAACCTTTGGGCTTCCCTGGTGGCTCAGCTGGTAAAGAATCCGGCTGCAATGCAGGAGATCGAAACCTCCGGGTTTAATCCCTGGGTTGGGAAGATCCTCTGGAGAAGGGAATAGCTACCCACTCCAGTATTCTGGTACAGCCACTATGGAGAACAGTGTGGAGACTCCTTAAAAAGCTGGAAACATAACTGCCATATGACCTAGCAATCCCACTGCTGGGCATACACACTAAGGAAACCAGAACTGAAAGAGACACATGTACCCCAATGTTCATGGCAGCACTGTTTGCAATAGCAAGGATATGGAAGCAACCTAGATGTCCATAAGCAGATGAATGGATAAGAAAGCTGTAGTACATATACACAATGAAATATTACTCAGCTATTAAAAAGAATGCATTTGAACCAGTTCTAATGAGATGGATGAAACTGGAGCCTATTATACAGAGCAAAAGTAAGTCAGAAAGAAAAATACCAATACAGAATATTAAGGCATATATATGGTATTTAGAAAGATGGTAACAATGACCCTATATGTGAGACAGCAAAAGAGACACAGATGTAAAGTACAGAATATTGGACTCTGTGGGAGAAGGTAAGGGTGGGATGATTTGAGAGAATAGCATTGAAACATGTATGTTATCTTATGTGAAATAGATCACCAGTCCAGGTTCAATGCATGAGTCAGGGTGCTCAGGGCTGGTGCACTGTGATGACCCTGAGAGATGGGATGGGGAGGGAGGTAGGAAGGAGGGTCAGGATGGGGAACACATGTACACCTATGGCTGATTCATGTGAATGTGTGGCAAAAACCACCACAATATTGTAAAGTAATTAGCCTCCAATTAAAATAAAAAAAATAAATAAGAAAAAAATAAATTATGTGGGTATTTAAAGATTTAAAAAAATGTATTCTGGCCTGGAGAATTCCACCTACTGTATGGCCCATGGAGTCACAAAGAGTTGGACACAGCTGTCCCTTTGGGGCAATGAAAATTCTGCATATATTCCCTTTGGGTGGTTGGATCTTTATTTCACTTTATTAATAAAAATATTTGCCTATAGAAACACAAAAAGTGTTAGTCTACATATTTTAAATTTTCTACAATTAAAAGGTTCCATTAGTTGGTAGAAGAAAATTCCTGTAAGGTTTTTGTTTTAAAAGACAATTAGAAGGTAGAATCAAGAAGATTTAGTAGTTGACTGAATATTGGGAGATGACAGAGTACATAGAAGAATCTATGAAGTGAATTTCAGTAATTGTTAATTAACAAACATGCATTTCTGTTTAATTACATTTTTATTTAGTTTTTGGTAAGATTTTATATTTAAATTTAGATTTTTATTTTGCTTAAGAGAGACTTCACTTTGAGTTTCTGCATAATATTTTATTAATGTGAATCATATTCTTTTATCTTTAGTCATTGCAGCAATTTAATGTTACACAATAGGTGTGTTTATGTATTAAAAATATTTTACAAATAAAACCACTTTTGTGCAAGTGGCTTTACTCCTTAAAGTAAGCCTGAGAATAAAAACTTATGTAGTATATTGCAATATTAATAACAGACACTTTTGTTTATCAAATTTAGGTTTTCATTGATTGTGATTTGTTCCAGAGGAAAAATCCAGGTATTATAAAATTATATATTATTTAACATTATTTTGTTTTACTGATCTAATTTAAAATGAAAAAGAGAGAACGTTTCCTTATATAATCAACTTAATTTTTAAAAGCTGAATTTTTAATACTGTGCTCAACTATCGATCTGTTCATTTCATCTTCTAGTAAATTCTCTGCTTGCTTCTACTTACTATCACAATTTATTGGTTCCCAGTCTTTTCAGAATTGTGGTCTGATTTGAAAAGAAAGGTGTAAGTTGTGAATTTCATCATAGAACTTCCATCAAAGTTTGTTGAAGAATATAACTGTTGTCACTGTGTCACAGAGTTCCCATGGAAACTAGAAATTGTGGAAAAAGATAGTCTGTTAAGAAAATGTAAAAAAATATATGGTATATCAGGTGGTAAAAATAAGTGTTGTGGTGAAATAGAAGGCAGGAGAAAGTGTATGGAGAGCACTGGTGTGGGTGGGAACTGATATTTGTATCAGTTTAGTTCAATCACTCAGTTGTGTCCAACTCTTTGCAACCCCATGAACTGCAGCACGCCAGGCTTCCCTGTCCCTCACCGACTCCCGGAGTTCACTCAAACTCACATCCATTGAGTCGGTGATACCATCCAGCCATCTCATCCTCTGTTGTCCCCTTCTCCTCNCCCCAAAAATAAAGTCTGACACTGTTTCCACTGTTTCACCATCTATTTGCCATGAAGTGATGGGACCAGATGCCATGATCTTCGTTTTCTGAATGTTGAGCTTTAAGCCAACTTTTTCACTCTCCTCTTTCACTTTCATCAAGAGGCTTTTTAGTTCCTCTTCACTTAGGGAGGTAAAAACAAAACAAAACAAAACAACTTCACTGATAAGGTGACATTTGAGCAGAAACCTGAAAGAAATTTGGACATTTGGACACAAGACATGTAGGCATCTGGGGAAAAGAATTCCAGACTGAGGAATTAGCAGGAGCAAACCCTTGTTGCAGGAACATGCTTGGAGTATTCCTGTTCACAGATTCAGAATCAGGCTCTACAGCCAGAGTGGAGTGACTGGGATTGCTAAGTGACAGATAAAGTTAGAGAGAAGGATCAGAGAACCATGAATGCAGTGCATCTGAGGTCTGGCTGGCCTGTGTAACTGCTGAGTTTTCCCTTTAGCAAGATCTGAAGGCTATGTGGGACAGTGAGCAGAGAGAGGCCATAATCTGACTTGCATTCTTAATGGATTGCTCCACCTGTCCCTTTCAGAATAGCCTGGAAATAGGCAAAGGGGTTAAGAACCTATTTGAATAATAGAGGTAGGTGAAAGACCAGAGTGACTTAGATCAGAGGGGTAGAAGTAGCAGTCCTAAGAAGTGCTCTGCATTCATTTAAAAGTACTATAATTTTGGAGGCTAGAAATGTGAAATCAAGGTACCTACAGAGTTGGTCCTTCTGAGGACTGTGAGAAAGAATCTGCTCAATGACTCTTGTTTTTGGAGGGTTTGCTGGCAATCCTTTGGAGTTCCTTGGCGTGTAGACACTTCATACTGGTCTCTGCTTTCATCTTCACGTGGTGTCCCTACGTGCATGTCTCTGGTCCAAATGTCCCCATTTTGAAGAACACTAACCATACAGGATTAAGGCCCATACTAATGACTTCATCTTAACTGGATTACCTCTGTAAAGACCCTGTCTTCAGATACAGTTACATACTGAAGGACCGAGAAGTAGTATTCCAGCATTTATTTCTTAGGGGAGCCACAGTTCAACTCATAACAATATCATCCTAGGAGTTCCAAGAGCAGAGGGGAGGGAACCTCGGCTTTTGAGACTCATGGAATTAGGCTGGAATCCCAGCCCTATTATTCACTTCTTTGTGACTGAATTCCAGTTATTTCAACTCTTTGAGGTACCATTTCTTCTTTTGTAAAATGTGGGCAAAAATACCAACTTCACTAGGTTTTTGTAAATGTTAAATAAAACATTAGGCACTCAAGTGGTAGCTATTACTTAGATAATTATCATTCATGTAATTATTATCATATGCACCATGGTAAATAACTGCTATGATCCAAGTGCACGTTGCAATATTCTACTATTGCTAGAATAATAATATAGTGTTAAAGATGACCTTAATGTTTCATAAAAGAATTTGAGTAACCTAAGCTGTCTTAATTTAATTACTATGAATGTCATCATTTCTATGTAATCTTGACTGTGGGATTCACAATCTCAATTCATGCTTTATTAATTGACACCTGTACTTGAATGCTTGTCCTTAGCTGAGTTTTATTTGATACAAAATGATAGATATATCATGGGATTAGGTACTTACTTCAAAGTCATGTTCTTTCGTGATTCATGTGTTGAAATGGATTAATTGTTTGCAGTTGAAAAGCTAATGAACACTCAATAGGACTGAAAAGCTCCACCAAAGTTTAGAATTCTGAAAGTGCCTCTGCACCTGAGGAGCACACAACCAATTCCCTTTCACAGGTCACATTGTCCTTGCAATGGACCGCTACCAGATTTCACAGTCCAAACAAATGATTCTTTGATCTCAACCATCCTCTATTCAATCTCTTCCCAGAACAGTAGCTCTAAAAAGCACGCTCATTCTCCCCTCCCCCCACTTTTGTTCAGTTTCATTCTCTCTCTCACTTTTTTAACTTATAAGGTTTATTAGTTTTCCCACCAGGATGAACTGAGCAAGACAGCTGCTGGGCTAACACCAGAAACAGCTGTCATATTATTAGTTCAGTTCGTGCATATATCGGTGTCTGTTCATCTACAGCCCAAGTTTGATCCTTGGGCACAAATGCTAAATCAGAAACGGAACCCGTGGAAAGACCAAAGAAATGAGAGAGAAAAAGAAGTCTCTCAATTGGATTTGAGTTGTGTAAGAAGAAATGGTGAAGGGAGCGATTGTAATTTGGGGAGCAAATGCAATATCAAGTGCACCAGGATATGATTATCAAAAGAAGCAAAAAGAAAACCATCCAAGCAGTTAAAGGCACATGGTTGTGTCTGCAGACATTTTACAGAGACTTTTGTCTGAAAAGATTAAGGCATTGGCAAAAAGGCCCTGGCAGTCTTTTCTCACTTACATTTTTCACCTGTCACTATACAATTTGTTTCACACTTAGCTTTTGGAATGAACTTAAAATGGATTCTGGGGCTTCCGGTAAGGGGCGGAAGAGAAAAGCCAGCTGATGTGAAAGGCAGCACAAATCACTTACAGTCTTAACTGTACCACGCGTGTCCTGCTTTCTATTTACCAAGCTGAGTGCTAACTATGTCCATATCTGCTCAACACACTTTCTTTGTGGGTTATAAAAATGTTTGCTGAGCTATTAGCCCTCACAGCAACTAGGATTTCATTAAGAATAGATACAGCACCTGGAGACATCAGTCATAACTCCGTTCAGGATACACACAGCACTCCAAAGAGGCAGAAGGACAGCAAAATGAGAAGCTGGTGTGTGACCATTAGACTGGGGTTGGAGGAGGAGAAGCAGGAAGGAACTGAAGCAGAAAATTAAATGGTCTGATACTGACTTTGAATAATAGCTCTGGGTGACCCTGAATCTTATACTGGAAGTGTGCACATATTAAAATTCTCCACTGGTGATCCATTTTCTGTGTACATCCCCCCTCTCCCATGAAATGTGCCGTTAGATGGGTGGGAAAAAGAAGCCAGTCATTTGAAATACTTTTGGAGGCGCTGCATCCATTTTACATCCTAGTGAAGCTGGGCGATTTCCTCTGCTTTCATTAACTCTTCCAGAAACATTGGCCCTCATGTGGGTCCTTCACTCATCAGAATCTAATTATTGCCATCCATTTTGGTTCGGCTGCCCAGCCCTAGCGCTCAGAAAGCACCACGAGGGAAATCAGGGTTGTGGAGATATTTGTTAGCACTGCCAGATACATCTCCACCGGGAGGCTATTTTCTAACCCCCTTATTTTTATGAAGTCTTCTTTTGTCTTAAAACCACCCATCCTTTTCCATCTTTGGTTATTTTCACCAATGATTTACCACAATGTGAACCCCCATCCTAATTGCTGAACCTTAAAATTTGGGCAACAATGCCTTACAGTCACTTAATTCCACTAATGGTACTTTTAAGATAAACAGCCTGTAGTGTTTGTCTGTTTCAGTGATTTAGAGACAAACATTGCTCAAGTATTATTTGTTTCTATTTAAAGGAAAAAGTATTTTTCCTGAAATAATTTCTCTTTAAGATAATTTAAAAACAATTCAAGATTTCTCTGAAGACAGAAAATACACCTTTATGGAGAAATATAGGAAGAAAGAACCTGAACTGGACTTTTGTCTTTCAGTTTATTGGGCAATATAGTTCAGTGTTGTACCGCTAACTAGTTGAGTTATTTTTGATAGAGGAATGCATAAAAACTGGAAATCCAGCATGTCTGAAGATTTGAAAAGTGAAATGCTAAATGTGGAAGAGCCGGCTTTAAAAATTGCTTTATTTTTCAAGTAATCATCTCTTCTTATTTGGTTATGACAGATGCAAAGCAAATTATATTTTCTTTTAATTAGGATTATGACAAATTTTAAAAGACTAAACAAATTAGTAGATGATAACATCTGAAGGGAGATCATTTTAAAAATCTCCCAAAATGTTCACCTGATGTCTTTCTAAGTCTCCTTTCTCCTTCCCTCTACCAGATCTAGAACCATCACATAGATGCTATTTTCTCTTTCAGAAATGAACTTCTAGGTCATGGAAATACTAACAAGCCTCCAGAGTCCCTTTATGGTGCCTGGTTCTTCTGTCCCTGAGTGGGTTTTATTAATACCCATTTTATTAGTATTTTATTATCGGTGTAACAAATTACCACAAACCTTTCATGATTTAAAACAACTCAAATATATTGTCTAATAGTTTAGAGGTTAAAAGTCCAGCGTTGGCCTTAGTGGACAAAAATTAAAGGTCGGCAAATCTACATTCTTTTCTGGAGGCTCTAGGGAAGAATTTGTCTTCTTGCCTTTTTCAGTTTCTAGAGACTTCCCACATTCCCTAGTCTATGAGCCCCTTTCATCTTTATAGCTAGCAATGGTCAGGCAAGTCTTTCTCTGATTCTGATGCTTTTGCCTCCCTCTTTCCCACTGAAAGCCACTTGTGATTTCACCAAGATAATCTAGTGTAATCTCTATCTGGTCTGCTGATTTCAGTTTTCCCTTTCCCTTGACTGTAACTAATGTATTTATAGGTTCCAGGGATTATGTCGTGGACATTTTGGGGAGGTTATTATTTGACTTACCCCCTATTAGAGACTGGAAGTAAAATAGGGATGAGGTTAACTCTTGGGATTACTATGAAAATTTCCATTTGCACGAGCCTGAGAATTGCATTATTTTAACTGTAAGTTAAAAATTATCTTCAGTACAACTTAAATTTACAAGTAAATTTATAAGTATCTCCTTTTCCTGTTTCCTGTTTTTGGCTATGTGTTATGATTTTGGATTGAAGACAATGTGATGTAAGGCAACCACTATGACCTTTGGGATCAAAATGACCGGTATTCAAATCCCCACTTTGTTACTCACTGAGCTTCAGTTTCTTTATTTTTACAGTGAGGACTGTGGAAGAGACAAAATTCTTTGTTATGCAAATAAAATGTTGCAATATATGTATTAATAGTAATAGACTACGTAATTCCTATGAGAAGTACCTGGCTCATGGTAGCTGTTTGGTGAATGTCGCTCTTAGTGCTCAGTGTATAAAGAGTGATGTTAAAGCACTACCACGTCCTGCAGGCCAGATATGATCTGGGGAATTTGAGAACTGATGCAACACAAATTTTGGGTCTGGTTTCCTGCAAAAGCTTGGGGCCAGTTCCAGCCTTTGGTCTCAGTTGGTCTCGGTGAGGTTGTCCTGGAGCCCAGATTGGCAAACACCGTGACATTGTGATTTGTCCCAAATTGCATGACAGCTGGTTTACTCCCTGGCAGTGATTTCAGTCAGGCAGCATTAAGCCCTTTAGAAACTGATAATTTAAGGCTTCTACTTATTTCTCTTTGTCTTATTCTGTTTTATATTTCTACTGATAAATACATCATTTAATAGAAATGATCTTGACTGGGATAGAAAGAGAAATGCACAAATAATGTTGCATATTTCAAATTGATAATGATTATTTCATAATGTATGGAAAGCAATCCTATGTTTCATGAGTTGTTTAGCCCATATCTTAGATACAGGAACAGTATATTAGACCTATAATAGTCATAATAAACTATCATATTCTGCTATAAATAATTAGCTACTA
Source organism: Neotragus moschatus (assembly GCA_006410615.1). NCBI lineage: Eukaryota > Metazoa > Chordata > Mammalia > Artiodactyla > Bovidae > Neotragus > Neotragus moschatus. The sequence continues at coordinate 705,060 of SJYA01001578.1, read as the reverse complement.
TAGTTGAATAATGCTTTCTATCTGCAAATGTCCACATCCTAGTCCCTGGAATCTGTGAATATTGCTTCATAACCCAAAAAGGAATTAGGTTTCAGATGCAATTAAGGTTGCTAAATCAGCTGAAGAGATTACCTTGTATTAGTGTGTGGGCTATATCTAATCACATGACTTCTTAAAAGTGGAGAAGAACTGAATAGAGAACCACAGAGATGATCATGTTAGATAGAGATTTAACCTACTATTGCTGACCTTAAAAATGACTCTGAAAATGAAATTCCGTGAGCATGGGAATACAGGTAGCCTATAGAAGTTGGGAAAAGCAATAAAATACATTGTCTCCTAGAGCCTCTACAAAGGAACCCAGCTTACCCAGCACTTTGAGCTTAGCTCAGTGAAGTCTGCATTGGATTTCTAACCTACAGAACTGTGAAATGATGCATTTCTGTTGTTTTAAGCTACTAAATTTGTATTATTTGTTACAACAGCTATAGAAAACTAATTTATATTCTATACATCATAGTAATTTATAGGTTAAGTAACCTAAACAAAAATAATAGTTTTAAAATTTGTTCCATGTTAATATCCCAATAAACACCATCTCACTATTATTTTTTAATGAATTTCTTCCAAAAATTACATACTTTATAAATAGAAGTTTTCATAAAATTATATACAATAGGTTATGTCATGGTAGAAAAATTTTAAGATTTTTTTTNTAAGTAACCTAAACAAAAATAATAGTTTTAAAATTTGTTCCATGTTAATATCCCAATAAACACCATCTCACTATTATTTTTTAATGAATTTCTTCCAAAAATTACATACTTTATAAATAGAAGTTTTCATAAAATTATATACAATAGGTTATGTCATGGTAGAAAAATTTTAAGATTTTTTTTGATGTGAACCATTTTAAAAGTCTTTATTGAATTTGTTACAACATTATTTCTATTTTGTGGTTTTTTTTTGGCCACAAGCATGTGGAATCTTAACTTCCCAACTAAGGACTGAGCCCCTACCTCCTGCATTGGAAAGTGAAGTCTTAGCCACTGGATACTAGGAAAGTTCCTAATAGAAACTTTAACGGAGACTTCAAAGTGAATGTGTTAAAGTGCAGGGTGTTATCGTTACATAATTTTTACTCAAAGAATTTTATCTCAGATCCTATGACAAATCAAAAATGACAACCACATTGGGCCAGGACAAATTACCTTCATGTTTTTCAGTTGCAGGAAAAGTTATCAATTTACCTTTAAAAGCCATTCACTGTCTCTGTCTATCACACCAATAGTCTAAATTCTTAAAGTCCTAAAACGCTACAAGATTTCCTGAAAATCCAGAATATCATCTCAAATACACTCATTATGTCATTACCAGGTAGGAAGACAGTGTATGGTGTCATCTCTCTTGTCAGTTTTTTATCATTATGGTTTAAAACACTTTTTTTAATTGTGGTAAAAGCCATGTAAAACATACTGTTTAAACCACATTCAAGGAAACGGTTCAGTGACACCTAGCACATTCACATCACTGCACAACTCTCACCATCATCCATCTCCCCAATTTTTCACTATCCTAAGCTGAAACTGACCCATTAAACACTAACTTTCCATCCTCCTATACCCCCAGGCCCTAGCATCTACCAATATAATTTCTGACTCTATGTATTTGATTATTCTAGGTACCTCATATAAGTGGCATCAAACAGTATTTCTCTGCAACTACTGCATCTTGGAATGCATTTTTGAGGTTAACAAGTCCTCCAAACAGATTGTACCTTTTGTTGCCCCTGTGCTATACAGTAGGCTCTCATTAATTATTAATATCGATTTTATACATAGTAGTGTATGTATGTCAATGCCAATATGCCAATTTATCCACCCCTACTTTGCTCCTCTGTATCCGTACACTTGAAATCTGCAGCTGTGTCTCTATTTCTGCTTTCCATTCTGGCAGCTCTACCAGGTAGATGGTTGGCATTTCGGAAAAGTCCACATACCACTTCCCCCACTGCAAAGGGCAACAGAGGCAAGATCCAAACATCATTTTGTTGAAGATCCTTGCAGGGGTCTGGGTAGAATGGAAAGCGAGTCTGTGTAAGTGAGCCTGTGTCCGCAGGCTAGAAGGCTCATCATTTTCTGCTTTGCCTGACTGCAGCGTCTCTCCCCTGAAAGACCTTCTATTTCCAAGCTCTCCTGTAATAGTCACACTGTTGTGGTTTCCTTTTTACTTTCCACTTCAAAATAGACAAATAAGGACAAGGAGGAGATGTAAGTGAGAAATACTTCAAAGTCAGTTTTCTGCTTGTCATGAGTTAAACTCATCTTTCCACTCCTGAGACAGACTTGCCGGAAGACTGAGGTTTGACTTGAACACTTAAGAATGTTCCGGAAGTGTGCTCTGTAGCAGTGCCCCTGGAGGAAACGAATCCTTCCTCCGTGAGCTGCTGTGAAGCAAGGCGGTGCACACAGAGAGGCCTCGTTCATCTTATGATGCTCCAGGGGCCTCTCCCACCAGCCTGTTTGACATTAGAAAATTTCCACCTCACTTGGTGGTAAAGCTGCCTGCTGCCACTTCTTGTGCAGAGAAGTCGCTGGAGTTCTGTAAAGGTGAAGCTGTTGCTTCTGTAAAAGTAAAGTGGGAAGAAAAGAAGGAAGAGGAAATAAAAAGTCAACTCACAATGAAGGAAAGATGAGAGAAGAACCAAAATCTCAACACAGAAAGAATTATGTGTACCCTTATAGATTTTAGGGACAACATTTTTAAACGTCTGAAGATTGAGTTGCTTTGTAACAATCAGGCTCCTACACAAAGGCTTGTCCTGTAATCTTTGCTGGTACATAGCAGAGAATTTGGCATCCTATGGGCTGAAGTGGCAACCCACTCCAGTATTCTTGCCTGGAGAATCCCATGGATGGAGGAGCTTGGTGGGCTACAGTCCACGGGTCGCAAAGAGTCAGACACAACTGAGCGACTTCACTTTATGGGCTGAAAGTTCTCTCCCTCCTGTATATACATGTATAAATGTTTGTGTGCAGCATATTTATTTTTTATCATTATGGTCATTGAGTGCAGGTACAGATGGAAGGCACTTACTGCTTTGAAAAACCAATTAAACAATTTAAACCCTTCTTCCATACGTCTTTAAATCTTCAAAGCCCTTTCAACTCTCTTACCACCACTTGTCAAGTGGAACTGTTCACATAATTGTGGAACAATACTAGTTTACATCATTAGGACTTATGTTCATATCCTGAATCTGTCACCTAAAAGATATCCTTTTCTTTAACTTCTCTGAATGTCCATTTTCTAATCTGTAAAATTGATGGTTATAATCAGCAGAGTTCATGTAAGGATGAAATGAGATGACATAATAGAAACATGACTAGATGATCCCAGAACTTAGACACTTTCTAAATATTAGCTCTATAAACTCTTTTACCTTTGTGCTTTGCTGATACTTCTTTATTATAATTATTTTGTGTGTGTATGTGTATGTTTTAGTCACTCAGTTTCTTTGTGGCCCCATGGTAGCTCACCAAGCTCCTCTGCCCATGGAATTTTCCAGGCAAGAATATTGGAATGGTTTACCATTTCCTATTACAGGGGATCTTCCTGACCCAAGGATTGAACCCGTGTATCTCATATCTCCTGCATTGACAGGTGCCTTCTTTCCTGCTAGCCCTTAGCCTTTCCATTGAATCTCTTAGTTCTGCACACCGTCCCCCAATTTTCAACTTGTACTTTGGTTTCTGAAGTTCCTAAAAGGTTTAAAATGTAGTTTACTGTGTGGCACTCTAAAAAGCTGTATTATTTATGGGTTGCTCACTTGAGAAGGTCACATGATGGCCATCATCTTAATTCTAAATATGGGTCACCATAGAAATCATCCTGGTCTTTACTTTCCATCTTTATTTGTGTATAATCGCTTGAAATAGAGAAGCAATGATATGGAAAGTTGTTGCTGTGTCTCTGAAAGTACTTGATGTTAATAAACTGCTAGGTATGATTGTAACATCAAACTTTTCCATTTAAGTACTAGTGATAGCAAATGATACAACTCATGGGAGAGTCATATGGGATCCTTTCAGTCTTCAAATTAAGTGAAGACTATTAATTGAATGCCTAGTTGTGCTTGAAACTGGAGATAGGATGGTGAGTAAAATGAAGACAGTCTTAAAACTATTAAGTCTGAAGAATTTATACTGAAGATGATATTGTTGTATATTTTGTTCTTTGTTCATTTATTGTGGTAAAATACACATAGCATAAAGTTTATGAGCTTAAACATTTTTAAATGTGCAGTTCAGTGGCAATAAGTACATTTGTATTGTTGTGCTACCTTACCACCATCCATCCACAGGACTCTTCCATCTTGAAAATTGAAACTCTGTCCTCATTCAACAATAAATCCCCATTTCTCTCCCCACCCAGCCCCTAGCAATCACCATTCTACTTTCTGTTTCTATGAATTTGACTCTTGTAGGAACCCCACATAAATGGAATCGTGCAGAACTTGTCCTTTTGTGACTTATTTCACTTAGCATAGTGTCCTCAAGGTTCATGCACATTGCAGCATGTGTCAGAATTTCTTTCTTTTTAAAAGCTGAACAATATTCCCCTGTATGGATATATACGCTGGTTATTCATTCATTCATCCGCTGATGGATGTTTATGTTGCTTTCACTTTTTAGCTATTGTGAATAATGCTGCTATGAACATGGGTGCAAATATATCCTCCTTACCCTGCTTTCAATACTTTTGGTTATCTACCCAGATGTGGGAATATTGGCTTATATTGTTATTCTACTTGTTTTTTTTTTTAAGGAACTGACATATATACTCTTTTCCATAGCTGCAGCCCTGTTTTACATTCCCACTAACTCTGTACAAGGGTTTCACTTTCTCCACATCCATAACATCATTTGTCATTTTCTGTTTTTTTCTAATTATTATTATTATTATTTTACAGCAGCTGCCCTAATGGGTGTAGCTCAGTGTGGCTTTGATCTGCATTTGCCTAATGATTAATGGTGTTGAGCATCTTTTCATGCACTTACTATCATCTGTATATCTTCTTTGGAGAAATATGTATTCAAGTTCTTTGCCCATTTTTTAATAGAGCTTTTCTGATTGAGTTGTGACGTGTTTTTAGGCAAAAAAAAAAAAAAAACAGTGCGCAATTGTTAATTCACTATGAGAGTGTCTTTTATCTGATGTTTATTCAAACTTTTTAACGATTTCAGAAATATTACATTCCAGATAAATTGTACTTAGACTCTTTATTTTATTTTTAATAATATGATTTAAATAGTCTACACTAGGTCAAGGGTGGGATTTGCCTACTATTCCATTATACGTTCACAGAAGTTAGTCTTCCTAAAGGACAAGTCTCTGAACATTTTCTTTCTTACTCATTTCAGCTTTTTATGGAAAAAATCCTTTGAAGATAAAATTATACATGCTTACGCATAGTATTAATGGAAAATGAAGTTCTAAGGTGTTTTGAAGGTGGATTTAAGAAAAATTCTGTTTATTGGAAGACTTTAAAATAATGTCACAGAATAAAGTTATATCTATAAAATTATAGATATATAAGATCCTTTGGGCCACTGGGCCAATTTAATAAGGAGGCCTTGTTTCAACGTATTAGTCAGCAAAAAACCCTCTATTTTATGGCATGTCTACAGGACAGAACCATATGTTCAATATCCCTGAGCATACTTCAAGCAAGTGGATGACTTATGTATTCTAAGACATCATTCTACCTTATATAAATATACTTGATGCTATTTTCTTGCTCACAGAAGAATGAAATGTTAATAATTTGGTAAGTCCCTACAATTTTACTATCCATTTTTTCCTGGTTCCATATAACATTTAGTGAGCACTAAACCTTAAAAGGTTCAGCCAATTCAGTTTGAAAAACCACTTAAAAGTACATATGCTTACTCAAAATAACTGAGCTACTTGATGTTGCAAAATGAAGTTGAAAAATCCCTGAAGAACAGACTCTTATGAAATAGAGGTTGCAAACTGACTTTCATTTATATCCCTGGATATTTTTTCTCGGAAAAGGCATTCACCTGCATATTTCTTTACATAAATATTTTCTATTTTTAAGAAATGGCTAGAAACTCACTTAGGGTAATTTAAGTGCCAGTCTACCTAGATTCAAAGGGATTAGCTTTTTTAGATTCTGTCCAATCATTTGGCTGAAGCCTTGTCTAGCTTCACTAGTATTTACATTGCTAGATTAAGTTAATATAGATATTTTATGGTTAATATTTAATATATAGCAATATAATAATTTATGCACACAAATTAGCACAGTAGTAAAGAAGCCACCCACCAATACAGGAAGACTCAGGAGTTTCAGGTTCTATCCCTGGGTCAGAAAGAGCCCGTGGAAGAGGAAACAGCAAACCACCCCAGTATTCTTGCCTTGAAAATCCCATGGACAGAGGAGCCTGTGGGCTAAAGTCCATGGGGTCACAAAAGAGTCAGATGCAACTGAGTGACTGAGGGCATGCACAATACAATAATTTATTTGAATGTACTTAACATGCAATAATATATAATATAATCTTTAGTAATGTATAATAATCAGATATCACATTATATACACTTAAAATGCATTTATTGAGTGAGTGGCATGCAAAGCTTATCATAATTGCAGCACAGGTTCTAGTAAGCAAGACATAAATGTTTTGTGTCCTCCTGAAGACTACCATGGAGAGGAAAATCCATAAAGCAGTGAAAAAGCAAACAAGCAATGTGCCATACAAATACATTTTTGTGAGTGTCAAAAAGAAACAATGTGCAAAAATGTAGAATAATTTTGACAGAGAGAGAAAAGATGGTTATAAAGTACCTCCCAGGCTTTAACTGAGATGTTAAGGATGAGATGCCAGTTATTTAAACATGTAAAGCCTGTGTGTGTGTGTGTGTGCGAGCGTGTGTGTGTTGGGGCTACATGGTAGTAGATTGTAATGTTTCAGAGGAAAAGTAAGACATAAATAAAGAGTCTAAGGTAACTGAAATGCAGAAGGAAAGTAACAAGAGGAAAAATTAAGAGTGAAAGTTGCTCAGTTGTGTTCGACTCTCTGTGACACCATGGACTATACAGTCCATGGAATTCTCCAGGCCAGGACACTGGAATGGGTAGCCGTTCTCTTCTCCAGGGGATCTTACCAACCCAGAGATTGAACCCACGTCTCTCACATTGCATGCAGATTCTTTACCAGCTAAGCCAAGGAGCAAGGTTGTATAGATCGTGGTAAGGACTTTACATTTTATCCGATGTTTAATAGGAAACCATTGAAGAATTTTAAGCGATCCGAAGACATGATCTGATGTACATCAAATGACACATTATTCTGACTACTGGTTGTGGACTAGTTTAGGGAGAAGAACTGGGCATTGGAGATCTTTGTGGAGACTATTTTGATGGCTTGACCTGGAAGGTGCAGTGGAACTAGGAGAAAAGATAGAAGAATGACTTTTTCTGCCTTCATCACTTCTCAATGAGTTGTCAGTGTCCCTTTAAAATATGAGAAGAACAAGTTTGACTTTTCTTTGTAGGGGGACGCAGAGAAAGTTATTTCTCCTCCAACAATGAGGAGAACCTAGGGTGTGTGCCATCATCACTTATTTTGAGCCTGTCATCCAGCTGAGGTTGCAAGGCAACTGCTGCTGCTACTGCTAAATCACTTCAGTCATGTCCGACTCTGTGCGACCCCAGAGACGGCAGCTCACAAGGCTCCCCCGTCCCTGGGATTCTTCAGGCAAGAACACTGGAGTGGGTTGCCATTTCCTTCTCCAATGCATGAAAGTGAAAAGTGAAAGTGAAGTCGCTCAGTCGTGTCCAAACCTCAGTGACCCCATGGACTGCAGCCTTCCAGGCTCCTCTGTCCATGGGATTTTCCAGGCAAGAGTACTGGAGTAACTAGGTGACCTGAATTCCACAACATTCTTGGAAGAGAATTGGACACAAAATTTAACCTTTGGCACCACAGGAAGAAGAGATGGCAGCCACACAAGGGTGAAGCAAAGAGGAAACAATTGGAATTTTAGTGAATTTTAGAAGGTTGAGGGTGGTAGCGTGACAGTTTGAATCTGTGGGAGCCTCAGCACAAGAAGAGTCTGTAGTTCTTCACTCCCCTTTTCCATGGACTTCCAAGGGATACTCGGGAGAAGGAAGGGGGATAAGGCAGAAGACCTCAGAGAAACCTCTTTGGTAGTGTAGGTGGTAATACTACCCAGTGGCAGTCTGCCCCTGTGGATAGGCATGGAATCCACTTATATTCTGGACCCTTCTCTTACATGAGGCAAGAGTTGCCTACGGCTGGGCAAGGGGGAGGAAACTCTTCTGCTTCCCCCAGTGACCAAAGACAGGGTTATGCTGAGGGAAAGATAAAAATAAAAGCTATGTGCCATTGAAGGTGAGAAATGGGGACCCACTCACACCCAGGGTTTTACACACAAAGAAATTACAGTTGTAGTGCCTTTGGGAGAGGAGAAGCAAAGTTCCTCATGCTGAGGCTCCTCAGTGTTTAAAAGCATTTTGGTATTAAGGAGGCACATAGGGAATGCTGAGAAAGTTCTCTCTCTAAAGCTCAAGTGCCTAGGACATGCTCAAGACTGAAGCTGAAATGGTAGAATTGAAAATCGTCCTTTGTTTCCACGAGGGTGCTTAAACTGAGAAATGAGGAAAAGCAGTCTAGGCCTGCAGGAAAAGAGAGAATATGAAGAGACATCCTTTCTGCTGTGCAGGAGCTGCAGCAAGTTTAGAACAGAGCAGGAACACTGAGGGATGATCAGCTTGCTAACTCCAAGGTAGCGAGGGTCCATTTGCAGAGGGATCTGGTATCAGAGGTGCAGTGAATGTAACTATGGCAACAACAGTTTACTGGTCTGATTCAGCTCTTCAGCCTCCCTCTTCCCCTCCCCACATTAACAGTCTGACTAGCATGCTCATTTCTGCTGTAAATTATCTACCTCAGTCTGCAGTGCTCTATTATATGGCATTTAATCAAAAATTGTGAGGTATGACAAAAGTAAAGAAAAGAAATAAACCATGTCAAGAAATAAATCAATCAACAGAATGAGACCCAGAGATGTCTCAAATATTAAAACATTCAGACAGAGACTTTAAAATAACTATGGTTAATATTTTAAAGTGCCTGATGGAAAAGCTATGCAAGAAGAGATGGGTATTTTTTGCCTACAGATGCAAACTATAATTAAGTGTCAAGTAGGAAGTCTAGAAGTGAAAAATGTAGTGTCAGAGATGAATTCCTTCAATGAGCTTATCATCTGACTGAATACAGAAGAGGGAAAAATCAATAAACTTTAAGATACATTGATAGAAATCATGCAGACTGTAACAAAAGGGGGGGAAAGTAAGAAGACAGCATCTAAAATTTGTTGGAAAATACAAAATGAGATATTAAAAAGTAAACTGGAGTCACAGAAGGAGGAAAGAGAGAAATCAGGGCAGAAGAAATATTAGAAGAGATACTGGCTAATAATTCACCAAAATTAATGAAAGAATGAATTATAGATCCAAAGAGCTTAGAGAAGAACGTACTCAGGCACTTTCTGGTGCTTCCCTGGTGGCTCAGAGAGTAAAGAATCTGCCTGCAATTCATGTAGGCCCAGGTTCTATCCCTAAGTTGGGAAGATACCCTGGAGAAGGGAATGGCTACCCACTCCAGTATTCCTGCCTGGAGAATTCCATGGACAGAGGAGGCTGGTGGGCTACAGTCTATGGGGTTGGAAAGAGTTGGATACGACTGAATGACTAATACACACATAGGTACTTTCTAGTCAGAACACTTGTTATGAGCTAATTACACCCCTCCTTCATATGCTGAAGTCCCAACTCCCAGTATCTCAAAATGTGACCCTATTTGGAGATAGAGTCTTTATGTAAGTTCACTTATATAAAGTGAACTCATTCAGTCCAGTTCAGTTCAGTTTAGTTGATCAGTTGTGTCTGACTCTTTGCCACCCCATGAACTGCAGCACACCAGGCCTCTCTGTCCATCACCAACTCCTGGAATTTACTCAAACTCATGTCCATCAGGTTGGTGATGCCATCAAAACATTTCATCCTCTGTTGTCCCTTCTCTTCCTGCCTTCAATCTTTCTCAGCTTCAGGGTCTTTTCAAGTGAGTCAGTTATTTGTATCAGGTGGCCAAAGTATTGGAGTTTCAGCTTCAGCAGCACCACTTCCAATGAATATTCAAACTGATTTCTGTTAAGATGGACTGGTTTGATCGCTTTGCAGTCCAAGGGACTCTCAAGAGTATTCTCCAATACCACAGTTCAAAAGCATCCGTTCTTCAGTGTTCATCATTCTTTATAGTCCAACAGTCATATCCATACATGGCTGCTGGAAAAACCATAGCTTTGACTAGATGGACCTTTGTTGGCAAAGTAACGTGTCTGTTTTTTAATATGCTATCTACGTTTGTCATAACTTTTCTTTCAAGGAGCAAGCGGCTTTTAATTTCATGGCTTCAGTCCCCATCTGCAGTGATTTTCGAGCCCCCCCAAGATAAAGTCTGTCACTGTTTCCATTGTTTCCCCATCTGTTTGCCATGAAAAGATGGGACCATATGCCATGATCTTAGCTTTCTGAATGTTGAGTTTTAAACCAACTTTTTCACTCTCCTTCACTTTCATCAAAAGGCTCTTTAGTTCTTTGCTTTCTGCTCTAAGGGTGGTATCATTTGCATATCTGAAGTTATTGATATTTTTCCCAGCAATCTTGATTCCAGCTTGTGCTTCATCCAGCCCAGCACTTCTCATGATGTACTCTGCATATAAGTTAAATAAGCACATTGACAATATACAGACTTGACATACTCCTTTCCCTATTTGGAACCAGTGTGCTGTTTCATGTCCAGTTCTAACTGTTGCTTCCTGACCTACATACAGATTTCTCAATAGGCAGGTCAGCTGGTCTGGTATTCCCATCTCTTTAAGAATTTTCCAGACTGAACTCATTAAATAAGTTAAAATGAGGTAATTTGGTGATGGGGAACACTAATCAAATATGACTCATATCCTTTATATGAAGACAAAATTTGGACACACACGAACAGAAGGAAGTAAATGTAGACACAGTGGGAATATAGCCTTCTACAAACAAAGGAGAGAGGATGAGAACAGATCCATCCCTCAAGGCTCTAGAAAGGAATCAATCCTGCTAATTAAAACCTTAACCCACTATTTCTAACTTCAGAACTGTGAGAAAATATGTCTGTTGTTTAAGCCATCCAGTCTCTGGTACTTTGTTATGTTTGGCACTAGCTACCATAAAGGAGAAATAATACTAATTCTATGGAAAATGTATAGAAATTTTCAAAGAATCTATAATAATACCACTTTTTCAGTGTAATTGTTAAAAGTTAATGAAAAATTCAGAAAAGATTTATATTATCATAGTTTTAAAATTTTCATCAAAACAATCTTGTTCTCAAATTATCAGGCATACCTCATATTTGTAGATGTGACTTGAGGAATTTAAAGTAAAGCAAAGAAAGCATTGGCAAGTATTTACCCATCTGCCATTTCCAGTTGCTCTTATCTCAATAATACTTTTAAAATAGCCACAATTAATTAATATTTTTAGCAGGAAAAAAATGAGATTAAGATTAAATTTGTCTGCAAGCCAAAGTAAAAATAGATGACTGTGATTCCAGATTATGCATATGAAAAAGAGAAAAGATACTGTTTTCCAATTTGGAAAAACACATTATTCACCCATTTCTATCACAACACGGATCTACAATTTATAACTTACTTATTGGGCACTACTTTTTTTTTTAATTTTAATTTTTATTTTTTTTTTCATCTCAGGTGTACATGAGTTCCCAATCTTGAACCTCCCCCACCTTGGGCACTACTTTAAAACGTCCAATTAGGCAGATATTTACTGAGCGTTCATCTCATGCCAGAAATGTTTTGAGAGGTTTGCTATATGTCAGTGAAAAAAGTTTATGCTAAGCCTCTATTCCAGCAGGAAAGGGAGAAAATTAATAATAATGTAGGCTTATATATGTGTAAAATGTGCATATATGTATAAATAAGTGTATATGTACATATATATTCTAATATATGCGCTAGAATTCAGAAAAGGCAATGGCACCCCACTCCAGTACTCTTGCCTGGAAAATCCCATGGATGGAGGAGCCTGGTGGGCTGCAGTCCGTAGAGTCGCTAAGAGTCAGACACGACTGAGCGACTTCACTTTCACTTTTCACTCTCATGCATTGGAGAAGGAAATGGCAACCCACTCCAGTGTTCTTGCCAGGAGAGTCCCATGGTCAGAGGAGCCTGGCAGTCTAATGCTCATGCAGTCAGAAAGAGTGAAACACTACTGAACAGCTGATTATGCGTGCATATATATACATAACATGCATGTTATATATATACATGTGTGTGTTAATCACTCAGTTGTGTCCAGTTCTTTGTGGCCCATGGACTGTAGCCTGCTAGGCTCCTTTGTCCATATGCACATATCATAGAAGATAATAAGTGCTAAAAAAAAAAAAAAATGGAAGAGCAAGGTGATGGGGCTGGGTGTGAGGCAGTGCTGGGAGTTCTGGTTGCAACTTTAATAGTATAGTCTTGGGAGAATGTATTGAGAAAGAGCGCTAAGTGGCCTTGCCTGTGTCTAGTGGAAGAGTGGTCTGTGCAGAGTAAAATGGTCTATGCAAAGTAAAGAGCTGTGCAAATGTCCTGGGGGTCAGTGGTGGTGCCTGAGTTTCTGCAGTGTTTATGGATGAAGCCAGTGTGACTGGAACAGAGTGAGCAAAGAGGAAAGCAGTCAAAGCTGAGGTGGGAATGGGGAGGAGGAGGAAAAAGAGCAAGGCATAGGAGGAAAAGAGCAAGAGGGGATCATGTCAGGCGTTTTAGGTTGCTGTAACATCTATAGCTTTTTCTTTGATGTAATACTTCTTCCTTCCAGTATTCAAGGAGAATAATAAGTAAGGACCACCTAGAGAATGGCCCCTTCCTCACTGAATGTCTGGACTTAATGCATTCTCTCTTTATATCATGTATCACTAGATTTGCCAGATACTCTTAGAACTTCCGTTATATACTTGTTTTTATACATTTATTTAGTAATGTCTCTCCATACATTGTATATCTCTTGAAGGTAGCGATTTTGTCATCCTTGATAGGAGCTGCCTTGCACAAAGAACCCAATGAATGCTTTTTAAATGAGTAAGGTTTCTTGACTTTATAAAAATACCAATTTCTACACTGCAAGAAACATCTTACCTAGAACAAATGTCAAATAAATGTACCATCATCTTGAAATATATGACTATCAAAAAGTGATATCGGATTTTAATTTTTCTCTGCTGTAAGCAAGGATTTTCATGTTGTTTCTAATTATTAAATTGTTTGTGAAATGAAAATACTTGGCTAACCAGGTTCCTTTAAATCACATTGTTGAATGGATTTTTACGTCTCACATTCCCTGTTTGTACTAGTTCTTCCTTCAGATATAATTTTTGCCTTCTAAATTATTATGTTTTTAGTTAAGATGTAGTATAATATTCTGGTAGTATGTCTACTATATCTTTCACATGAATTGTATATGTTTAACTGCTCCATTTTTCTCATATATCTTTTCACAAAGTTTCTCATTTTTGTTTTAATGAGAAACTACTAAAAATCAAGTTACCAACATTATCTGTTTTTCTATCATGAGTGCACTGAATTAGGAAATTCAATTATATGTCAATTTCATATCTTCATCCTAGTTTTTCTTACACAACATGCTATATTTAGAGAGTCATTCATGGCCCATTGGGAAAGGTTAGAACTATAATTAGACCTTTTTCTCTAGACACTTGAGCAATGGAATTCATGAAGGTTAGTAGCAGCTTTCCATTAATTGCTCCCTTGTGGTTTTACAGTAAAGCAGTTAACTTATGTACCAGGGCTGCTACCCACAGCATCCTTGCACTGACATTTGAGGCAGTGATTAGAATGTCATTGCTTTCCAATACTTCATTGTTATTCAGGGGACACATTCGATGTCTTTCCCCTCATACTGCAGGGATCACAAATTCAGACACAAAAAATATCATCTCTGTTTCTTTATCATCAGAATAGGGCTTTTGAAAGTGGTTTTGTTCTGAATATAGTGTTCATACTGGACTCTGTTCTACACAGTGTCACTGTCTTGTCTTTCAAACTAATGGGAACAAAGAAGAATCATTCTTTATGTGCAAAGCAGTGCACCCCAAGGGCAAAACATCTATCAGTATGAAAAATAGTCAAGTAACAACCAAGAAATTGTGTTTTGTGAAAGCTCACAGGTCTGATTGTATGTTTGAGCCAGCACATTGCCATGTTAGTTNGGTGGAGAGGTCTGACAAAATGTGGTCCCCTGGAGAAGGGAATGGCAAACCACTTCAGTATTCTTACTTTGAGAACCCCATGAGTAGTATGAAAAGGTGAAAAGATATGACACTGAAAAATGAACTCCCCAGATCAGTAGGTGCCCAATATGCTACTGGAGAAGAGTGGAGAAGTAACTCCAGAAAGAATGGAGAGACAGAGCCAAAGCAAACAACACCCAGTTGTGGATGTGACTGGTGACGGAAGTACAGTATGATGCTGTAAAGAACACGGACATATCTGCTGCAAACTCCCCGCTAGAAAATAGGGAATGAAGGGGCCTGTTAGGGGAGTACAAATTGTTGCATGAAGGGAATAAAACTGTCATCCAAAGGTGTCGATCAAACAGTGTTGGTTGTTACAGGATGATGGACCATCAAGAGACCAAACTGGGGGAGGGATATGAGAGTTTTAAAGGGTGTGAAATGACAGGGACAAGAGCACCTAAGAGCTTAGGAATGTTGGGATAGTATATTAATTTCTGATCAGAACTCATAGTTTGTGCAAGTGATGAACTAAGAGGATGAGGTCTCGTGCAAAAAAGCACTTATTGAACGAGAAAAAAATGGGTGGTTTGAGATGGACAGTCAAGACTCTTAGAACAAATGTTCCAAAGTGAGGGTCCACTGGATTTGAAAGAATCCGTCAGAAATTAGTGGAGACACTGAGGCTGTAAGGCCCCTTTGATCTTCAGAACTTGAGAGATTAACTCTTATATCTTATTTTTAAAGATGAAACAACGTAAGAAATATGTGAGATTGGTTGTGAAATGTGAACACTTTTGCTCCATGCGCATTTATTGATTGCCTTCTCTGAATGCAAAGTGCTGTTCTAGGTGGTTGGGGTTTATCAATAAAAAAGGCAGACAAAGCTCTCTGCCCACCTGGAATTTACATTTCAGTGTGGATAGCATCAAATGCCCAGTAAGCTAGTAATGAATGGGTAAATTACATAATATTTGGAAGGTAATGAGTGATATTAAAACAAGAGAAGTAGAGCAGGGTGAAGGGCAATAGCAGTGCTCCATGGAGGGTCAGATTGCCACATTCAAAGCAGAATCTGAATAAGGACTTGCAAGAGGTAAGGGAGATGACTTCTGCGGATGTTTACGGCAAGAGCATTCCAGGCAGCAGAAGGAAGAGTGAGCACAAAGCCTTTAAGGCAAGAGTCTCTTTAAAGAACCACAAGGCAAGTATGGCTATTGACAAATGAGCTACAGGGAAAGGAGTGGGACAAATGTAGACACACATACTTCTCAAATGTTTTGGCTCCATAGGTCTTTCAGCTATTGAACTCTCAGGAAGAGAATTATTGAAAGAATTAAGTTTTAAAGCAAACAAACAAAATACACTGTTAAACCAGAAAACCATTTAAAAAATCAGAATTATGTTATGATACAGCTTATACTTAAAGGTATGAAATGTGAAATTTGAAAAAAAAAATCTGTATTTTAGTTAATAATACTGTGAAGTGAAAAAGTGAAAGTGTTAGTTGCCCAGTCGTGTCTGACTCTTTACAACCATGGACAGTAGCTCACTAGGCTCTTCTGTCCATTAAATTCTCAGGCAAGAATACTGGAGTGGGTTGCCATTCCCTTCTCCAGGGGGTCTTCCTGACCCAGGGATTGAACACAGGTCTCCTGCCTTGCAAGCAGATTCTTTATTGTTTGAGCAACTAGGGAAGCCCTAACCTATTTTTAGATTCTAACAAGAAATTGAATCAGGAGATGCAGCTCAAAATTTTCTCTGTTGTTTTCCCTTGGTCTCCACCTGTTGATGGAGAAGGCAATGGCACCCCACTCCAGTACTCTTGCCTGGAAAATCCCAAGGATGGAGGAGCCTGGTAGGCTGCAGTCCATTGGTCGCTAAGAGTCAGACACGACTGAGTGACTTCACTTTGAACTTTCACTTTCATGCACTGGAGAAGAAAACAGCAACCCATTCCAGTGTTCTTGCCTGGAGAATCCCAGGGACGGGGGAGCCTGGTGGGCTGCCGTCTATGGGGTTGCACAGAGTTGGACACGACTGAAGTGACTTAGTTTAGCAGCCACCTGTTGACATTTTTGACTTCCCCATATGTAAGTTCTGGATTTGATGTTTCATACCCCAGCTTATTTAAAACAATTAAATATTGATCATTCTTTCTAGATAGGCATTAATTTAATATCTACCTACTTTTCTTATATGGGGTAAGAAAAGGTGGGTTAAAAAAATCCCACCTTGAGATGTACAAAAACACAACTTTATTTTCTAGAACTCAATTCAAATTACTGATTGGTCACTATTTACTATTATTATTATTATTGGTCACTCTTATTATTCCCAATGACTGCAAACATATAAATAGTTCTAAAATACTGTAATCCTGTATATTGTATCTTTTACGTAAGTATTTGAATTCAGGCTGTTTCCCTCTTTTCTCTTCCCTGAAAGGAAGATGAGTCTGATACGCTGTCCCTGTCCTCCCCGTATCCTTGCTGCTGTCCTGCTTCTGGTTTAACTTGTATCCTGTTACCTCTTCTTACCAGCCCATTCATTTCCTTTTACCGATCACGCCTCCTTGTTGGTTTTTGTTGACAGCAGTCTGTTGCTCCCCATAAAGGAGCATTTCTCTCCTGGGAGTTGAGTCTTATTCTCTGTCCCATCACTAGGCTGGAGACTCAAGTCCAAGAAGAGGAACAAAAAAAGGCCTCACCACATCACAAATTATAACTCTCTTGATTCCTTTTCTCTCCCACCACTTTCTTCCCACCGGTTTTGCCTTCAACCCATTCTGGGAAGGATCTTTAAATCTCCTCCTAGGATAGATGAAGCTGCAAGTATTTTGCATCTAGTATCTTCATTAATCCATATTAATAGAAAAACATTGTTCTCCTGGGTTGCTAGCCACTGGTTCTTGATATTTAAAGAGAAATTTCTGGAATATCTCATAAATTTTGGCTCTTGCAAAGAAAAGCTTTCGCTGTCACAACCATTGGAGTTGAAATAATTTTTAATGCTCATCTTGCAATTTAACCTTGAAATTATAATCACCCAATCACTGGATACTTCAGCCAATGAATGGAGTCCCGTGAAGCAGCAGGACAAAACATAACCAGTTTTCCATAAAACACATATTTAGCTGAATGCTGTTAGTTACACCCCACTCCAGTACTCTTGCCTGGAAAATTCCATGGGCGGAGGAGCCTGGTAGGCTGCCGTCCATGGGGTCGCATAGAGTTGGACATGACTGAGCGACTTCACTTTCACTTTTCACTTTCATGCATTGGAGAAGGCAATAGCAACGCACTCCAGTGTTCTTGCCTGGAGAATCCCAGGGACGGGGGAGCCCGGTGGGCTGCCATCTATGGGGTCGCACAGAGTCAGACACTACCGAAGCGACTTAGCAGCAGCAGCAGCAGCTGTTGTTTACTCTTGGTGCTTAGCAATTATAATTTTTCTCCTGAAACATATTTCCAAATGCTGTGAGGCAAGTCACCTTACAGTTAATCTAAGAAAGTTAGATGTTCCTGCATAAATAAGAAGTTAAATTGTCATTTTTATTTTCCAAATCATTCTGAAATGGAACATTTGTAAGGATATAGCTCTCTTCTAGTTGTAAAATCCTTAATGAAGATAGGTAATATAGTGTTATATTCTTTTGGCTAAACTAGTCAATGGTCTGTATACCAAAATTGCAAAACAGGTGGTTTCTTTCAAGCCATTGAGTTCTAGCAAGAAGCATGAGGGGGAGGAGAGGAAGCAGAAGAACAGGCTGAGAGTCTTGTTTTCTCATTAAAAGCTGTAAAATTTTAGAAAATTATTATGCTAAGTCTCAGTTTCATCACTTCTAAAATGGGGACCTAATATCAATTTTATGTACTATTTGTGAGCTTACCTAGGGTAATATATTACAAAGTTCTTTGTGAGCATTTTATAATGCACCTTGTTACCATAGGTTGCTATTATGAACAATAAAAATAATGACCAGTGTTAATAAGGTAATACTTTAAAAAAAAAAAAAAAAGTAACAACCCAGGTTAGATTTATGTCATTTCAGATGTGAGCGCCCTACTATAACCTTGCAAACTGTTTGATTTGAAAGAACTTTAATCCATATCAGTTGAAGATCTACTGTAGTCTGCAGTACTTGTCAACTCAAATGCACATCATAATTTTTTTTTTTCCTTTTAAAGACAGACAGTAGTTTTAGACCATAGTGACTGAAAGAGGAAGAATGAGCAACAGACAATGCTGTAGTGTAGAAAAACATGTTCATTTGTGTGGAGTTGATCTATAGAAATTATATATCAATGAATAGATAATTTAAATAATACTGATTTACTTTAAAAATACCTTATGAAAATCTGACAGCTTAAGTAAAATGAGTTTCTATTTCACTTACTGACTACATAAAGTATTTAATAGCTTATCTAGAAAGGGTTGGGACAAGTGCTATAATATAATTATAGTATATATTTCTTGGTTCAAGTTAACTGAATAACTGAATGTCATATTAACTTGGTGAGTTAACTCTGACCTTGGCTTTCAAAAGAAAAGAGTGATATAATATTGTGCCTGATGTTTTCCCTACTTTGTATTAGACAATTTCCATATGACCTTTAATTGTAAAGTTTGAAAACAGCTTTGAGAAATACTGTTTTAATAAAATAATTTTAAATGAAGATCATGCACCTAGTTTAAAAATCAATCCACGTCACTAAAGGTATAAAATTAAAAGCAAATTTCTCTCCATACTACCTCTTCCCAGGATCATTTTCTAGGGGTGGGTATATATATTTTAAAATTTATTTAGCTGTTCTCTTGAATACAGATATTATTCTAAGGTATTTGTGCCTCTTTCTTTTTTTTTAAATTGAGATCTAATTGACATATAACAGACAATTTTCTGTGTACAATCCAATAATTTGAAATATGTGTGCATTGCAAAATGATTACCACAACAAGTTTAGTTAACATCTGTCAGCACACAGTTACAAATTTGTGTGTATGTGTGTATGTGTATGAGATCAGAACTTTTAAGAGTTACTCACTTAGCAACTTTCAAATACGCAACTGGTGTTCTTAGATATAGTCACCATGCAGTCCCAGAACTTTTATAACCGGAAGTTTGTACTTTTTGACCATCTTTACACATTCTTCATCCCCACTTCTGGAAACAGTCAATCTATTGTTTGTATCTCATTTTTTTTTCCCAGTTGCTGTTTGTTTTTCTAGATTCCACATAAAAGTGAAATCATACAGTATTTGTCTTTCTCTGTCTGAATTATTAGCACAATGACATCAAGGCCATCCATGTCATTTCAAATGACAGAATTTCCTTTTTTATATGATTTAATATATTTATATTATACATAGTTATATAATATGTGTGTGTATATGTGTACATAGTACTTATATATATATTAGTATATATGTATATAGATATAGTATACATGTATATTATATACTATATATATATACTGTATATATATACACTATTTTTTTTATCTATTCATACATCAGTAAACACTTAGGTTGGTTCCATATCTTGGCTATTTTAAGTAATGTTGCTATAAACATGGGGGTGCTATCTTACTTCAATTTCTTGATTAACTGATTTTAGATACTTAGTCTACTTTCTATCTCCTTTGCTACCCTAATACTTAGAGATTTTCCTAATTAGCCTATTTTTGTTTTTTTAAATACTATTGGTGATTATATTCATAACTTTAAATAATGTTCTTTAACTTCTATTTCTTTGTTTATCTATATTAGATATTATTGATATCCAATGTGGTGCTAACATTAAATACTGAATGTATATTGGTTAGTCTAAACATTGAAAACCAGTAAGTAGCACTTACAAGTAGCTTTTGCAGTATTATGATTATGCAAATATTATTAGCTAGAATACAAAATGTGTGTGTGTGTTATTACATTTGTATTTTGCTAAACTTATGTGACATAAATCTTTTGTGGTTTTTATGTAGTCATGATTCAGTAAATCATTGGTCACATGACTGAATTCAATCTCCAGACCCGTAACTTCTCCTCAGAGGTCAGGTGTTTAAATGCTCCAAACATCTGAAAATTAGGTGGCTGGTGTTTCTGGTGCCCAACCCCTAACCAGGAGTTCTCTAGAGGCTCCCCAGGTCTACCTCATTAGTATAACAAAGCCACCCCTACCACTCAGGACATGGCAAGGCTTTTGGAAGATCCATGCCAAGAACCCAGGACAAAGACCTGTCAGTGTAGTGAGGGGAATGAGAACAGGGACATAAGAGCGCTGCCTGGTTTTGTGCAATAAGCACTTATGGTGGGGGGCTTCCCTCTCTGTTCAGTGGTTAGGACTCCATGCTTTGAAGGCATGGGACGTAGGCTCGATCCCTGGTCAGAGAACTAAGACCCAACATGCCACCTGGCAGGGCCAAAAACTAAAATTAAAAAAACAAACAAATGAACCTTATGGTGGCATTGTACCCACAGAACGGTATATTCCACTATAGTGGAATTTATCAGCAGCAGGGAATATAGAGGAAATAGTTTATTATTTAATATGTTTATCCTCTTGGAGAAGGCAATGGCAACCCACTCCAGTATTCTTGCCTAGAAAATCCCATGAATAGAGGAACCTGGTAGGCTACAGTCCATGGGGTTGCGGAGTCGGACGACTGAGTGAGTTCACTTTTTTCTTCCTTTCTTTATCCTCTTGCTATTCTTTTAACACTTCTTGAGTCCTTTCTATAACTAGACTGAGAGCATAACCTGAGTTCAATGAGAAACTCCCTCTCTTCGTCACCCAGATTAAGTTTTAAAATTAAACAGTTCTGATTTTAGTGGGAAAATATGTGGTATTTTAACAAATAATCTGTATTGACAGCAGTATTTTCCATCATATCAACCATCTAATAATAATAATTATTGTTATAATTGTAGTAACTAGTGTTTCCTGAGGGCTTACTATGACAGTCTCATTATGTGCTATTCTTCACATGTAATGTTTTAATTACTCTTTACAACAGACCCATGAAAAAGGTACTCATATTATTTATATTTTCATGGAAACCATGGCCTAGAGATGTAAAGTAAGTTGCTTGTGTACATACAATTAATGGTAGCATTAGAACTTGGAAACTTTTCTGTTTGACTTCAAATCATGCTCCTAAGTGCTATGATATATTGATTGTTCTTTGTATTTGGGCTAAAGACAAAAGTGAGGACAACAGAGAATAATAGAGACTAATGCATCTTGAAGACACTGGAAGGATGTAAAATGAGATTTTTTTCAACGAATGGCAGCAATTTATCATTGTATTGAAACAACTTTCAGTTTAGTCGCTCAGTCATGTCCAACTCCTTGTGACCCCATGGACTGCAGCACGCCAGGCTTCCCTGTCCATCACCAAGTCCTGGAGCTTGCTCAGACTCATGTCCATCGAGTTGGAGATGCCATCCAACCATCTCATCCTCTGTGAAACAACCTTAACATATAATTATTGTTAGTTAGTTGGTCTCTTATTTTAAGGAAAAAGCAAATAAGTCCATTCCTTTGCTGCCTGTGCTATAGACTTTCCTTGGTAACACCTTCGAGGATGACTTTTGTGACACTTCACAGTGATTATGTTTATTCTCTAGTTCCACATTTGCTACAATTTTTCAGAGGTTGGAGCTGCAAGAATAGAACAAGTGTGCAGCTAGTCAGAACAATTATTTGGTGCTGCAGGAAATTTGTATATATGTAAGTGGAGAACAGTTGTCATAAAATAACTTACTGAATTTGAAAAGGTTAGAGGGTTTGGGGGGTTATCACGTACAGCTTCTTCATCTTGCCTGAGGTCATTCCAAAAGAACAAGGAACGAAATGCAGGGAAAACGGTTCCACGTGCTTGATGGTTCGCAATGATGGGCATTTGATTTATTCAGTCTTTGTACTTTTATGCAGTGGGGGACATTTTATCAGAGAGCTACCAACCATCTGTGTTTTAAAGGTGTTACAATATCAGCCTGGTCGCATTTTCTATATCTCTTTTATAATCTGCCCAGCTTCCGAGAAATTATTGCCATTTCCTTCTTCTACAATCAAAATGTCAGTGCCTCCCACCAAATAGATTTTGCTCCTTGACTATGAACATGGAGACCCATAAAAATGCTCATGTGAATCAAGTTTATAGTGACAGAGCAGTCGCCTTATTTTACATAAAAATAAAAGAGCCATCTTTTTTAATGGGTTAAAAACAACCTTTTCCAAAGGGAAGAGAAGAGTATTTTACTCCATCAACAGATCACTTACTACATCTGGGTGGATGTAAAGCAATCACTGTTCCAAGTAGAAAAATCTTTCCTACGGTGAAAAATATCAGGTTCTAACAGTTGTGTGCAAATCCTTCCTAGCATTCGTGAATATCATCATCCAGCTTAAATTCCGTATTATGAATTCTGTATAGACACCTGTCTGCTCTGTTCTTTTTAGTGCCTTCTCCTTTCCTGTGAATAGAGCTGTGACCAGTTGTGGGAAACCTAAATCAGAGTCTCTTCTAGGTTCTCTTATTTGTGTCTCAGATACTCAGGATGAGATCTCACCCAGAGTACAGGCTTGGAAAAAACTCAGCCACATTGAAAGCAGAGAATTGTGAGAAACTGGCAGTCCCTATTCAAATATATTTAGGACACTTGGAACCCAATTAGAGTAATTGAAGCTAGGCAATTTAATGAAAAAATTGGATTCAGTCTGCTTGTTTTCCCAGTCATTAATTTTACTGAGCTTGCTCTCACTCCACTTTCTTTTTTTTTTTTTTTTTTTAGGAGATAAACAGCTTCTTCTTTTCTCATTCCTGCCACAAGGTGTTCAAAATGCCAAAAATAAAATCATTTCTCACTTGACGAGAGGACACGGATGGTGCCTGACAAGTAAGAAGACCTGATAGCCATACAGAAGTGCTTGTCCGCTGACATCACTGGGTCCTGGTAAAATAGATTAAAAAATATATTTTCATAGTTTCAAGTCAGAAATTTACATGGAATAAAAGTTTAAAAACAGTCACAATCAAGGCATATTTCTTTCACTTATTGTAAATTTTTCACTTGAAAATAGTTGGCATTTTCAAGTTCTCAGCAGAATGCTATTCCTATTTTTATCGCTTCTGTTAGTCTCCAGGTGCTGTTTTTGATATTAATGTTAATTTTTTATATATAGTGTAAAAATGTTGCAGCTTTGGCCACTTGATGCAAAGAACTAACTCACTGGAAAAGACTCCGATGCTGGGGAAGATTGAAAGCAAAAGGAAAAGAGCAGCAGAGGAGGAGATGGATTAAACTGCATCACTGACTCAATGGACATGAATTTGGGCAAATTTTGGGAGACAGTGAAGGACAGAGTAGCCTGGCATGCTACAGTCCATGGGGTCACAGAGTCAGACACAACATAGCAATTGAATAGCAATGCAGACTTAATGCTCTGATGTGTGAATTTTTAATGATGGAAGTTAAAGAGTGGCATATTTAGGAGCCAACAGATATATGCAAATGTGTATAAAACAGTAGTGGTATTCTGAAGAGTAAGAATCTTATTTAATTAAACTAAAAGAAGAACTAAGAAACAAAAGGACCAAATTTCCAGAAGCTTGCCTCCCATGTTAAAACACACACACACACACACACACACCCCGTCATTGGGTGATGGTTAACTGAATGATATTTCTCTCAATCCTGAGCTAGGTAGCTAGCTACCTTACCACCGGTTCCTAGAGCTGTTTAAAGGTAGAGTGGATCTCCAGTCTTAAACCTGAATTTATCCAGATCCCTAATACACCCTTACCCACATATATGCATAAACAGCCGAAGACAATGTAGGCTGATGGAAACTGACTGAACAATTTACAAATGAATGAATTAGCCCATGTTTAAATTTCGAGCTAACAAGGTAATCGTTTATTTACCTAACAAGCTATAGTTTGATTACCGGCCATTCAGTTCAGTTCAGTTCAGTCACTCAGTCGTGTCTGGCTCTTTGTGACCCCATGAATCGCATCACACCAGGCCTCCCTGTCCATCACTATCTCCCGGAGTTCACTCAAACTCACATCCATCGAGTCAATGATGCCATCCAGCCATCGCATCCTCTGCCGTCCCCTTCTCCTCCTGCCCCAAATCTCTCCCAGCATCAGAGTCTTCCAATGAGTCAACTCTTCACATCAGGTGGCCAAAGTACTGGAGTTTCAGCTTTAGAATCATTCCTTCCAAAGAACACCCGGGGCTAATCTCCTTCAAAATGGACTGGTTGGATCTCCTTGCAGTCCAAGGGACCCTCAAGAGTCTTCTCCAACACCACAGTTCAAAAGCATCAATTCTTCAGCGCTCAGCTTTCTTCACATCCATACATGACCACAGGAAAAACCATAGCCTTGACTAGACGGACCTTTGTTGGCAAAGTAGTGTCTCTGCTTTTCAATATGCTATCTAGGTTGGTCATAACTTTTCTTCCAAGGAGTAAGCGTCTTTTAATTTCATGGCTGCAGTCACCATCTGCAGTGATTTTGGAGCCAGCCCAAAATAAAGTCTGACACTGTTTCCACTGTTTCCCCATCTATTTCCCATGAAGTNAAGTAGTGTCTCTGCTTTTCAATATGCTATCTAGGTTGGTCATAACTTTTCTTCCAAGGAGTAAGCGTCTTTTAATTTCATGGCTGCAGTCACCATCTGCAGTGATTTTGGAGCCCCCCCAAAATAAAGTCTGACACTGTTTCCACTGTTTCCCCATCTATTTCCCATGAAGTAATGGGACCAGATGCCATGATCTTTGTTTCCTGAATGTTGAGGCTTAAGCCAACTTTTTCACACTCCTCTTTCACTTTCATCAAGAGGCTTTTTAGTTCCTCTTCACTTTCTGCCATAAGGGTGGTGTCATCTTCATATCTGAGGTTATTGATATTTCTCCCAGCAATCTTGATTCCAGCTTGTGTTTCTTCCAGCCCAGCATTTCTCACGATGTACTCTGCATATAAGTTAAATAAGCGGGTGACAATATACAGCCTTGACGTACTCCTTCAGACTTAAATTGAAGAAAGTAGGAAAAACCACTAGAACATTCAGGTATGACCTAAATAAATCCCTTATGATTATACAGTGGAAGTGAGAGATTTTAAGGGAATAGATTTGATAGAGTGCCTGATGAACTATGAACGGAAGTTTGTGACATTGTACAGGAAACAGGTATCAAGACCATCCCCATGGAAAAGAAACACAAAAAAGCAAAATGGCTTTCTGGAGAGGCCTTACAAATAGCTGTGAAAAGAAAAGAAATGAAAAGCAAAGGAGAAAAGGAAAGATATAAGCATCTGAATGCAGAGTTCCAAAGAATAGCAAGAAGAGATAAGAAAGCCTTCCTCAACAATCAATGCAAAGAAACAGAGGAAAACAACAGAATGGGAAAGACTAGAGATCTCTTCAAGAAAATTAGAGATACTAAGGGAATGTTTCATACAGGCCATTATGGCCCATTAAAAAATGAAACTGTTCCCATATCCAAATAAGGTTTGTATTCTATGCTATATTTCACATCAAGGAGGCACTTTCCAAAGCTAACAACTCTCGTGAACATACAGAATAAATTTTGTATTTAACATTTGGAACTTAAATCTTGAAAAACTCATGTGCTTATTTATTGTTTTTAAAATATAATCTGGTATACAGCATGATATAATGAAATAATAGAAAACCTGGATAACTCAGAATTCTTACCTTACTGCCATATCACAAGCTGTGTGATCTTGGGCAGTTGGTCAGCCTCTCTGAACTACACAAATCGTACTTTGAACCAATAATATTTGAATTAGGATTTCAATAAGCCTCAATAGAGACTGCAAACCCCATGAGGTCAAGTATCAACTTAAACAGTCTGTAATAACAAACAATAAACAACAATTACAAGTTCCCCATCATTGCATTTTCAGGATCTACCACATTGCATTTTAATGTGGTTAAGACATGTTGGGCACATTTATTGAATGAAAAACTAAAAAGTAGAAAAGACAGATTTTGAACTAAACAGATACATGTTGAAATGTTGTTACTATTATTAACACTGGGAATCAATTAATCCATAGTAATCTCTTATCATCTCAGATTTTTTCCATCTATAAAATGGAGAGCATATACTATACACTTCATGGAATGACTGAGAGCCTTTCAGAACTCTGTCAACTGGAGTTGTCTTTGGTTTAGATAATCTTAGGAGGTATTAGAGGCTGTGAGATGTTTGCTAGCAATGTAGAACTAAGTAATATAATGCCTCAAAGTTCAAATAAGTAATTATGACAAGGAACTTTATAGGTTAAAACATTTTCCTTCATTGATCCATTTTCCAAGATCTATTTTCGTATCAACCTTCTATTGCACCCCATTGTAAAATGCAGGATATTAAAATGGGAAATAGAAGTGACCCATACAAGGAAAATTTGTATTCAATTTGAAGTCCTAATCTAGTGATCTGGCATGTTTAAGGACACATGATATGTTTTGGTATACTTATATGCAGAGTACATCATCAAAAACGTTGAGCTGGAAGAAGCACAAGCTGGCATCAAGATTGCAGAGAGAAATATCAATAACCTCAGATATGCAGATGACACCACCCTTATGGCAGAAAGTGGAGAGAAACTAAAAAGTCTCTTGATGAAAGTGAAAGAGAAGAGTGAAAAAGTTGGCTTAAAGCTCAACATTCAGAAAACGAAGATCATGGCATCTGGTTCCATCACTTCATGGGAAATAGATGGGGAAACAGTGGAAACAGTGTCAGACTTTATTTTGGGGGGGCTCCAAAATCACTGCAGATGGTGACTGCAGCCATGAAATTAAAAGACGCTTACTCCTTGGAAGGAAAGTTATGACCAACCTAGATAGCATGTTGAAAAGCTGACATTACTTTGCCAACAAAGGTCCGTCTAGTCAAGGCTATGGTTTTTCCTGTGGTCATGTATGGATGTGAAGAAAGCTGAGCGCTGAAGAATTGATGCTTTTGAACTGTGGTGTTGGAGAAGACTCTTGAGGGTCCCTTGGACTGCAAGGAGATCCAACCAGTCCATTCTAAAAGAGATCAGCCCTGGGATTTCTTTGGAAGGATGATGCTAAAGCTAAAACTCCAGTACTTTGGCCATCTCATGCGAAGAGTTGACTCATTTGGAAATGACTCTGATGCTGGAAGGGATTGGGGGCAGGAGGAGAAGGTGACGACAGAGGATGAGATGGCTGGATGCTATCACCGACTCGATGGATGTGAGTTTGAGTGAACTCCGGGAGACAATGATGGACAGGGAGGCCTGGTGTGATGCAGTTCATGGGATCGCAAAGAGTTGGACACGACTGAGTGACTGAACTGAACTGAGTACTTATCCATTCCCACTGGGAGAGTTTTACATTGGAACTCCTGGAATCTTAGCATCAACCTCATTTGGAAGAGGCCAATATCCTTCCTAACATTTAACATCAAAAAATCAGACTCTTATTTGCAAAGGTGAGCTATACATGCTACAATTATTCAACAGAACTTCAATCCCAGCACAAGGGGCTTATATTTCATTACAAGGCTCTAGTTTAGGTTCTACATTGTTCAGAGATTAAAAAACAAGCATAGGTTCAGTTCAGTCACTCTGTCATGTCCAGCTCTTTGGAACCCCATGGACTGCAGGTATGCTGGGCTTCCCTAGCCATCACCAGCTCTCAGAGCTTACCTGAACTCCTGTCCATCAAGTCAATTATGCCATCCCACCATCTCATCCTCTGTCACCCCTTTCTCCTCGTGCCTTCAATCTTTCCCAGCGTCAGGGTCTCTTTAAACGAGTCACTTCTTTGAATCAGGTGGCCAAAGTATTGGAGTTTCAGCTTCAGCAGCAGCCCTTCCAATAAATATTCAGGACTGATTTCCTTTAGAATTGACTAGTTGGATCTCCTTGCTGTCCAAGGGACTCTCAAGAGTCTTCTCCAACACCACGGTTCAAAAGCATCAATTCTTTGGTGCTCAGCTTTCTTTATAGACCAACTCTCACATCCATACATAACTACTGGAAAAACCATAGCCTTGACTAGACGGGTTTTGTGGACAAAGTAATGTCTCTGCTTTTTAATATGCCATCTAGGTTGGTCATAGCTTTTCTTCCAAGGAGCAAGTGTCTTTTAATTTCATGGCTGCAGTCACCATCTGCAGTGATTTTGGAGCCCAAAAAATAAAGTCTGTCATTCTTTCCTTTGTTTCTCCGTTTATTTGCAATGAAGCGATGGGACTAAATGCCATGATATTAGTTTTCTGAATGTTGAGTTTTACACCAACTTTTTCACTCTCCTCTTTCACTTTCATCAAGAGGCTAGTTCTTCTTCATTTTCTACCATAAAGATGATATCATCTTTATATCTGAGGTTATTGATACTTCTCCCTGTAATCTTGATTCCAGCTTGAGCTTCACCTGGCCTGGCATTTGGCCTGATGTACTCTGAAAATAAAGTTAAATAAGTAGGATGACAATATACAGCCTGATATAGTCCTTTCCTGTTTTATAACCAGTCAGCTGTTCCATGTCCAGTTCTAACTGTTGCTTCTTGACCTGCATACAGATTTCTCAGGAGGTAGGTCAAGTGGTCTGGTATTCCCATCTCTAGAATTTTCCACAGTTTGTTATGATCCACACAATCAAAAACTTTGATGTAGTCAATAAAGCAGAAGTAGATGTTTTTCTGGAGCTCTCTTGCTTTTTCCATGGTCCAGCAGATATTGGCAATTTGGTCCCTGGTTCCTCTGCCTTTTCTAAATCCAGCTTGAACATCTGGAAGTTCACGGTTCACGTATTGCTGAAGCCTGGCTTGGAGAATTTTGAGCATTACTTTACTAGCGTGTGAGATGAGTACAGCTGCGTGGTAGTCTGAACATTGTTTGGCATTGCCTTTCCTTGGGATTGGAATGAAAGCTGACCTTTTCCAGTCTTGTGGCCACTGCTGAGTTTTCCAAATTTTCTGGCATATCAAGTGCAACACTTCCACAGCATCATCTCTTAAGATTTGAAAAAGCTCAACTGGAATTCCATCATTTCCACTAGCTTTGTTTGTAGTGATACTTCATTCACATTCCAGATGTCTGGCTCCAGATGAGTGATCACACCATCATGGTTATCTGAGTCATGAAGATCTTCTTTGTTCTTCTGTGTATTCTTGCCACATTTTCTTAACAACTCTTGCTTCAGTTAGGACCATACCAATTCTGTCCTTTATTTAGCCCATCTTTGCATGAAATTCTCCCTTGGTTTCTCTAATTTTCTTGAAGAGATCTCTAGTCTTTCACATTCAATTGTTTCCCCCTATTTCTTTTCACTGATTCACTTTGCATTCAAATGGGTATATCTTTCCTTTTCTTCTCTGCCTTTAGCTTCTCTTCTTTTCTCAGCTATTTGTAAGGCCTCTTCAGACAATCATTTTGCCTTTTTGCATTTCTTTTTCTTGGGGATGATCTTGATCACTGCCTCCTGTTACAATGTCATGAACCTCTGTACATAGTCTTCAGGCAATCTATCAGATCTAATCCCTTGAATCTATTTGTCACTTCCACTGTATAATCATGAGGGATTTGATTTAGGCTATACCTGAATGGTCTAGTGGTTTTCCATACTTTCTTCAATTTAAGTCTGAATTTGGCAATAAGGAGTTCATGATCTGAGCCACAGTCAGCTCCTGGTCTTGTTTTTGTTGATTATATAGAGCTTCTCCATCTTTGGCTACAAAGAATACAATCAATCTGATTTCAGTATTGACCATCTGGTGATGTCCATGTGTAGAGTCTTCTCTTGTGTTATTGGAAGAGGGTGTTTGCCATGACCAGTGTGTTCTCTTGGCAAAACTCTATTAGCCTTTGCCCTGCTTCATTCTGTACTCCAAGGCCAAACTTGCCTGTTATTCCAGGTAGCTCTTGAATTCCTATTTTTTCATTCCAGTCCCCTGTAATTAAGAGGATATTTTTTTGGGGGGGGTGTTAGTTCTAGCTGGTCTTGTAGTTTTCCATAGAACCATTCAACGTAAGCTTTTCAGCATTACTGGTCAGGGCATAGACTTGGGTTACTGTGATTTTGAATGGTTTACCTTGGAACAAACAGAGATCATTCTGTCATTTTTGAGACTGCATCCAAGTAATGCATTTCAGACTCTTTTGTTGATCATGATGGCTACTCCATTTCTTCTAAGAGATTCTTGTCCAAAGTAGTAGATTTTATGGTGGTGGTTGTGGTTTAGTCACTAAATTGTGTCCAGTTCTTGTGGCCCAAGGGGCTGTAGCTTGCGAGAATCCCTGTGGGATTCTCCAGGCAAGAATTTTGGAGTGGGTTGCCATTTCCTCCTTCAGGGGATCTTCCTGACCCAGGAATCAAACCNTCATGAACCTCTGTACATAGTCTTCAGGCAATCTATCAGATCTAATCCCTTGAATCTATTTGTCACTTCCACTGTATAATCATGAGGGATTTGATTTAGGCTATACCTGAATGGTCTAGTGGTTTTCCATACTTTCTTCAATTTAAGTCTGAATTTGGCAATAAGGAGTTCATGATCTGAGCCACAGTCAGCTCCTGGTCTTGTTTTTGTTGATTATATAGAGCTTCTCCATCTTTGGCTACAAAGAATACAATCAATCTGATTTCAGTATTGACCATCTGGTGATGTCCATGTGTAGAGTCTTCTCTTGTGTTATTGGAAGAGGGTGTTTGCCATGACCAGTGTGTTCTCTTGGCAAAACTCTATTAGCCTTTGCCCTGCTTCATTCTGTACTCCAAGGCCAAACTTGCCTGTTATTCCAGGTAGCTCTTGAATTCCTATTTTTTCATTCCAGTCCCCTGTAATTAAGAGGATATTTTTTTGGGGGGGGTGTTAGTTCTAGCTGGTCTTGTAGTTTTCCATAGAACCATTCAACGTAAGCTTTTCAGCATTACTGGTCAGGGCATAGACTTGGGTTACTGTGATTTTGAATGGTTTACCTTGGAACAAACAGAGATCATTCTGTCATTTTTGAGACTGCATCCAAGTAATGCATTTCAGACTCTTTTGTTGATCATGATGGCTACTCCATTTCTTCTAAGAGATTCTTGTCCAAAGTAGTAGATTTTATGGTGGTGGTTGTGGTTTAGTCACTAAATTGTGTCCAGTTCTTGTGGCCCAAGGGGCTGTAGCTTGCGAGAATCCCTGTGGGATTCTCCAGGCAAGAATTTTGGAGTGGGTTGCCATTTCCTCCTTCAGGGGATCTTCCTGACCCAGGAATCAAACCCATGTCTCCTGCATTGCAGGCACATTTTTTATCAACTGAGCTTAGAGAGAAATCCAGATATAATGGCCATCTGAGTTAAATTAATCCATTCCAGTCCATTTTAGTTCACTGATTCCTAAAAAGTCAATATTCACTCTTGCCATCTCCTGTTTGACCACTTCCAATTTGCCTTGATTCATGAACCTAACCAGAGAAGGCAATGGTACTCCACTACGGTAGTCTTGCCTGGAAAATCCCATGGATGGAGGAGCCTAGTGGGCTGCAGTCCATGGGGTCCCTAAGAGTCGGACATGACTGAGCGACTTCACTTTCACTTTTCACTTTCATGCATTGGAGAAGAAAATGGCAAACCCACTCCAGTGTTCTTGCCTGGAGAATCCCAGGGATGGGGGAGCCTGGTGGGCTGCCATCTTATGGGGTCACACAGAGTCGGACATACTGAAGTGACTTAGCAGCAGCAGCAGGAACATAACATTCTAGTTTCCTATGCAATATTTCTCTCTACAGCATCGGACTTTACTTCCATCACCAATCACATTCACAACTAGGTGTGGTTTTTGCTTTGGCTCCGTCTCTTCATTCTTTCTTGAGTTAATTCTCCACTGATCTCCACCAGCATGTTGGGCAACTACCAATTTGGGGAGTTCATGTTTCAGTGTCCTATCTTTTCCCCTTTTCACTCTGTTCATGGGGTTCTCAAGGCAAGAATCTTGAAGTGGTTTGTCCTTCCCTTCTCCAGTGGACCACATTTTCTCAGAACTCTGCATCATAACCTATCCTTCTTTGATGGCCCTGCACAGCACGGCTCATAGTTTCTCTGAGTTAGAAATATACCTGTGTATGAATATTTGTGCTTATATATATATGGAGAGAAATACTAAGGTGAATTTTGTCTCCACTCTGGTTTCAGAACTCTATTATCAAAAATGCCTTTTATAACTCACTTATATTCTAAGTATTTCCTTTTCATGTCTTACCAATTGTACAAAACAAGGTGAATGACAGGTGAGAAATGCTGAATTAATTAAAAAATATTGTGACATACATGAATAGAAATAGTAATGGAGATAAGTGGAAAACAGAGTGGGTGTACAAAGAAG
The DNA here is from genome assembly GCA_006410615.1 of Neotragus moschatus. Classification (NCBI taxonomy): domain Eukaryota; kingdom Metazoa; phylum Chordata; class Mammalia; order Artiodactyla; family Bovidae; genus Neotragus; species Neotragus moschatus. Next base: position 672,262 of record SJYA01001578.1, on the reverse strand, counting down.
TGAGTAGGGATCAAGTGTGCATTAAGCGGGTGTTTGGAGAAGGATTTCTGAAAGAGTACATATAGAAGTTGACTTAGAAGGTATCCAAGACTTTGCCAGTTGGAGAAGTAATATCTCAGGCTATCAAGAGATATGTCAGGCTGAGGAAACAACAAGGAGCGTATAAACACATGGCCCATCTGAGGATGACTTCAACATAGGTGTACATTCAGGCAATGTTAGGATGGAAAGACAAAGAATGACTAAGGAAAACTTTGCTTGTGTCTTGTCTGGGCTCACAGCTCTGGTGGTGGCTGCAAAGGGTGCCTCTAAGTGTGCTCCAAAATCACTGCAGATGGTGACTGCAGCCATGAAATTAAGACGCTTACTCCTTGGAAGAAAAGTTATGACCAACCTAGATAGCATATTCAAAAGCAGAGACATTACTTTGCCAACAAAGGTCTGTCTAGTCAAGGCTATGGTTTTTCCTGTGGTCATGTATGGATGTGAGAGTTGGACTGTGAAGAAGGCTGAGCACCGAAGAATCGATGCTTTTGAACTGTGGTGTGGGAGAAGACTCTTGAGAGTCCCTTGGACTGCAAGGAGATCCAACCAGTCCATCCTGAAGGAGATCAGCCCTGGGTGTTCTTTGGAGGGAATGATGCTAAAGCTGAAACTCCAGTACTTTGGCCACCTCATGCGAAGAGTTGACTCATTGGAAAAGACTCTGATGCTGGGAGGTATTGGGGGCAGGAGAAGAAGGGGACGACAGAGGATGAGATGGTTGGATGGCATCACTGCCTCGATGGACATGGGTTTGGGTCGACTCCAAGAGTTGGTGATGGACAGGGAGGCCTGGCGTGCGGCAATTCATGGAGTCACAAAGAGTCGGACATGACTGAGCGACTGAACTGAACTGAACTGAAGTAAGTCTGTATGATTTCCTGAAATCAGTGTGTGTGTGGGGGGGGAGGGGGGAGGGTGCAGGGTGCCTGGACATGGAAATGGAGATGGCAGATAATGACAGAAGTTGTGAGACTTTGATGGTTCAGGTAAGAAAATTCAAGGGTACGGAGCAAAGCATTCTTTTTTTTGAGACACTGTCAGTCAGTCTCAATTATTGACCATTTTTTTCACAATAAAAAATAAATTGACTTATATCTTCTTGCTTATTCTTTCATAGAATGGGAATGTGGTTAAAATATGCATGTACACACTCACAAACATACACACACATACACATAAACACTCACAAGACACAATCTGTGCCTTCAAGATTTTCATACTTTTGTACATAAAATTAATTTTATATCAACTGTCACACTGACAGCAACATTTACATATGAATTTGAATGCTTGCAAATTAATCTGAGACTAGCGCTGACCAGAGATTTCATGTGGATGAAAAGTGATTCAATTCTGAATCAACTCTTGCGTAAGCGAATATAAAAGCTGCTGGACCAGACTTTTCATGCTTCATTTTCCCCTGGTTACTGGAGAGTTATGCTTGCCCATAGCTGTCTAAAATAGGATACAGTGCCAGATGAGAAATTAATGTAAATGTGAAGTGCTCTGTGAAACAATGAGTTAGTAAACATGTAGTTCCATTTTGACTTGAATTTGCTATGTTTATCATAGATATTTTTTAAAAGATTTTTTTATATGGTTGATTTTTTATTAAAATCTTTATTGAATTTGATACAATATTGCTTCTGTTTTAGGTTTTGGTTTTTTGGCCATGAGACATGTAGAATCTTAGCTCCTGAACCAGGGATCAAACCCTCATCCCCTGCATTGGAAGGCAAATCTAAACAATGGACTGTCAGGGAAGTCCCTATCATAGACTTCTAAAAATTGAAAAATTATCATTGATTTTACAGAGAAGGAGAAATATATTGAGATATTTTTCAGGTTTCCCACACATGAATGATAACATATTACTCTCTAGGACAGAACACTCAAAACCCTTGAGTACATTCACTGAAAATGGTTTATGTCTTGATAATGTTATAATGTTAGACCATAAAGAACGCAGTGTGCTGAAGAATTAATGCCTTGGAACTGTGGTGTTGGAGAAGACTCCTGAGACTTCTTTGGACAGCAAGGAGATCAAACCAATCAATATTAAGGGAAATCACTTCTGAAAAATCACTAGAAGGACTGTTGCTGAAGCTAAAGCTTCAATATTTTGACCACCTGATATGAATGACTGACTCATTGGGAAAGTCCCTGATGCTGGGAAAAGCTGAGGGCAGAAAGGGAAGAGGACATCAGAGGATGAGATGGCTGGATGACATCACCAATGCAATGGACATGAACTTGGGCAAATTTTGGGAAATGGTGAGGGACAGGGAGGCCTGGCACGCTGCAGACCATGGGGTCACAAAGAGTTAGACATGACTGCACAACTGAATAACAGAAATGTTGGATTATCTTCAAATTCAGCTCCCAAAATGATGCAGCCAAGGGCCTATGGGTACCTGGTCTAGTTCATCACAGCAACTCTACGAAGTAGCTATTGTCACTCCTACCTTGTAGACAAGAAGACTGACTCTGACCAATTTAGATCTTGCTTCAGTTCGGTTCAGTTCAGTCGCTCAGTCGTATCTGACTCTTTGCGACCCCATGAATCTCAGCACGCCAGGCCTCCCTGTCCATCACCAACTCCCAGAGTTCACTCAGACTCATGTCCATCAAATCAGTGATGCCATCCAGCCAACTCATCCTCTGTCGTCTTCTTCTTCTGCCCCCAATCCCTTCCAGCATCAAAGTCTTTTCCAAATGAGTCAACTCTTCGCATGAGGTGGCCAAAGTACTGGAGCTTCAGCTTCAGCATCATTCCTTCCAAAGAGACCCCAGGGCTGATCTCCTTCAGAATGGACTGGTTGGATCTCCTTGCAGTCCAAGGGACTCTCAAGAGTCTTCTCCCACACCACAGTTCAAAAGCATCGATTCTTCGGTGCTCAGCCTTCTTCACAGTCCAACTCNAGAGCTCAGTTCAGTTTAGTCGCTCAGTTGTGTCCGACTCTGCGACCCCATGAATCTCAGAACGCCAGGCCTCCCTGTCCATCACCAACTCCCAGAGTTCACTCAGACTCATGTCCATCAAATCAGTGATGCCATCCAGCCAACTCATCCTCTGTCGTCTTCTTCTTCTGCCCCCAATCCCTTCCAGCATCAAAGTCTTTTCCAAATGAGTCAACTCTTCGCATGAGGTGGCCAAAGTACTGGAGCTTCAGCTTCAGCATCATTCCTTCCAAAGAGACCCCAGGGCTGATCTCCTTCAGAATGGACTGGTTGGATCTCCTTGCAGTCCAAGGGACTCTCAAGAGTCTTCTCCCACACCACAGTTCAAAAGCATCGATTCTTCGGTGCTCAGCCTTCTTCACAGTCCAACTCTCACATCCATACATGACCATTGGAAAAACCATAGCCTTGACTAGACAGACTTTAGTTGGCAAAGTAATGTCTCTGCTTTTTAATACGCTGTCTAGGTTGGTCATAACTTTTCTTCCAAGGAGTAAGTGTCTTTTAATTTCGTGGCTGCAGTCACCATCTGCAGTGATTTTGGAGCCCCCCAAAATAAAGTTTGACACTGTTTCCACTGTTTCCCCATCTATTTCCCATGGAGTGATGGGACCGGATGCCATGATCTTCATTTTCTGAATGTTGAGCTTTAAGCCAACTTTTTCACTCTCCTCTTTCACTTTCATCAAGAGGCTTTTTAGTTTCTCTTCACTTTCTGCCATAAGCTTAGGACAATACAAACGATGTCAGAGTGTGAATATTAATGTGGGCTCCAAATTCAGCTCTTTTCTTCTGTATTGCTCTGACCTTTCAGATCAAGGTCATCAATGTCTACTACTTTCTCTGTAAACTCAACATGACCAGTAATACTAGTAGATTGGGGAAAATCAAGTAAATAAGCAAAAGAAAGTTAAAACACTTTGAAACAGTTTTCTGTGAGAACTGAGACCTTAGGTTAAACATGAATAATACATCCATAAAGAAAATTACGAGTTTTGACTAACTTGACCATAGCTGTGAGCTTATAGGGATAATGAGATTACTATAGATTTGATCTCTTCACATTGCTTAGTGAATGTTTCATCTGTTTATCCTTAGACCATCTGCTGAGAAAAGGGTGGGGGTATTATTTTGAATCTCATGGTGTGGAAGCAGATATTAGCAGAATACATATTGCGTGAAGGAGCAGGGCTGTAACTGAAGTCACAGCTGTGAGCACGTGCTGCCTGATGACCTGGACCGTGTCTCTCTGTAAATTACTTCAGTCCTCACTTCTGTCCATCTGGAGTCTTTTATGAATAATAGATCCAATTAGATGACATGGGATACAAATAAAGTTCCTCTCACTTGTCATGCAACTTATTGTTGTTATTTGTAATTTTTCACTTATGTAACTTATCAGTGAGTAGAAAGCAAATTCTAAGTAATATTTCTTATTCTCTAGTGATCACTTATGTAACTTATCAGTGAGTAGAAAGCAAATTCTAAGTAATATTTCTTATTCTCTAGTGATCACATTTATAGTTTTTACTCATTCAAGTACTAGTAGTATGAAATTATAGTTGTGTAGTTATCAATTAAAAATAATATAGTCCCTCTGTGTTTTGTTACTTAGCTGAATATATTTTGAGTGTGTGTGTGCGTATACATTTCTTGATGCATATTCTATTGCTCAATCAAACACATTTCATAAAGCATGTTTGGTTTTCTACATGCTACTTTTTATGGCTGTCTGAATATAATATGCTTCTGATAGTAAGTAAGAGATGTAAACCTAGAGTTTTCTTGTCTCAATATTTCTCTGTTCCACAGCTGTTTGTATATTGCTTCAAAGAGAAAAATATAACTCTTTCCTCTTTTATATACTTCCTTTCACTACCTCATTTCTGGTATAAATGTGATTTCCACATTCTCATTATTAGCATTATGGTATCCAAGAGTAAAGGCTGAGTAAAGCTTTGTAGATGGTTAGCTTTAAAAACAATCTGCCTTTATTTATTTAAAATATAGTTGACTTACAATGTTTCAGGTGTACAGCAAAGTGAGTCAGTTGTATGTATGTGTGTGGTGTGTATATTTGTGTGTGTATTCTTTTTCAGATCCTTTTCCATTAAAGGTTATTACCAGATATTGAAAACAGTTCTGTGTGCTACATATTAGGTCCTTGTTTATCTATTTTCCAGAATAGTATGTATGTGTTGAGGAGGGCATGGCAACCCACTCCAGTATTCTTGCCTGCAGAATCCCTATGGACATGGAGCCTGGCGGCTTACAGTCCATGGGGTCAGTCGCAAAGTGTCAGACACGACTGAGTGACTAAGCACAGCACAGCGCATGCATCTGTTAATTCCAAATTTCCAGTTTATCCTTTCACCCTTTCCCTTTTGATAAATATATTTGTTTTCTATCGTCGTATGTCTCTTTCTGCTTTGTAAATAAATTCATTTGTATCACGTCAGATGCCACGTCTGAAAAAAGTAGTATCATGCCATATTTGTCTTTCTCTGTCTGGCTTACTTCACTTAGTATGATAATCGCTGGGTCCACCCATGTTGCTGCAGCAATGGCATGATTTTATTCTATATTTGTGGCTGAGTGATATTGGCTTGGCCTCTTTCATCTTCGTATTTATTAAACATTGCTGACCCAAGCTCTGAGTCAGCAGGGTATAGAGTAAGATTTGTAAATATGTTAAACTATTTTTTTTCATTTCGATAACTGTTTAATGAATTTTTATCCTTATGATTAACATAAACTATTTTTCTAAGTTTCAGGAAAGGTAAAGTCAGCCTCTCAGAGCCTAAGGATCATCATTTTTATTGTTTTAGAAATCATTCAGGTGCTTAACTGTGCAACAGAACAGAATTAATTCAGCCAGAAACAGAAAGAAACTGAGCAGTGTTGCAGATAGTCTTATGATTTCCATAGGCAGAGCCTGTTCAACATGACCCTGAAGAGATTTACACTGAGTTTTATTACCGTTCAGGAAGATGTTTGCTCTCATACAGATGAGACCTTTTGGGATACAGTAATAACCCCCTACAGATGGATTCACTGTCCATAATTTTTAAGTTTATATCTTGGTTACTTTTCACTTCATAACCAGAAACCATGTAGAAATATAGTTCTTCAGACTCTCTATTTTCCTCTAATAACATTAGCTAACTAAAATTGTCATTTATAAACCAATAAAACCAGGTACCCAGTAAAAAACACAGATAATTAGAAAATATATTTGATTATTCTGATATCAGAGATAATGCTAAATTAAATTTGAAATAAATTTGAGATGATTAATATTACTTGTGATCAATTATTACTTGATTATTACTTACAATGATTGATTACAAATTATTTCAAGTGAACAATTGTTTTACTTGGAAAGGTGGCATTTTTAAGCTTGGTTGAAAAATATCTGATCTGGCAATGTCATGAAATAACTTTTCAGTGATTCATTGTTTCATGATAAAGATGGATGGCCCTTCAATTTTTTAAAAACAAATTCCCAATGTACCAAGTCAAGAGTTAAACTCTGTTAGAGTATTTCATATTATTTGTAAGTGAATATGGCCTACAGTTAGCTGTCTTGGGCTTTATATGCAGATAGACTGGCTTAGTGTAGTAATATAATTTTATTTGCACTAATAATGCTGAACAAAAATGTGAGGGCCTGAATGATCAAATATCTCTATGTGGGAAGTGTTGAATGTGAAGAGACTTTTTTCTCTACGGGCAGAAACCTTTGTACTGTCACACTGGTATAATATATACTTCTGATTTCTTATTACACACAGATACTAAGTGTGTTATAAAATCTGAGAATTACTAGAAATACTCTTTTCTAAAATAAAGTTTCTGATTAGCATTCCATGCAGTGTGATTGGATTATTTTGGTTGATTTAGAAGTGGCTTATGTGAAGGAGGTGCTCAATAAATATTTGTTGAATAAGTGAACAAGAATACTAGAAAAAATTACTGAAAATGAATTAATTCAAATATATAGACGATACCAAGTAAAGAGTTCCCTTTATTTACATTGCTCATACTTGTCACAATGACAAGATATAGAAATGGAAAGATTAAAGCCTTCATTTCACCAAAATTATATATTGATATATCTACATCATAATTATACACTATTTTGAAATATCTTTATGTTTGATGACACTTATTACTTCTACTCTGAATTCTATCTAGGCATACTAAAACTCAGCTGAATTATACTTCATTTAGGATACAGTTCTCCATCTTATCTTAATACAAAGTGGTTTCTCCATGAATTTACATAAATACATTTTTATTAAAACTGTAATTACCTGTGTAGCTTGAGACACGATATATATTTTTCTATTTATTATTATTAATCTCTAAGAACTCAAACTCATGATTCAATAATCTTTCCTGCTGTTGACTTTCTCTATTGTTTGACAAGCTCATCATAACCAAAATCACTCACTCCACTGGCTTATGCATCTACTTAGATGTGAATGGCAGCCCTTTTCTACACAGAAGCCCTTTCTTCTCTGCTCGATTTCATTTCCTCCCTTCCTAACCATGGCGGTAGAATTTCTGTTGATGTCAGCTATAGGAGTTACAGTGAGGTTTTTTTCCTTTCTCTCATTCCTCTTTCACTCTTTTCCCTCTCTTGTACAGGTAGCTTTGGTTTTCCTATATCCCAGCTCTCTGTCTGGTTATGCTACCATTAGAGAAATCCTGTCTCGACAAGGAAAGATCTTTGCTACCACCCTCTCTAACTGCCTTCTTTTTTAAAATTTATTTTTAATTGGAATATAATTGCTTTATAATTTGTTGTGTTAGTTTCTGCTGAACAACAAAAATAAGTATCTATATATCTATATCTATACACAAGGATATATAAGTATACATATATCCCCACCCTCTTGAGCCTCCTCCTACTCAGCCCCATCCCACCCATCTAGGTCATCGCAGAATACCCAGCTGAGCTCCCTGTACAATACAGCAGCTTCTCACTAGCTATCTATTCTGTACCTAGTGGTGTATATACGTCAATGCTACTCTCTCAAATTATGTCACCCTCTCCTTAACCCCACTCCATGTCCACAAATCCATTCACTACATCTGCTCTCTATTCCTGCCTTGCAAATAGGCTCATCAGTACCATTTTTCTAGATTCTATATCTATGCACCTAACTGTCTTCTTAATGAAATGGCAGAGTTGTGCTTTTCTTCCTCAGTAGCTAGAAGACCAGATAAGGTATCACACCTTGCAAATGCCATTGTCTATGTGGAAGACTGGTGAGGAACGCAGGTGTAAAGAAAATTTGTGAGCAGTTATTAAGCACACAGGTTAGCACCAAGTGTGTTGCAATCTCCCAATATTAAAGACAAGTCAAGAAAACCAGGGTCACACTCTACTGTGGACATTTTTCCTAGTGATATGACTCTGGACAGATCACTTAACTTTTCTGAGCTTCAACTTCATAGCTACAAAATAGAGCTCCTATTTTCTATCTTTGAATGTTGTTGTAAAGTTTAAAAGAGATGTCTCAGTGTCTAACATATATTTAAATGAAGGGAAATAAACTTTCTGAGTAGAATTATATTTTTCATCCAGACAAAGCTATTCCCAAATGAATACAATTAATTACTTTGTTTGAAATGGAAAAAATAATGCATCCTAGCACGACCCATTCAAGGGTCCTTATAAAAACAGCTGTAATTGAAGTCATCAGATAACTCCTTATTTATCATGTCAAGACTTTTCCAAATAGGGATAATATTTTCATCTGAAGAAAGATTGCAGTACATTTAAAACACACAATCAGAATGCCTGTGCCTGCTTGTAAAATAGTAATTATCCTTCTTCCACGTGAAAACGATGTTTAAATCAAAAATTTTTATTTTTTTTACAACCTTATGGTTTCCACTAACTGCATTCTTCCCACCCTTGGGAAATATAACACTTTTCTTTATCCACCTTTATTCCCACTCCTTGCAACATGATTCTACGGAGGTTGAAGCTAAAGTCAGCCTGCCTTATGGCTCAGCTTCTGAACAGAATGGAGCTTTCACTAAGCAGGGAGCCTGTAAGGAAACCTGAAAAGGAGATACCTGTGTCCTGAAGCAGAGGCCACGCTTCTGCAGCTTCTGCTCTTTCTGCTGGCAAGTGTCTTTGTGGAGGGTTTTGGCATCAGCTGCAGCAGAGGTCTGAATGCCCACCTTCTGAATCTATGGGTACTGAGGGCTGGGGGCCCTGACCCCATGTGCTGGCTCAGAGCACATGGGAGGGGGTGGCATCTTGGCAGCAGCCGTTGTGGTGTTTGCTCAAGAACCCCTTTGTGTTCCAGATCATGGCAGGTCATTACAGTTCTGTAGACCCTCAGTAGAAGTCCTTGAAGCTTGGTATAGAATCTGTTTTCCCAGCCCTTCCAGTTACTGAACCCTGACTAATTCAAAAATCATTCTAAAATGCTAGTATTTTTTTCCCTTAAATCTTTCTTAAGTGTTTGAATATATTAGAAATTTTGGGTCATGTTATTTTTTATGCACAGTTGTAATTGCATTTGTTTTAATTGACAAATTATTGTTTTCTGAATAATGATTTCCCTTGTACAAGTCTCTCATTCAATAATAAATTTTAAGATATAATCCATGGATTGTAAATATTTTTGAAGAAATAACTTTCTGTATCAAAAAATCTTAATGTCAGAGTGTTTTTTCCATTTTCCTTCAATTATAATCAGGACACTGCATACGTATTGCATATGAATATTGTATGTATTTGTGCATATCTATATTTCTCTTATTTATATCCTTCACGTCAGAATTTAAAAGGGAAATTAAAAGTGCCCAAAATGGACAAATATGATAAAATGTTAAGATTGAAAGGGGGCAGCCAAGAGGTAGTTTATCATAAGAACAAAGAAACTGGAGGTTGATTTTCAGCTCCTCTTTGTGCTGGCTGTTTTAATTAAATTAAAATAAGGCAAATAACCTCTCTGAGCCTAATACCTACATCAAAGAATGGTAAGAATAAATGAGCTGGCAAACAGAAAATGCGTGGTGTGGAATGGATACTCCATGGATCATTGAGTAAGCAATGTTACAAGTGCACATTTCGTCTCAGTTCAAAATGCTAAGGAGAAAAAATAAATAACACAGGTACGAGCACCCCTGTGTGATCCCTGATGGGGGATACGCTGTAAAGAACTGTGAAACTATTTCTCCCAGCCTTCATGACTGAGAAACACACTCAGGCTCTCGTGCAGTTACAGGTGGCTGCTGGAAACTGAACAGAAGAGGTTTAGGCCACTTCCAGACTAAGGCTTCTGCGAGAGTGGATGAGTCCCGCCACACTCTCTTCCTGCCTTCAGTCTGGATACAGAGGGTGATGAGGCCCTGGGGCTTGTGTAGCTGAAGACAGAAAGAGTCCCTAAATGATGAGCTGCCTGGAAGCCAGCCGTTTATTTAAATCCCACCCAACACTGGTACGTGAGTGCTAGATAAACGTTTTTTAAGTTACTGAAATTTGGTGTTCTCTTTGGTATCATTGTCTAGCCTACCCTAATTAAGGCAGACCTAAATTCTCTGGGAATGAATTGTTGGAGTGCTTCAGAAGTTCCCCTTTCTAGTTTCTCTTGGGATGGTTGGGGAAGTATATACCATCTCAAGTCAAAAAAGGGTGTATGTGGAGTAAATCACTTGGAAAGCTTCTTTTGTTTCCTTGAATCTGGGGACACAGAGAGACTCTAAATGAAATAATGCCATTTGCAGCAACATGAATGGACCTAGAGATTGTCACATATTGAGTGAAGCAAGTCAAACAGAGGAGAAATATTGTATGATGTCCCTTATATGGGGAATCTAAAAATAAATTACACAAATGAATTTATTTCCAAAGCAGGGAGAGACTCACAGACTTAGAGAATGAACTTACAGTTGCCTGGTCAGGGGTAGGGGGATGAAGGATAGGGGAAAGAGATAGTCAGGGAGTTTGGGATGGGTGGATACACACTGCTGTATTTAAAGTGGATAACTAACAAAGACCTACTGTATAGCACAGGGAACTCTGCTCAGTGTTACGTGGTAGCCAGGATGGGTGCAGAATTTAAGGGAGAATAGATGTATGTATATGTACAGTTGAGTTTCCTTTGCTGTCCACCTGAAACTATCATAACACTGTTGATCAGCTATACCCCAATATAAAATAAAAAGTTAAAAACAATAAAACCTAGGGCAGGGCACATGGTTGGGGTTGGCAGGGGGGCAGTTGAGGGTGGAGGAGAGAGAAAGATCAAGTTTTCCAGAAATAGATGTGCTCTCCATCAAAGACAGATGAGAGCCGTGGTTGGAGGTCTGTACCAGGAAGATCTCAGCGACATTAATCAAGCCAGGAAAGAAAAAACAGATGTCCAGCTGCTGCCCAGAGGACCATGAAACCATGTGCTAACTATGCCAGTCAGGTGGCCTTTGGGAGATTTTCCCCCTGTCACCCCTCCCCCTGTAACCCATTGCTTTGGAAAGGACAGCAGTGGAGAGGCTGGTGTTGAGAATTTAGACTCCAAGCACGCTCCCCTTGCTCTTTGCAGGATGCGCAGCTGAGGCAGGCCCCAGCTGGGGAAAGATAATTTAAATTGTACAATAGACTAAACTGTACTGTTAGATTTGATGAGATTTTTAAATTTTTGCAATGAGATTGTTATTCTTTCTGAAAGGAATCAGAAAAGCTTTGGGAACTGTTGGCAATTTCAGCCAGGGGTAGGAAAGATCAACTTTGCAGGACATGATTGGAAAGAGTACGAGAGAGGAGGGAGGTACTCTGGATAATCACACAACTGTGTCCAGCAAGTTCTGTAAACTGATGGAGTCATTTTTGTCATTGGATAGGATAAAAAATAATTTTTTTAATCACAATTGTCTGTGCCCAACTTTTAGCCCTAAAGTAGTGGCACAAAAATCTTTCTAGAGTAGCTGACCTTTAGTTTAATGAAATTTCTCTCTTACACTGCAAAGGCAAAGCCCCTAGGCTTTCATCTAGAGCAGTGCTGCTTTATAGAATTATAACTCAAGCCACAAAAGGAAGCCACATCTGTCATTTACAATTTTTGGTAGTCATATCAATTGGGTAAAATTATCTTCATAATATGGGCTTCCCAGGTGGCGCTAGTGGTAAAGAATCTGCCTGCCAATGCAGGAAATTCAAGGCACGCAGGTCCCATCCCTCGGCTGGGAAGATCCCTCAGAGCAGAAAATGGCAACCTGCTCCAGTATTATTGCCTGGAAAATATCATGGACAGAGGAGCCCAGTGGGTGCCACAGAAAGCTGGACACGCCTGAGAGACTAAGCACACACGATATCTTTATAACATAGTTTACATAATATATCAAAAATACTATCATTTCAACATGCAATCCATACAAAAATCTTGATGAGCTGTTATATTTTTAATATTGTCTTTAAAATCTAGTATGCATTTTATATTTACAGTGTTCTGATTTGAGCCAGCCATATTTAAAATGCTCAGTACCTATTGCATTGAAGTGAACTGAACTTAATTATCTTTAAATCTGCCTGAGAAGAAAGCAGAAACACTGGATTGCAGAGAAAGTAGAAGGGAAGAGGAGGAAGGGCATAAGGCAACAGGAAAATGTTGACCAAGAAGAAATCCTAAAGAGATGGAAAGAAAAGATAATGTTTGAAAACAGGATGGAGGGTTTTAAATAATGTTTGGCCCATAGAAAGAGCCCTGGAAATGCTTGTTCTTATTACCTGAAACCTCCTTCCACCTTGACATTGACCTATAGCACCCTTTGTTATTCTGTGCTGTGCTTAATTGCTCAGTCCTGTCAGACTCTTTGAGACCCCGTGGACTGTAGGCCACCAGGCTCCTCTGTCCATGGGGATTCCCTAGGCAAGAATATTAGAGTGGATTGGCATGCCCTTCTCCAAGGAATCTTTCCAATCCACAGATCGAATCCAGGCCTACCTCATTGAGGGCAGATTTTTACAGTCTGAGCCACCAGGGAAGACCAAGAATACTGGAGTGGGTAGCCTATCTCCTTCTCCAGGAGAACTTCCCAACCCAGGAAAATGAACCAAAGTCTCCTGCACTGCAGGCAGATTCTTTACCAGCTGAGCCACCAGGGAAGCCCCACAGCACTCTTTAGGGTAGTGGTAACAAATTATAGATCAACTTCTATTTATATGTATTTTACCATATTACTATCTAACACCCAGACCATCTTTTTTTCCCCTTTTTTCGAAGGTCTTATTCCAGACATTCCAGACCTATCCTATTTCTCAGCATGTATTGTCTACTATGGTGGCAAAGAAAATAAATATGTTTGGTCTTATGTAACTTGTGATTAGCAAATCCATGCTGTTTCCCAATGATCATGACTCATTTTTGGTCTAAATGCTTACATCTTTATAGTAACCAAATATATTAGTTAATTAGTTCAGTTGCTCGGTCATGTTCGACTCTTTGTGACCCCATGAATTGTAGCACACCAGGATTCCCTGTCCATCACCAGCTCCCGGAGCTTGCTCAAACTCATGTCCATTGAGTCGGAGATGGCATCCAACCATATCATCCTCTGTCATCCCCTTCTCCTCCTGCCTTCAATTATTCCCAGCACCAGGGTCTTTCCCAATGAGTCAGTTCTTCACATCAGGTGGCCAAAATACTGGAGTTTCAGCTTCAGTATCAGTCCTTCCAATGAGCACCCAGGACTGATCTCCTTTAGAATGGACTGGTTGGATCTCCTTGCAGTCCAAGGGACTCTCAAGAGTCTTCTCCAATACCATAGTTCAAAAGCATCAATTCTCCGGCACTCAGCCTTTTTCACAGTCCAACTCTCACATCCATACGTGACCACTGGAAAAACCATAGCCTTGACTAGACAGACCTTTGTTGGCAAAGTAATGTCTCTGCTTTTCAATATGCTATCTAGGCTGGTCAAATATATTAAGGTCCTTCAAAATATTTTATACTAGGATCATACGATAAAACATCCTTAAAATCTTTGACTTCATAGTTGCTAAAATTTGATTCCTGTATTTGATAAAGTATCTTAAATATGTAAGTGTAAAATTTACTGTAGATGAAATGTTAGCCATCCACNAAATATATTAAGGTCCTTCAAAATATTTTATACTAGGATCATACGATAAAACATCCTTAAAATCTTTGACTTCATAGTTGCTAAAATTTGATTCCTGTATTTGATAAAGTATCTTAAATATGTAAGTGTAAAATTTACTGTAGATGAAATGTTAGCCATCCACTGTAGTGCCCTGGGATGCCTTTTGCCATAGCTACATTCAGAGGTTCTATTCCAGAAAACATAAGGATATACAGGTCTTATGTCAATGTATTATAGCTAATATATGATACATTATTTTCCCATGACTACTGCAACAAATTGCCACAAACTTTGTGGCTTAAAATAACAGAAAGTTATTCTCCACAATTCTAGTGGCTTAGATGCGCAAAACTAGTATCGCTGGGTTGAAGTCGAGGTGTCAGTAGAGCTGTGCTCCCTCCAAAGGCTCTTGGGAGAATGTCTTCCTGTCTTGTCTTCCTGTCTTGTCTGGCTCTGGGCAGATGTCACTGTTCCTTCTTTGTCTCTGCCTCTGGTTGCATCACCTCTTCTTCTGGCTGTGCTTTCTCTTCTATATCTATGTCCCATGCCTCTCTCTTATGAGAATACATATGACTGCAATTGGAGTCCAACTGGATAATCCAGGGAGATCTCCTTGGATTAGTTTCCCAGGGCTGCAGTAACCAGGATGACAGACTGGGTGGTTAAAGCAACGGAAACATGTTATCTCACAATTCTGGAGGCCAGAAGGATGAGATGGAGGTGTCAGCAGGGTTGGTTCCCTCTGAAGGCTGTGAGGGAGGTTCTGTTCCTAGATCTGGTGTTTTGCTGGCAATCTTTGGTATTTCTTGGCTTGCAGACACATCATCCTGATTTCTGGGTGAAATGTCTTCACATGCCTTTCTTTTCCCCTTTGGATAACACCAATCATATTAGATTAGAGACCACCCTATTCCAGTACGTGGTCTTCCCAAGTGGCTCAGAGGTAAATAATATGCCCGTGAATGCAGGAGATGCTAGAAATGTGAGTTCAATCCCTGGGTTAGGAAGATCCCCTAGAGGAGGAAATGGTAACCAACTCTGGTATTCTTGCCTGGAGAATTCCATGGAGAGATGGGGGTCTCAAAGAGTTGGACACGACTGAGCATGCACTCAAGGAGGCTACTCCCATATGCCTTCATCTTAACTAATTACATATGCAGCAATCCTATTTCTAAATAAGGTCATTTTCTGAGATTTTGAAGGGATACCACTTTAACCTATGAACTTTGATGGGACACAATACAATCTATGACACTCCCCATCTTGTGGTCTTAAAGCACATCTGCAGAGAGCCTGTTCTTTTAGAATAAGGCAGCATTCATGGGAGATTAGGACCTGAAGTCTCTGTGTGCCCACTATACAGCCTACTCTGAATAAATATGGAAATTCCTTGAGTAAAATTTTAAAAAGGGAGAGGAGGACAGAAGAGGGAGGCACAAACTCTAAGAGTCAACAAATTCTTTACCAACTCTCTCCCAAGCCCCTAATTTACCAAACTATCTGAAACTGCTACTATCTACTGATTTCCTTTATGAAGCACAATATTAACTGCTGTATACTATACTTGGAGCCATGGTCAATGTGATGGAGTCACTTTTCAAGAGAATTCATTCAAACTTAATGCTATTCCTGGATTTAACTCAGTGAATAATTGTGGGTGCTCAGCTGCAGACTGGGTTCTATGAAATTTGACAACAGTCTAGTTCCTTTACATCCATCCATGACTTTTTCATTAGAGCAAACCAGGGAAGGAAAGCATTTCCTTAAGTTTTCTCTGCTGATGCACATTTCCTAGAATGACCCCTGCTTTGTGGCTGGCACCCCTATGTTACAAGCCAACTTCTGCAAGAACATTGCTAAGTCCTTGAATTATTTTGTGTGAGAAGAGTGTATTTCTAAACCTTGAGCCTTGAGCCATGTCAGATAGCTTCTGCTCACATTGTGATTTATGGTCAACATCTGCTTTTGCACACGTGGGATCCTGGGCCACGCTGTATCAGTTTGACATCTGCAGAATGAAGACTGAGTATCCAAGGGCAGTCGTGTGGGTGCTCTGTACCTACATAACTAACTTCCAATAGAAACCATGGACCCCCTGGTTCAGGCAAGTATCCCTCGTTGGTAGTGATTTGTATGCGTTATACCTCATTGCTGGAAGATTTAAGAGCTGTCCATGCAACTCCACTGGGAAAGGACAGCTGCAAGTTCCTGGCTGGTTTCTCCTGACTGTAGTCTGAAAGTGAAAGTGTTAGTCACTCAGTGGTGTCCAACTCTTTGCAACCCCAAGGACTGTTGCCCACCAGGCTCCTCTGCCCATGGGATTTCTTAGGTGAGAATACTGGAATGGGTTGCCGTTTCCTTCTCCAAGGGATCTCAAACTCAGGTCTCCTGCATTGCAGGTAGACTCTTTACCATGTGAGCCAGGAAGCTTTTTTTCTCTGCTGATTTTAATCTGTATTCTTTCTCTATAATAAAGCATAACCAGGACACAACAACTTTTCTGAGCTCTGTGAGTACTACTAGGAAATCATCAAATCTGAGAGTGGTCTTGGAGACCCTTGACACGTTAGTACAAACTGTTCATAGTAATTTCAAAAATCTAAATCAAAACTTAAAATAATATCAACATATTCTAGGTATTTATTATCATCAAAGATATTCTTACTTCTAGTCAGTAAATGTTAAAAATATTTGATTGAATTTGCAAATTGAGAAGTTAAAGTAGTGATATTGCTATGTAGTGTTAACTCTGTTTGAAGGCAAGTATTTTGGATTGCATATTAAAATCTGTTTTGACAGTTTATGATTCTAATATTAGTGAATTGATTTCTGCAAATCTTCATTAAATTCTTTGAACTTCCCTATAGGGTAAATAATTTGTATTTATTATCCTCTAATAATACTTGAATTTTATATTAACAGATTAAAAAAAATTTATTTTTAAGTGTGATTTTTCTTTACATTTCCTGGTTTTTCTATCCAGTTAATCCTAGGCTGCCTAACTAAGGCATTAAATTTGAAATACTATTTGTAGACCATTAGCTTATCAGCATCTAATGCCAAACAATATTGATTTGAAAGTTCAAGGAAAGAGAGCCTGATTTATATTTCTTAGAATCATTTTATAATATCTGGCATTCAAGTGGTAGAGCCACCATGTATATATGACAGACAAGATTTGCCTGCCATTTTAGTGGCAGTTCTGTTTCATTTTTTTCTCTTGAGACTGGAGCTTTCTGTTCTATGTTTACAGTTGAGTCAGAGAATGGAAGGTAGATTGTGCTTCTGCTGTACATCCTTTAATAGGTATAGTTTGCTAGAAGTGATAATTTGGAACCAAAATAATTTGCTAACAAAATTGTCCTTAAATTTATACTGTGATTTAACATTTCCATCATGTTTTAAAAGGTTAAAAGCTATAGCTGTCACAAAGGATTTAACAGATCTGTAAGTAAGAAAACTCTAACTGGAGTGTACTGGGAAAGTTCTTCATGAATTCCCAGGTTGAAACATTGCTTATGTAAGAAACACAGAAAAAAATTGTGCTTTATAAAAAGTCACTCCAATACCAGAGAAGAATAATGAAAGATTTTGAATCTCATTTACTTATTAAAGGAAAATCTTTCCTCCTCTCAAATTCCAGGAGCTATTCATCCTCTTTATAATCAGTTTTGCTTAAATGCTTTACCACATCAACCCAGTTTCATTCTCTAGAAAGTTCTCCTTTGTTATATATTTAACTGCCTACTTAAGTTTCTGGACTTACAGTAATGTTATGTAGAAACAACTAAAGTTATAAAAAAACATTGTGAAAATAATTAATATTTATAGTGTGCATTTTAAGCCAGAATATCTGCTAGCTACTTTACATAGATAATTCTCTTTTTTTTTTTCGTATTAGCCCTCCAAGAGTGCGAAAAGCTCAGATATGTTAATTAACTCATGCACACAACAGCAAATGGTGGATTTGCAAAACCAACTGAGAGTAGACAGATTCCAAAGCCAAGTTCTCAATCATCGTGCTCTACACTCACACAGACCAAATGACAAACTAAGATAACTTTAATAAAATACACATTCACCTAGATGCTCTAATAATGCAGTCCTTTAAAATAACAACCTCAGTGTAAGTCCAGGGGTTAAAAAGTAGTATGTCAGCCATTCAGGTTTATACAACAGTAGATGAATGACCTTTTCCAGTCCTGTACCCACTGCTGAGTTTTCCAAATTTGCTGGCATATTGAGTGCAGCACTTTCACAGCATCATCTTTCAGGATTTGAAATAGCTCAACNTGAAAATGTTGGCTTAAAGCTCAACATTCAGAAAACGAAGATCATGGCATTTGGTCCCATCACTTCATGGGAAATAGCTGGGGAAACAGTGGAAACAGTGGCAGACGATTTTGGGGGGCTCCAAAATCACTGCTGATGGTGATTACAGCTGAGCACCAAATAATTGATGCTTTTGAACTGTGATGTTGGAGAAGACTCTTCAGACTCCCTTGGACTGCAAGGAGAGCCACCAGTCCATTCTAGAGGAGATCAGTCCTGGGTGTTCATTGGAAGGACTGATGCTAAAGCTGAAAATCCAATAGTTTGGCAACTTCATGGGAAGAGTTGACTCATTGGAAAAGACCTNTTGATGCTTTTGAACTGTGATGTTGGAGAAGACTCTTCAGACTCCCTTGGACTGCAAGGAGAGCCACCAGTCCATTCTAGAGGAGATCAGTCCTGGGTGTTCATTGGAAGGACTGATGCTAAAGCTGAAAATCCAATAGTTTGGCAACTTCATGGGAAGAGTTGACTCATTGGAAAAGACCTTGATGCTGGGAAGGATTGGGAGCAGGAGGAGAAGGGGACGGCAGAGGATGAGATGGCTGGATGGCATCACTGACTTGATGGATATGAGTTTGAGTAAACTCTGGGAGTTGGTGATGGACAGGGAGGCCTGGCGTGCTGTGATCCATGGGATTACAAAGAGTCAGACATGACTGAAGGACTGAACTGAAATGAATGACCAGTGCCCTTTGTGTTGTGCTGAGTCACTCAGTCGTGTCCAATTCTTTGCAACCCCATGGACTGTAAGCCACAAGGCTCATCTGTCCATGGGGATTCTCCAAGCAAGAATACTGGAATGAGTTGCCATACCCTCCTCCAAGTGATCTTCCCAACCCAGGGATCAAACCCAGCTCTCCCACATCATGGGTGGATTTTTTTACCAACTGAGCCACCAGGGAAGCCCAAGAATACTGGAGTGGGTAGTCTATCCCTTCTCCAGGGGATCTTCCCCTTGTAGGAACTGAACCAAGTTCTTTGCATTGCAGGCAGATTCTTTACCAGCTGAGCTACCAAAGATGCCCAGTTCCCTTTTTGATAAGATCAAAATCAGAACAGGGCTTCCCAGATGGCGCTAGGGGTAAAGAACCCTCCTACCAATGCAAGAGACATAAGAGATGCAGTTTTCATCCCTGGGTGGGGATGAAGGCATGGCAATTCGGTCCAATATGCTTGCTTGGAGAAGCCCAGGCACAGAGGAGCCTGATAGGCTGTGTCCATACGGTTGCAGAGTTGGACCTGACTGAGATGACAGCATACACATGACAACTGCATTCTTCTTCATCTTCTCCTCTTGTCTTTGAGATTATTTAAGATACTTGAGTGGGGCTCTGTAAAGTTTTTAATTTCTAGAGTCCTAACTGGGTTTGCTACTCTAGAATTAATATGCATCTTTTTGCCTTATGTTATCACTTGTTTTCATGAGCTTGTGTGAATTCACTGGAAATTAATTTGGATACATGTGTCTGACTTATAGACAGCTGAATGAATTTCCTACTACCGTAAAAAGAAAAAAAAATTCAGAAAGTTTGGCCTCTAATTTCTTATAACCATTTCATTGTCTCAGTTTTGTTGCAGTTTCCACGTGCAAGATTTTAGTAACTCCATTTTTTCCACTACATAATTCAGTAACTTTAATAAACTCGTCTCCTGGCTGAACACCATGTTAAAAATCCATGCACAATTTCTTCAGAGCAGCACTTTATTACCAGTTTTACTGTGATGCAATATTAATAGAAAATGATGACACTT
Organism: Neotragus moschatus; assembly: GCA_006410615.1. Classification (NCBI taxonomy): domain Eukaryota; kingdom Metazoa; phylum Chordata; class Mammalia; order Artiodactyla; family Bovidae; genus Neotragus; species Neotragus moschatus. Next base: position 652,042 of record SJYA01001578.1, on the reverse strand, counting down.
GGACTGTGGAGGCACTATTGTGCGTTTACAATAATATTTATACAAATAATTAAACTTTCATTTTATTGGATAGAGCATATCTATGCAAGGGGCTGTTTTGCACAAATTAAAAAATACAGTTAAAAGGCCATATTGCCCACTGTGGTCTCTATCTGGATTTCCTCTGATTGAACTGCAGGAAAATCTAGTTTAAAATATTGTATCTGTCATCTGTAGTTCAAATCAAGGAATTAATCAAACTGACAGTGGGGAGAGTTTTTTTGAATGTTCATTATTTCAGCTATTAATTTTTAAAAGCAGCAAATGTTGCAAGTCAATAGCATCCATAAAAATTGATTTATTGCACAATTTCCTTCCTACTCCTGGAAGCCAAGAGCAGATTCTGTGTATCCAGTGCTTTCCATTTCTAAGCCACTTTCCTCACATTCATTTTTTTAAGATAAATTATTTAGATGAAAGAAATGTAATCCCATTTGAATTCCACTGATTCGAATTCATCGGAACTGACCACATCAAGGAAATGTGAAATTTAGCATGAAAAGGCACTACACACAGAAGCAATTACATTGTGAAAAATCACAGAAATGTAATTTATATTAAAAAGTGCAAAGGATTCTTGATCAATCACATTACTTTTGTGATATAGGTAGCTTCACATGACACTCTGATAGCATCTGGGGATACATAGGACAGACTGACACTATTTACACCATGGATGTCTCAGGACATTTGAGGTTACCTTTATACACAGACATCACATGTTATCCTGAAACTGTTTACCACTAAATATAGTTGCACTTCAATCTCAGAACTTGAATTTGGAGTTGATCAATCTGTGTTTGAATTCTGATCCTGGCTGTGCTAATTTATAGCTATGTTTTCTCGAATGACAATTAATCTTCTGAATTTCAGTTATCTTCTCTGTAATACATCTTATAAAATTTATTCAATAGATTTTTAATTAAATTAAACAAGAATGGATAAGATAATATTTGTAAAATCATTTCTCATAGTGCTGTTCATTACATGTTATTATTCTTCTACTAAGAAGTGTCCAGGTCTCTGATAATATGATTTGATTATGAGAAATAAGTATTTCTTAAAATGCCATTCCCACTAACTGTATTATTTCCTCTTTAACCAACAATGATCATTACAAGTAGTACATCAGAATTGTGAAGGGAAATTCATGAATCTTTAGTTCTTTGAGGCATAAAATGATGTGATATGATGCCAATCAAACCTAGAACCTGTATTGCTTCTTCCATATGTTGTTGGTCCTTTACTACAAAGAATTCTTCTCTTTACACCTAAAATGTCCTCTCCTCAATGTCCTCAGATCAAAATGAGGGCAATTCCATTCAATAACTCTTATTATTTTCAGTGCTCAAGTGATAAGAGTGGGCTGCCTGTGAGTACTGAAGTGTGGATTTCTGAGCAGTCCTCCAGTAGATCCTGCCATGTTGCCACTGGAGAGGGTTTCCATATCCAGCTGGCTAAGAGAGACAAAAGGATAAATTGGTTTTAAACAAGAGTGAACGCCATGCCTTTCAGATACCTCCCACATCATGCTACCATGTAGGAAATATCAGATTACTATCTAAGACAAAGAAAAATTCGCAATATATCAAATATTTTCTTTTCATGTTTTTTGTTTATTTTAAATACCAAAAATAATCATTATATTCACTTTCAGAAAGATGAACAAGCAGAGAAAAATAAGTTGGCACATGAAAAAAATTAGCAGTCTAAAAGAGGAGAACCATTCTGAGCATTCAGAACATATGATCTCCAATTCTTATGGGAAATTGGAGACATTTTTTAGAGCTTGTAGAGATTCTCAATGAGATTGAAGAAAATTTTTCACTGACAAAAGATCATGATGTAGTGATACAGTTTTGGAGCTTTAAAACAATAATTACTGAACTAAAAAAAAAAAAATTTAATTGTTCCCAAGGAAAGTACTTTCACTATTAGTTAAAACATAACTAACACATTAGAAGACCAGAATGCAACTGAAAAAAAAAATATGGGCTGTAGTAAAGAAAGCAATTAAGGATATATTTTCTTCAAGGATATTTAATTCAGTATATATCATTCAAGTTTGAGGAGGAGACAATAGAATTTATAGAAGAAAAGTAATATAGCACAATTAAATACCCTGAAATGACCAGAAGACCTGTGTATTTGTTTTGTTTTCTTTTTCCCCCCTTTTTTTGGGCTGTGTGTCAGGTGGGATCTTCACTCCCCAACCAGTGGAAGCATAGAGTCTTAACCACTGGCCTGCCAGGGAAGAATTTTGCCATTTGTTTATTATTGCTGCTAAAACAAATTACCACAGACTCAATGGTTTAGAACAACACAACCATAATACCTTACAGTTCAATATGTTAGAAGTCTGACATGAGTCTGGCTGGGATAAATCAAGGTTTCCAGCAGGGCTACATTCCTTCTTAGAGATGCTAGAGGGAAGTATATCTTGTTTCCCTTTCTTTTCTAGGCCACTGACATTCCTTGGCTCATGGCCTCTTCCTCCATTTTTAAAGCCAACAATTTTTACATCTGCCTGGCACAGCTTTTCTTCTCATGTCTCTTCCTGCCACAGCTGCAAAAGGTTCTCCAACTTAAGGGCCTCTTGGGGTCAGATTGAGTGCAGCACTTTAACAGCGTCATCTTTGAGGATTTGAAATAGCTCAACTGGAATATCATCACCTCCACTAGCTTTGTTCATAGTGATGCTTCCTTCAGCCTGCTTCACTTCATATTCCAGGATGTCTGGCTCTAGGTGAATGATCACACCATCATGGTTCTCTGGGTCATTAAGATCACTTTTGTATAGTTTTCCGTATATTTTTGCCAACTCTTCTTAATATCTTCTGCTTCTGTTAGGTCCATATAATTTCTGTTCTTTATTGAGCGTATCTTTGCATGAAATGCTCCCTTGATATATCTAATTGCTTGAAGAGATCTCTAGTCTTTCCCATTCTATTGTTTTCCTCTATTTCTTTGCACTGATCACTGAGGAAGGCTTCCTTATCTCTCCTTGCTAATCTTTGAAACTCTGAATTCAAATGCGCATATCTTTCCTTTTCTCCTTTGCTTTTTGCTTCTCTTTTTTCACAGCTATTTGTCAGGCTTCCTCAGACAGCCATTTTGCTTTTTTGCATTTCTTTTTCTTGAGGATCATCTTGATCCCTGTCTCCTGTACAATGTCATGAACCTCTGTCCATAGTACTTCAGGCACTGTCTGTCAAATCTAGTCCCTTAAATCTATTTCTCACTTCCAGTGTATAATTGTAATGGATTTGATTTAGGTCATACCTGCATGGTCTAGTCGTTTTCCCTACTTTCTTCAATTTAAGTCTCAATTTGGCAATAAAGAGTTCATGATGTGAGCCATAGTCAGCTCTCAGTCTTGTTTTTGCTGACTTTATAGAGCTTTTATATCTTTGGCTACAAAGAATATAATCAATCTTATTTAGGTATTGACCATCTAGTGATGTCCACATGTAGAGTCTTCTTTTGTGTTGTTTGAAAAAGATGCATGCTATTCCTAGTGTGTTTTCTTGGTAAAAGTCTATTAACCTTTGCCCTGCTTCATTCTGTATTCCAAGGCCAAATTTGCCTGTTACTCCAGGTGTTTCTTGACTTTCTACTTTTGCATTCCAGTCCCCTATAAGGAAAAGGACATCTTGTTTGAGTGTTAGTTCTAGAAGGTCTTGTGGTTCTTCATAAAACCATTCAACTTCAGCTTCTTCAGCATTACTGGTCAGAGTATTAACTTGGATTACCATGATACTGAAGGGTTTGCCTTGGAAATGAACAGAGATCATTCTGTCATTTTTTAGGTTTCACCCAAGTACTATACTTTGGACTCTTTTGTTGACTATGATGGCTACTCCATTTCTTCTAAGGGATTCCTGCCCACAGTAGTAGATATAATGGTTGTCTGAGTTAAATTCACCCATTACATTCCATTTTAGTTTTCTAATTGCTAAAATGTTGACATTCACTCTTGCCATCTCTCGCTTGACCACTTCTAATTTACCTTGATTCCAGGTTCCTATGCAATATTTTTCTTTACATCATTGGACTTACTTCCGTCAGCAGTCACATCCACAGCTAGGCATTGTTTTTGCTTTGGCTTTGTCTCTTCATTCTTTCTAGCGTTATTTCTTCACTCTTCTCCAGTAGCAATATTGGGACTTTCAGACCTGAGAAGTCCATCTTTCAGTGTCATATCTTTTTGCCTCTTCATACTATTCATGGGGTTCTCAAGGCAAGAATACGGAAGTGGTTTGCCATTCCTTTCTCCAGTGGACCACATTTTGTCAGAACTCTCCAGCATGACCTGTCCATCTTGGGTGGCCTGACATGGCATGGCTGATAGTTCCATTGAATTAGATAGGCTGTGATCCACGTGATCAGTTTGGTTAGTTTTTGGTGATTGTGGTTTCCAGTCTTTTTTCCTTTCTGATGGATAAGTTTAGGGGGCTTATGGAAGCTTCCTGATGGGTGAGACAGACTGTGCAGGAAATGGGGTCTTATTTTGATGGGTGAAGGCATCAGGATGGTCAACAAATCATTAATCCAATTTTCTGCTAATGGGTGAGGTTGTGTTCCCTCCCTATTTTTGGCCTGAGGCCAAACTATGGTAGGAGTAATGAAGGTAATGATGATCTCCTTCAAAATGGCTTTTGTATGCACTGTTGTATTCAGTGCCTTTGACCCTGCAGCAGGCCACTGTCAACCCACACCTCACCAGAGACTCTTACACACTCACAGGCAAGTCTGGCTCAGTCTCTTGTGGGGACACTGATCCTTTTTCCTGGCTCCTGGTGCTCACAGGATTTTGTTTGTGCCCTCCAAGAGTCTGTTTCCCCAGTCCTCTGGAAGTTCTGTAATCAAATCCCACTGGCCTCCAAAGTCAAATCCCCTGGGTATTCTCAGTCCCTTTGCTGAATGCCCAAGTTGGGAAATCTGTTGTGGGTCCTAGAACTTTCTTAACATGCAAGAATTTCTTTGGTATAATTGTTCTGCAGCTGTGGGTCATCTCCTTGGTGGCTTTATGGTGGGGCTAATGGCGACCTCCTAAAAGTTGCTATGGTGGTCATTAATAGAGACCTCTTTTATTTTGTTGGGCTCCAAAATCACTTCAGATGGTGACTACAGCCATGAATTTAGAAGATGCTTGCTTCTTAGAAAAATAACTATGGTAAACCTAGACAACATATTAAAATACAGAGACATTACTTTGCCAACAACAGTCCTTATAGTCAAGGCAATGGTTTTTCCAGTGGTCATGTATGAATGTGAGAGTTGGACCATAAAGAAAGCTGAGCACCAAAAAATTGATGCTTTGAACTGTGGTGTTGGAGAAGAGTCTTGAGAGTCCTTTGGACTGCAAGGAGATCAAACGAGTCAATCCTAAGGGAAGTCAGTCCTGAATATTCACTGGAAGGACTGATGGTGAAGCTGAAGCTCCAATAGTTTGGCCATCTAATTCGAAGACAGTCTCATTTGTAAAGACCCTGACACTGGGAAGGCAACAGGAGAAGGGGACGACAGAGGATGAGATGCTTGGATGGCATCATCGACTTAATTAATGTGAGTTTGAATGGATTCGAGGAGTTGGTGATGGACAGAGAGACCTGGGGTGCTGCAGTCCATGGGGTCACAAAGAGTCAGACAAGACTGAGTGACTGAACTGAACTGGGATCATATTAGACCTACTTGATAATCCACGATGATCACCCTGCCTCAAAGTCCTTAGCTTAATCATGTCTGCAAATCCCTTTTGCCAAAAAGGTAACATATTCACAAGTTTAAGGAATTTGAATGTGAATATCTTCAGAGGCTTCCTCGTCTGCCAACCACAACCTGTGTGTCCTTATGGAAAGTGTTCATGGAGTGCAGGACAGAATTAATGAAAAGAATGTCCACATATATCCTAATTCAAGGATAAAGTGGGACATTTAAGGAGTACTGGATTTTCAAAAGGAAAGAACAACATTAACATAAAAGCTGTGAAATTACAGTCCAAGAACTATCTTAGATTGGTTATGGTGAATAGCAGAAAATGCTGTCATGATGCTCCATAGCTCAGTGACTTAATATAGTAGAAGAGTTTCCTTCCTGCAAAGCCCAGCAGGTATTTCTGAGCAAGTTACCTTCCTTGTGCTCATTCAGAGATTCAGGATTTTCTTTTGGGCTCCGTCTTCTTCTAGCTTCTCAGTCTTCTTTGAAAGTCAATAGATAGGGAAAGAGAGACAGGGAAATTTGTGGGGTGTTTCTAGGGTAAGCATGGGAGGACCTCTATCAGTTCCCTGATATTCTATTACTCACATTTTTGTTGTTGTTTTTTAGTTAGTAGGTCGTGTCCTACTCTTTGAAATCCCATGGACAGTAGCCTGTCAGGCTCCTCTGTCCATGAAATTTCCCAGGCAATACTGGAGTGGGTTGCCATTTCCTTCTCCAGGAGACTTTCCTTACTCAGGAAATGAGCCCATATCTCCTGCATTGCAGTCAGATCTTTACCACTGAGATAGTCGGGAAGCCCATTACTCACATAGCCGTAGTTAACTGCCCAGAAAACTTGTAAAGCTTTGCCTGGGAGGAACAGATGTGACTTTCAATAACAACAACAACAAAACCATAGCTCTCCAAGCAACAGTGCTACAAATAGCTTTCTTAGGATCAAAGACTGGATTTTCATAATTCTTTTATTGCCCAGTTAATACTCACTTGAAGACACACACACACACACACACACACACACACACACAGAATAATGTAAGGCATTATTATTTATAGCCCTCATAAACACTTCCTGAAAAATTACCTAAGGAAATCAATAGATAAGATATCAACATATATAATATCATGTAATCAAGATCATGTAAATGAAATTTCTTAAGTGCTCAAAAATTTTCTGAGTAGTAATTGAATAAGCTGGGGACTTCACAGGTGGCTCAGTGGTAAAGAATCTGCCTGCCAAGCAGGAGACATGAGTTTGATCCCTGGGTGGGGAAGATCCCCTGGAAAAAGAAATGGCAACCCACTCTGGTTTTCTTGCCTAGGAAATCCCGTGGACAGAGGAGCCTGGTTAGCTACAGTTCATGGGTTTGCAAGAATCAGCAACTAAATAAAAACAATTGAATAAGCTATGTTCTTAGACTCTAACAAAGCTACAGTGTATCTGAAGAATAGCATACAAACAGACCTAACAAAGTATGATTTATTTGGGAACTATGAAGTGCCTTGTGGCGGTACAGAGTGTGACATCTTTGGAGGAAAAGGGTAATTATCGTGCCAGAGGTCGGGGCAGAACCAGGCTCCCCTTCTTACTAGCTGTATGACTTTTGGAATGTCATTTAGCTTCCCAGTACTTAGCTTTCTTTCAGTAGCAAAAATGGAAATAATATTAATTCTTATCTCATAAGGTTGCTATATTTGGTAATTCATGTAAATAATTATGAGAGTGAAAGTCACTCAGTCGTGTCCAACTCTTTGCAACCCATGGACTGTATACCCCATGGGACTCTCCAGGCCAGAATACTAGAGGGGGAAGTCTTTCCCTTCTCCAGGGTATCTTCCTAACCCAGGGATTGAACCCAGGTCTCCTGCATTGCAGGCAGATTCTTTACCAGCTGAGCCATGAGGGAAGCATGAGAATACTGGGGTGGGTAGCCTATCCTTTCTCCAGCAGATCTTCCTGACCCAGGAATTGAACTGGGGTCTCCTGAATTACAGGCAGATTCTTTACCAACTGGGCTATAAGGGAAGCAAGAATGATAGGAAAACATCTCAAAAGCCCTTTCTAATGTCAGGCACTTTTCATATATTATTTAAATATTTCACACATCATGCAAACTATTTTTATTAATTAAAGGAACTCATAGCAAAGATATAATGAATATAAAAATGACAAATATCTAGAAATCAGATATAATGAGGAAATTATATTTGCACACATATTAATATACATTAATTATATATACACTAATTTTACTCTTCAGATATGCCTATTTTGATATTTAACCAATGCACTGAGCTTTTAGGGTCAACAGTTCTGTTTTACATTTCTGGAAATTATATATGGCAATTAAAAAAAAATCCACCTTTATTTTCTTAATAGTGTGATATTCTTTATAGTTTCAATTCTCTTATTGTTTTGAATTCTAATCATAATTATTTTCTTACCTCTTTAAAATTTTTCTGTAATCTCAAGTTTGTCGTGTGCTAATTATGACTTGTTGCATCTGTTGATTCCACTTAATAACTTATTTCTTACGTAATTTGTAGCTGTTCTCTAGTGAGTCCTGGGTCTTTAGCTCTTTATTTCAATGTTGTTGATTTGCTTTTTTTGTAAACCATGTGTGGCACCTGAATGGGTGCCTTCAGGCCACTGTTGAGCTTGAGTCTGCCCTGAAAATTTACAGTGGCCCTGGACTAGTTAAAAATATTACTTACTCTGCCTATAGCTAAATTACAATGGTGCAATAGATTTGGACCTCGTGGTTTGGACCTCGCAGATGAACTTATGGAGAAGGCAATGGCACTCCACTCCAGTACTCTTGCCTGGAAAATCCCATGGACGGAGGGGCCTGGTGGGCTGCAGTTCATGGGGTCACAAAAACTCGGACACGACTAAGCGACTTCACTTTCACTTTTCACTTTCATGCACTGGAAAGGAAATGGCAATCCACTCCAGTGTTCTTGCTTGGAGAATCCCAGCAACAGCATAACCTGGTGGGCTGCCGTCTGTGGGGTCGCACAGAGTCGGACATTACTGAAGTAACATAGCAGCAGCATAGACACACACAGAAGTAGCAGGATGGAAAAAGTCACATAGTCATCCAAGAATTTCAGAGAGTGCAAGTTTATAATCTGTCTATGAGAAGCGGTACCAAACTATGAGTGAATCTTAATTCTCCCCCTCAAGGGAGAAAATCCAGCACTCACCCAATTGCAACAATAAGTTTAAACTTCAGATATCCAAGAGATGCCAGATTATCCCTGTATCAGGCTTGGCGAAAACTCCTCTTAAACTGGTAACTTGTACACTAAATATGAGCTATATGCTCCATCCTTATCCTTCACAAGTCTGCACACTGATGGAGCAGGAATAATAACATCACCCCACCGTACAATTCCCATCGAGAAATGAGACAACAAAGAGGGACACAGATGAAATGCCACAGCACAGATGTCATACTGTTTCTTGCATAAAACTTCATTTTCCTCTCTCGGAGTAGCAACTCATTGTTCTCTGTGGCCCTTGATTCTTTTCTCTAGAGGTTTCTTCCTTTTCTCTTTTTCTCCTTAATTATTTCTGTAAAGGACAACAGAGATTACAAAGAAGATTTTTTTGTATTGTCATTTTAAAAACATTTATGGTGGTGTGAGCCTTTGATGTGAGCACTATCTTCTTGGCAAAATTTAAGTGTAAGTAATAGTTGACCGTAGACACAAAGTTCTACAGCAGATCTTTGGAGCTTATTCATCACTTTTCGCCTGTTTCGGTTGATTAATAATTCTCAATTCCCCCTTCTCAAGTAACCCAAGCCCTGGAAACCACTGTTCTAGTCTTCAGTTTTGTGAATTTAAATATTTTAGATATCTCATGTGAGTAAATTATGCAGTACTTGTATTTCTGTCTCTGATTTATTACACTTAACATGATGTCAATAATGTCAATTCATGTTGTTACGTGTTGCAAAATTTCCTTTTTTAGAAAAGTAGAATAGTATCCATTGCATGTATAGACCACATTTTCTTTGTCCATTCATCTGTTGCCTGATATTTAAGTTGTTTCCACATCTCAGCTAGTTTGAATAGTTCCTCAGTGAGCATGGGGGTGTAAATATCTCTTGGTGGTCCTGATTCAATTATTCATACTCAGAAGTGAGATTGCTCGATCACATGGTAATTCCAGGTTTCATATTTTAAGGACCCTCTATCCTGTGTTCCACATTGGCTGCACCATTTGTACTCCCACTAATAGTATGTACAGATCTCAGTTTCTCCACATCCTCATGAACACTTGGTGCTTTAAATTTTTTTTTTTTTTAAGGAATAGCCATCCTGACAAATGTGAGACGATATCTTACTGTGGTTTTTATTTGAACTTCCCTAATATTTAGTGACTAAGAGCATTTTTCCATATACCTGTTGACAATTTGTATGTCATCTTTGGAAAAATGTTTAGTTAAGTCCTTAGCCCATTTAAAAATCTGATTACTAGGTTTTCGTTGTTGTTGTTATTGAACTTTGTGAGTTCTTGACATATTTTAGAGATTAGCACATCAGATATACAATGTGCAAATATTTACTCCCATTTCATAGGTTCTTTTTATTCTGTTGATTGTCTGCTGTACAGAACATCTTTTCCATATGTTTTATCAATCTAATAAGTGTCCTAAGGTTATTTTAATTCTCAGATAGTCATAATCTCTTTGAGCCCAGGTTGAGGGTAATTTTGGCTGTTAAATTAAAAAACATAGTCAGCTTTTTTGTTTACTTGCTTTTAATTAGTATAAATGTGCCAGGACTTAGCCTCTACAAAGTTTTCAGGACTTGACTTTCCACACTTAATTATGGGTATCTTGAGTTTATCAGGCTGGGATTTGGGAAAGCCTTACCTCTAGTATATTTTACCTGAATTTACTGGGTGCTAAAATCAATTCAGTTTCAATAGGCTTGATTTGGGCCTTGCCAAGAGGCTGAGTTTTAATTATCCTTTGTCACTCAAAGGCCTTCTGGGTTATATCTTTCCTTGGTTGGTGACAGAGTTCATTGCATCGTCTAGCACTGTAATCTCAGTGTTTCTAGACTCTCTTTTCTCTGTGGAAACCAAGGAAATTCTTTTAATAACTCATCTCTTTTTAGAAGTACCAGGCTGAAGGAATCAAATAGTAACCAAGGCATGCTGCTAACATTCTGTTTTCCAAATTCTTCACTGAGTAATGCACTCCTTTGGTCCAATTTGACTTCCAAGTTAGGGCTGAGTGTTTTTGCCATTATAAGACCTGGATTCTACCCATCAGTTTCTGATAAGGATTTATTCACTGATCACTTATCAGCCCTGAGGTGAACACCACATATTTAGGGTTCTTTTTGTTAGTATTTCTCACCTTTGGTTCAAGTTATGAAATTACTCTCTAAGGCTAGGTTATGCTAAGGAAACAAATGACAGGCTATCATCAGTATCTCACAGCAATAAAAGTTACTTCTCACTCATATTGTTTGCTCATTATGGGACAATCTTGGTTCAACCTTCTCTGGAACAGCTTCTCCACAAGAGCAACTTTCCTCAGGCGTTGTCTCTCTCCAGGTTTTCAGTCTAGGGGCAGAAGGAAGAACATGTAAACAAAGAGCTCATTCTTAAAATGTCCGAGAAGAGGCATGTCGCATCCACTCCAATCTCTTTGACGGTTCATGTAACCACACGTGAGTTCACCTCTGGGGTGCACACTCCTCTCATGGATAGAAGCACCTTAGGGAGAAGCTCTGAATACAGGAAACTGTAATCCAACCTGTCCCACATGGGGTCATGTGTAAGTGCAAATGACCCCAAATATGATCCATATATAACTTCAATATAACAGAGCCTCACTAGAAATAAAATGCAACTTAAAACAAAATAGGATGCCACTTCTCACCCAAATGTTGAGAAATAATGTTGAAAAATGATAATACCCAGTATTTAAAAGTTCGTAAAAAAGAAAAACATACAGGCTCCCCTTGTGGCTCAGGCTGTAAAGAGTGTGCTTGCAATGCAGGAAACCTGAGTTAGATCCCTAGGTCAGGAAGATCCCCTAGAGAAGCGAATGGCTACCCATTCCAGAAAAACAGAAATTATAACACTATTTTCAGTTCAGTTCAGTCACTCAGTTGTGTCCAACTCTGCAATCCCATGAATTGCAGCATGCCAGGCCTCCCTGTCCGTCACCAATTCCCAGAGTTCACTAAAACTCACGTCCATTGAGCCGGTGATGCCATCCAGCCATCTCATCCTCTGTTGTCCCCTTTTCCTAACATCATTTTATGACATTTAAAATGCATAAATGTACTCAACTTCCAGGAAGGTATTTGGGGAATACTCAAGGATAGCCTTTAAAGTGGGCATATCCTTTGTCCAAAATTTCCCCTTTTAGAGATTAGCTGAGATAAATAATGAGAAAAAGCAAAAATATATATGTGGGCTTCCCTGGTGTCTCAGCAGTAAAGCAATATAGGAGACTCAAGTATGGTCCCTGGGTCGGGAAGATCCCCTGGAGAAGGAAATGGCAACCCACTCCAGTAGTCTTGCCTGGGAAATCCCAAGGACAGAGGGAGTCTGGCGGGCTACAGTCCGTGGGATGGAAAGAGTCAGATATGACTTAGTGACTAAACCACTGCCATATGTGTGCATGTAGGAAGTATTTCATAATAGGATAGTCACAGAAGCATTGTTTATATTATAAAAGGTTGGAAAATTTTGATAATGTCCAACAACAATTGTTAATTAAAGTATGATTTAGTCCTTGTATGGACTATAATGTGGCCATTAAAATAATATTATATTAATCCTTGGTAGGAATAGATGTTCTTTCCATATTGTTAGGTAAAACACCATTTTGTTCAACAGTATGCATTATGCAAACAGAAAATTATAAAGCTTTAAATACTTTGATTTAGTCTTGATTGAAATTATAGTTGAAACCATATGTTGATTACAACATAGAAACATTGATTCAAATGGTGCTTGGTGGAAAACTTTGGCTTTAATAATCTGTTTACATTGTCAGTCTCTGAGAATACAAAGCAGTGACTTGGCCATTATCCTTTGTTTAGAAAGATAAGAAAGAAGGTTAAAGAACATTTGCATTCCATTACCATAAATATTAAGTTAAATCTATACTTTTCCTGTATCTTGTCATCACAAAGTTGAGTTTCTTTCTGTTTATCACAAAGGACAAAGGGATCTGCAATAAAATCCACTGTTCTGCTTTAATAGCTTTTTTCCTCAAGAATTGTTGGCTTATAACCTTGAGACTACATATGTTTTGTTCTCTGAAATCACGATTGTAAGAATGCTGTAAAGAATTCTTATTTGCTAGAAGTTGTAAACCATATTTTTCCTGTGTTTGAATTTGCTGACCAACTTAGTGATAATTAAGCAGATATTATATATTGATTTTGTTATACTTAACCAACCAGGATATTAAAAGTTTGTCAAGTATTTTATTAAGTTAAAAATGTGTTTAAAAGCCATTCCCTTTAAAGAGAAAAATAAAAAAAATATATGTAAGTAGTTAATTTAAAAATACTATGCAATTTTTATTCTATTACAGCATATATGATTCAGTGTATGTATTTTATACATGAATCTATAAATAGCCAATTCAATAATATATCTTCACCTAACAATAGTGAACATATTTCCATGTCAATAATATCCATCTTATCAATTATAATGATTGTTGTTGTTCAATCTCTCCGTCATGTCCAACTCTTTGCAACCCCATAGACTGCAGCACGCCTGGCTTCCCTGACATTCATCATCTTCCGGAACTTGTTCAAACTTATGTCCATTGAGTCAGTGATGACTTCCAAGCATCTCATCCTTTGTCATCCCCTTCTCATCCTGCCTTCAATCTTTCTCAGTATCAGGGTCTTTTCTAAAGAGTTGGCTTTTCGCATCAGGTAGCCAACATATTGGAACTTCAGCTTCAACATCAGTCCTTCTAATAAATATTCAGGATTGATTTCCTTTAGGATTGACTAGTTTGATCTCCTTGCTGTCCAAGGGAATCTCAAGAGTCTTCTCCAGCACCAGATTTCAAAAGCATCAATTCTTCAGTGTTCAGCCTTCTTTATGGTAAAACTACCACATTCATACATGACTACTGGAAAAAACCATAGCTTTGACTAGATGAACCTTTGTCAACAAAGTAATGTCTCTGCTTTTTAATATGCTTTCTAGGTTAGTTATAACTTTTCTAGGTTAGTTATAACTCCAAGTAGCAAGCATCTTTTAATTTCATGGGTGCAGTCAACATTTACAATTATTTTAGAGCCCAGAAAATAAAGTCTCTCACTGTTTCTATTGTTTCCCCATCTATTTGCCATGAAGTGATAGGACCATATGCCATGATCTCAGTTTTTTGAATGTTGAGTTTCAAGCCAGCTTTTTCACTGTCCTCTTTCACTTTCATCAAGAGGCTCTTTAGTTCCTCTTCACTTTGTGCCATAAGGGTGGTGTCATCTGCAATCTGATGTTACTGGTATTTCTCCCAGAAATCTTGATTCCAGCTTGTGATTCATCCAGCCCAGCATGTCACATGACGTTTTAAATTACATGTGTTGACTAAGCTTTTTGGAGTATATACACCAAAATGTTGACGGGAGCTGTAGTTTTCTTTTATTTGTCTTTTTATAGTCACTAAATTCCTACCATGAATGTGTATTTCTTTTGCTATAAGAAACGTTAAAAAGAAAAACATCTCTTATTCTTGCTTTCACATTCAGATCAAATGATATTTCTTTCCTTCATTAGGCTTTCCTTGGTCATTCCTATAAAAGGAGCCATGGGATACTTGTTTCTTTTATTTTGTATCATAGTTATATCTAATTTTTCCTTTTCTCCTCAAGAAATCATTTTTTTCCTCATTGGTTCCTTGAGGATGGGGCTATATTTTATTCTTCTTTATGTCATATAATGCCCTTAGCATAGTACCAGCCACAACCTGGGACTGCTGAACACATGTTCTACAAGAGTTAATTTGCACAAATAATTGCTCACCCAGGTCACTTCCAACCTGCATCAAGTGCTTGGTCATCATCACCCAGGACTCCCCATGAGTCTCTGTGGATAAGTTCTCCTTATAAAGCAAACCATATCTCAAAGAGCATGTGGATTTTTTTTTAACTTGAAAAGTAAAGCATTTTGTTCTAAAGAGATGATTTTTGAAGATTTTGAACTTTATTTTCTTTAGTTAACTTCTAATTAATCCAATATAGCACTTATTTTATTTTGAAAATTATCAATTAATTACATAATTAAAATTTCTTTTTATTTTCTTTTGAACTTTTAATTTTGTGTTGGAGTATAGCTGCCTGACAATGTTGTGATAGTTACAGGTTAACAGCAAAGCGACTCAGCCATATATACACATGTATCCATTCTTTCCCCAACCCCCCTCCGATTCAGGCTGCCTAAAGAGATGATTTTTAAAACCCCCTTCCTGTAATCATCTGAAAATGGAATTTAAATGTGGAAAGCATTTTAATTTTCAGCTGATTAAATTTCTCACTTAGTGATTGCTACATTTCAACCCTCCTTGGCATCCGTGAGGAAGGAAAACTGGGGCCTTTCAACACATCTATACGCTCTCGCTTCTTTGTTTTGATCTCAAAACCTAACTGCCCATCACATATATTTTTATTTAACATAAGCAAATCTGGTGAATCTTCATATTATGAGAAGTGGATCCACCTTTGCAGCTTGGAGACACCAAGTACCATTAAGAATATAAATGATTCAGTCTCCTACACATTGCTGTCTTCGCCATTGTTTTGCTTGGGGTTGTGTTCAGCCCTTTGGCCTTTTGTGCCTGGTGTGCAGTCCTCCTTAGAACTGGACTAATGTTAGGCCAGCTTGATTTGCAGAGTTCAAGATGTCTGGAGACAGTTCTTTTAAAAACTCTTCAACTATCCCTATCTAGACATTTCATTAAATGGCGATTTGAAGCATTTCAGGTGGCCTTCAGTCAAAAGAACAAAAATATTTTTGGAAGAGTTTTCAAAATACTTAGAAGGGATATTTAGTGGTGTGCACATTTTTTCAAATACTTGGGTTACTTTGGGCTTCTTGTTAGTAAGATAACAATCTCCCTAAAGCCAAAAGCTTATGTTGTATAATAGGACCTTCTAAAAATTATTTATGTATTTTAGCTTCAGGCTTTTGTACAACCCTTGGGTGGGCATTTGAAGACACCAAAATATACCCGCAGGGGGTTGGTAGATTAAGTAATAAGTGGTGAACCTCCAGCTGAGGCTTTGTGTTTATCATTATCATCTCAGTACAGAAAATATTCAGAATGGTAATGATTCTGGGCTACCTGCTGTGGGGAATTTCAGCCTCAATGTAACATTTAATAAAACATTATCACTAGACTTCAGTGAGACTATACCGATAAGAACTGCCTTCAGAAGAGATCGGAAGAGCGAGCCATTGAGAAAGAGAATGCACACCCTAGAAATGATGAAATAAAAACAGGAATCATGAAGTAGAGATAAAATTTTACCCACAATAATAAAAAAACACAGTATATGAAAAAAAGAAAGAAAGAAAAGCAAGGGAAAAAAACATACAACTATCTCTCCAAAACCCAGAACTTGATGAAGTGAGTACATAAAGTTGCACATTGCAAGCAAAGCAAGAAGTGAATGAGAATCATTCAGTCATGTCCGACTCTTTGTGACCCTACAGACTATAGCCTGCTAGGTTCCTCTGTCCATGGGATTCTCCAGGGAAGAAAGCTGGAGCGGGTAGCCATTCCATTCTCCTGGGGATCTTTCTCATCCAGGGATCAAACCTGTGTCTTCAGCATTGCAGGCAGATTCTTTACCTTCTGAGCCACCAGGGAAGCCCTATGGGCTAGGTCCTTGGGTCTAGGGTGGTGTGACTTTCACTGTTTCAGGTTTCTTGTGGTGGTTTCCGTGACTATTTTTTCATTAACATCAGTCATCTTTACATGTGTATTTTATGGCTTTTGCTTGGATTCCGTATATATGAAAAGTTCAGGGTAATTGTTACACCGAAGTCTTTGCCTTTAGATTATCCCAGAGTCTGCTCCCATTGCTGGTTAATATAATTCAAAGTGCTGACCCTAGCTCATAAATCCCATTGTGAAGACTCATCAGTGCCTAAACTGCTCTTCTGGGCTGGATATTTCAGCAGGAAGTTGTTTGGGGGTCTCAGTTGTGTGCTGTCATTGCTTAGGAATCTTATGCTAACAATTTAGTGCTTAATATTGTTTTTAAAGGAAAGCATTCTTCTCCTAGTTCAAATACATCCTCCCTTAATTAACCTATAGTGCTTCAAGTAAGACACATATCTTTAAAATGTTATGCTCTGCTGGCTATACATTAGTAGGGCCATTTCTACCACTAACAATGGTCTAAAGTGCTTACTTAGGAAATGCATTAACTCTTATAGGTCATCAAGATGTCATTTAGAACATTGTTTTTTCTAGTGCACTAACGTCTGTGATCTAGACTTTTAACTCTAAATCTCTGTTGAGTTCTTACTGGCTAATGATGTCTCAACAATGGACAATTATTAAATTAATGTATTATTTCTTTCCATTGTAAAATTGAACAGTAAATAAAAAGCCCACAGATCAGCCAATAACTGTTCATATTTTATAAGTAATAATAGTTTGAATTTATATTGTACATTTTGTTGACTAGAACCAAATACCTCCCTGTATACTTTTTAAGTACTAATTGGAGTTTATAGTCTTAATAAAATTTTAAAAAATAAACCTTTACATATCAGTATGAACAGAAATAAGAAAAATTAGTCATTCTTCCTGGGTGATAGATATTTAATAACTTTAGTCTGCATATGACATTCAGGTACAAAACTATCTGATCTTTCTCAAAGAGAGAATAGATTTTCTTCTCACCCATTGGCCTTCAGGAAAATTTTATGCATTGTTATTTTAAGAATATGTCTTACATTTTTTTTTTTTAATAAGCAAAAGCTGGTCCATAGAACCAGCTCTGATGAGTATCACAATCTGATGAGTTTCTCGTATAAATATGACGACAGAATTTATCTCTCTGAATGTAGGTGATATGCTGCTACTGCTGTTTAGTCACTAAGGCATATTTGACATTTTTGCAACCCCTGGTCTGTAGCCCACCAGGTTCTTCTGTCCAAGGGATTCTCCAGGAAAGATGACTAGAGTGGGTTGCCATTTCCTCCTCCAGGGGATCTTCTTGACCCAGAGATCAAACATGCAGTTCCTGCATCAGAAGGCACATTTTTTACCTCTGAGCCACCTGGGAAGCCCATTATTATCATGAACTTTTAGAAGAAAGAGTACATTTGCTTTTTCCTCTGTATTTAAAATTGACTATTTAAAATATCTGATGGGATATTATTTTTTCTTCATTTTCATGCCTTCTACTTCAGCAACCAGTTATCTTTTTCAAATTTATTCAGAAATAAGCTCAGTTGGTAAAGAATCTGTCTGCTATGCAGAAGACCCTGGTTCGATTCCTGGGTCGGGAAGATCTCCTGGAGAAGGGATAGACTACCTGCTCCAGTATTCTGATCTGGAGAATTCCATGGGCTGTATAGTCCACGAGGTCACAAAGAGTCGGACACGACTGAGCACCTTTCACTTTTCACTTTCATAAGCCAAGTTTAGCAATTCCCTCATATTGTTTTATTCATCTCTTGAGAAATAGAAGTTTCAATTTCAACCAAATAGTGGCATCAGAATTATATCTATATCTATATCTATCTATCTATCTATCTATATCTGAGAGGGAGAGTTGCATACCCAATGTGCTTATTGGAAAACACTCCCTGGAGATACCCTTTTAAGAAAGTAAGGAAGATAGAACTGCCTGGCTCAAGGATCTGATTGCAAATTAGACTCCAACAATATTCTTGAAGAAACTCTGGAACTTGAGTGATCTTAAAAATTTAGGCAAAAGGCGTGCACCTTTGTCTTTCAGCATATAACAGTCACAGATCAACAAGTACCCTGAGGGAGGGCTCATGACCCTGGACATGGAACTTGCCTGACTGCAGAGGGCAACTCTCAGGGAGGGGTCAACTGCAAGCTGTGAGCTGGTTAGCAGTGGCTATTCCTGTGAATGGAGGAGGGTGACAAGGGCCTTGCAGAGGGACCCTGTGTGGAGCACCAATGCATACACTTCAGTCTTCAAGTGGATGTCCTCAGAGATTAACACACACACACACACACACACACACACACACACACACACACACACACGAATAACATCGGCCTTAAGACAGAGACTAAATTTTGATTTTCCAATTCATTTTATATTCATTATTTCATTAGCCAAGTCCCTCCTAAATGCAAAACTTTTCTTTGGACTTTCTAACATGAAGGTTATTTCAAACATTGAAATATTTCAAAAATGCTTTTTCCTATTTTTTAAATTCATTTTTTAAATTCTTTCAACTATTGTTAAGGAATGAGTGTTTGTGTCTCCCTAAAGTCTGTCTGCTGAAACCATACTCCAAGGTGTGTGGAGTATGTGTGCGTATGTGTTCTGACTCTTTTGTGACTCCATGGACTGTAGCCCACCAGGCTTCTCTGTCCATGGAATTTTCCAGGCAAGAATACTAGAGTGGGTTGCCATTTCCTACTCCAGGGGATCTTCCCCACCCAGGGACTGAAACTGAGTCTCTTGTGTCTCCTGCATTGGCAAGCTGATTCTTTACTACTGTGCCACCTGGGAAGCCCCAGTGTGATGGTAATTAGGAGGTAATTAGGATTAGATGAGGCTCTAAGGATGAAGCCCGCCTGAATGGAATTAGAGTCACAAGAGAACTTGCCTCCTCTCTGTCTTCCTCTCCTTCAGAGGAGGGTGCAATGAGAAGTCAGCCATGTGCAGCCCTGGAAGGCGGTTCTCATCGGAACTTGGCCATGCTGGCACAATAATCTAGACTCCCAGCATCCAGAACTGTGAGAAATAAATTTCCATGGTGGATAAGCCACTCAGTCAATAGTAATTCCTGAACTAAGACAACGATGCAAAATAGTCTACATTTCTAATAGAATCGTTATTATTTTTTTACGTTTCAACAGCCCTTTAAGTGAGTATCAGCTAGTTTCTTCATATGGATCACAATACATATATATTGTTACAGTTAATAAGTGAAGGTAAATTTCTAGTTTCTGCCACCATTAGATGATCAACATTAGTGGGGTGGGGGACCAGCTAAGACCCTGAGCTGGAAGCCGGAGATGGCTTTAATTACATTTCTTAGTGTTTCAAATATTTGGTTGAAGGCATCTAACATTTTAAGGCAGTTTAAAAATTTTGAAGTCTCTCATGCATATTCTGAAGCTCAAATGATACTTGCTTCTCTAAAATTGGAAAATCTCTATATCTGGGCCTATCATTATCTAATTTTTCAAGCTAAGGATTATGAACAAATATCAACAAAACTGCAAGCAGTTTTTTTTAACAAATCTCACTGGTCACAACAAGATCACATGGCCATCACCTAGCAATTATATGACAACATCTGGATTAGAAAAAACGAGTGACTGGTCTCAGCCAAGTCAAACAGCTCATGTGGATGCCCTGAGGCTCCTGTTGCCTTGCGTTGTCTGACTTCAGTCATGTCCAACTCTCTATGGACTGTAGTGCACCAGGCCCCTGTCCATGGAATTCTACAGGCATGAATACTGGAGTGGGTTGCTATGCCCTCCTCCAGGGGATCTTCCTAACCCAGGGATGGAACCCACATCTCTTGCATCTCTTGCGTTGGCAGGTGGGTTCTTTACCAATAGCGTCACCTGCTGCCTTACTCATCTTTAACATTCCTGAGAAAGATGGGAGAGCACGTCTTCAGGAAGAGGAAGATGACAGCAAGGGGCTGGTAACTTAGAGTCAGGCTTTAGATGATCACCCAGTAATAGGGTTCCCAGACTATGCTCCTGGTTCCAAGAGGACAGGGAGGGTGGGGTATGGTGAGATGGGGGAAGTTGGACGTGAAGCCAAAAAAGCCTGCACTCAGCTCAATATACAACAATAAAAAATCAGTCCCACTTCTATATAACAGGAGTGAACTATCAAAAATGGGACAAAAAAACCAGTATCTTTCACAATGGCAACACACACACAAACTTAGAAATTAAAAAAAAAAAAAAAAACTCACTAGGAAGTGGATCTCTAGATTTTTGGTAAAAGATGAGCCCTGCCAGGAAGGTCACAGGGGGTAGAAGGCGGGGACATTGGGTTGGCCACCTAGAGAATCTGTCCCATGGGGGACTGTTGGCTCCAGGGAACACAGAATAGGCAACTGACATAACCTTGCAAGGAAGTGTTCCCTACAAAGGTAAATCACTAGTTAGGGACGGGCAGGGAGAAAAATGTGAGGCAGCCTCATGGACACCTGGAGTTGAGTGAGCTGGGCCAGGGAAATGATGTGGGAGGTACCCAGCCCAGCCAGTGTACAGACTCAAGGTGGAGGCTCAACCAACAACTCCAGGAGTCTCATAAACCCTATTGAGAAGTTTTGACTTTAATCAAAGAGAAATGAACAGGGAATAAAGAAAAGGACAGGGAAGCCTGGTGTGCTGCAGTCTATGGAGTTGCAAAGAGTTGGACAAGACTAAGCAACTGAACAAACAGCAACAGAAAGAGAAATGGGAAGGCACTGAAGGCAATTAAGCAGTGTGCGAGTGTGCACGCGTGTGTGCCTGTGTGCTCACACGTGTGTTTTCATGACATGATTATTTTCTCTCTCTGGAAGCAGTATTTGTTGCTGTTGTCATTGTCCTTAGGTTGGTTTTACAATGAGGAGAGATTGTGAAGGGAAAGAGGAAGACCAGATGGCGAGCGGTTCTAACATAAATCAGGGTTGACAAACTTTAGCCCACAAGCCAAATCTATCCCTCTGCCTACCTTTGTATGGCCCCCAAGCTGAGAATTTTGTTGTGTTCAGTTGCTCAGTTGTGTGTGACTCTTTTTGACAGCAGGGACTGCAGCATGCCAGGCTTCCCTGTCCTTCACCATCTCCTGGAGCTTTCTCATATTTAAGTCCATTGAGTCAGTGAGGCCATCCAACCATCTTGTCCTCTGTCCTCTAGCTATAACAGTATGAAAAAGCTAAAAATAGTTTTTACAAAGAAGAATAATGACATGTGAAATTCAAATTTCGGTGTCCAAAATAACATTTTGTTGGAACATGGCCATACTCATTTGCCTATGCACTATCCATGGCTGATTTCGTCCTCCAACCCAAGTTGAGTGGCTGCAACAGAAACCCTGCTACCTCAAAGGCCCGGATATTTGCTATCTGGCCCTTTACAGAACACATTTGATACAGATGATGAATTTGCCAGGCATTGCTAACCTTCTCAACATAAAAACCCCTAGACTGGGGGTAGAAGTATCTACTTCTGTACTTATAAGACCTGCTGCTAGGCTGCATTGTACATTTATTTATGTAGATATGGATGTAAGTAAAATGTCCCATGACTTTTCTGATGGGAGAGACAGACATTCAACTACTGTCTACATGCAAAAAATCTTTAAAAAAGTCGTGATAGAAGGAGACGGTGCTGTGATTTAGCATAATTTCTTTTCTAGTCAAAGGGAATACCTCTTTGAAGATAGACCATTTAAGTTAAAGAATGGCATATGAAAGTCTAGGCAAGACTTTCAGGCAGAGGGAAGAACAGCTCAGGCAGGACTGAACTGGGCACTGGCTGTTCAAGGAGCTTTAAAGAAGGTCCACGTGGCTAAAGCACAGTGGATGGCAGAGCACGTAAGGGCCAGATCAGGCAACACTTTGTAGATCAAATGTTGGAGATGTTGAGACTACAAGGAGAAGGCTTGGAAGGGTTTTGAAAGAGTAACATGATTGGATGCGCTTTTGAAAGAGCTCTCTGATCTCCTTCTCCTGAAGAGTAGGCACATATGGCGATGGCTGGAGGGGCTGTGAGAGAGTGAATTTTGACTGTTGAAGGGAAGGAGCTGGTAGGCAGAGTGAGGTGGAAGATTCAGAAACTCTGAGAAGGAGCAGAAAGGGCTTCTTAGGGATTGAATGTGGGTGGTTTCTCTTTGTTACTAGAGGGGAGAAGGATTGCAGGAGAACAACATTTTAGGTCAAAAATGCATCCTTTTTTCTCTGTTCAAGCTGTTTAAAAAATCTTTCTTTGGTTTCTTTCTAATTAGATCAAAGGTCTAAGGAGGTCAGTAAGCAGCTCATTTAATTTTTCATTAAGACTTATTGTAGGGTGTCTCAACCTTAATCACAGTACATTTTATTTCCTGCCCTCTATTACTCTTCCTCTCCTCTTTGTTAGACTCCAGTTTATTCCTCAGCCTTACAGAACAGTCCACTCACACAGCAGAGCTCTCTGGAAATATTCTCAAACAAGGTATGTCATGCCTCTCCTGTCTTTCCTGGTTTCTTCTCTCCCGTTTTTTTATTGCCCTGTTTTCCTTACTTCTGCAGGACTCCTCTGTATAATCTTCCTTTTCCTGCTCTCTCTTTGTCCCAGTCCCCTCCCTGTTCATTCACTCACTCTCAATTTCTCTTTTCTCCCCTCTCTTCTCAGTCTTTGTCTTCTAAGTATACCTGTTGCATCCTCTTCTCCCTTCCTGCTGACAGTTATAGCTGTAAGGTATCAGAAGAAAAACAAGTACACATTACAGATACAAACTATATATTCATATCCAAACCTATGAAATGTCTATAAGTGCTTCCTATGTTGTACACACAGGTTTCTTGAGTCCTAGGTAGAATTTTCCTAACCTCCATTATAATAAAAATTTCTTTCATATTTCCATTTTGGGGGTTTTCCATCTCTCCTGTCTACTCTCCTCCCAAGAAATTCAAAGGATTCTGGATTTCTCATTTCCATCTAATAATAAAGTGATCCATTGTTTGTCTTTCAATTGTTTGTTTATATTGCTAGTATTTTATATTTATGATTAATGATGATGTAAATTTCCACAGAAGGAGGTTGGAGGTCAGTATTATGCTGATATTTAAGTTTCTAAATCAACTTAAATTAGCCAAATGGTAGCTTTTTTCAAGTGATGACAAGTTAATCACTTCCCTATTGGATTATTATACTATTCTTTGTGTGTCTCTGAAATTTCCATTAAAAATTATCAATTTTCCTTTATATGAGGAACATATGGGGTTAAGGATGAGTTGTGGTTAGAATTCTATAAGGGAACAAGGTGGTCCTTGAAAGACAGAGCTTATTTTTGTAGCCAACTCAGTTGGGGAAATGGAGATGTTTCCAGACGGAGCAAGGTTACTTTGACCTTCGGGGACTAGCTTATTGGCCTGGCCATTGAGTAGCTTGTACATTCCTACTATTTTGCTTTTGAGTTTGGTTTTGTTACATGACCATTTCCCTGTCATATATCTGGTTTCCTTTGTCTGCCTTTCTTGAGATTCTGATGCTATTTTCAACCCTGCCCTAACAACCTGATTCTGATTGCTCATCCGTTGGCTCTGATTGCCTAGGCCTTAGACAGGCCCAGGCTTAGTATCATGCTGTCATAATAACTCAGTACCCTAGAACATTCGAAGGACTCTTATATTTAAGTATGACTATGCAGCTGCTACATCAGTACCTAAGATGTCAGGCATTGGAGAGGATGTAACAGTAGTCCCAGTTATATAATTATTCAACTTGTAATGGCTCCAGTTCCATCACATAATTGACTCCCTAATGTCTAGTCTGTTATGGTTCCTACTCTGTCAAGTGTTTGCTTGGTATCCCAGATATGCTAACAACATATGTTCACGAATTTATCATTGTTGCTCACCCCTGAAGCTGGGTCCTCCAATCTCATTGGCTGTGCAGAGGAGCCCTGTCAAAGCAAAGCATTTCCTGTTGCTGCTGTTGCTATTGACATCACTTCTGTCTTAACTAGAGTCCAGTTAATGGCAGCAGAACTGGATCCATGTGTCCTACTGATGTTCTGCTTCTCTGGCTGAACTAAGACTGACACAGATTCCTGGAAGTCACCTCTCTTCCTTTTTTCTATTTTTTGGTCCTGGGACTGAGTATGGCTTTCAGTGGCCAATGTTTGCCCTAAGGCGGGTACTTCCACAGGGCCATCTCTCCTGCTCCATGCTCTCCCTGGACTTTGTCTCCATTTGAGCCATCCTGTTCCATTAATCATCTAAACCTTGGAGCTGAACAGTTTTCAAATAACTTTCAAAAACACACCTGAGTCAAAAACACACCATATGTCTATTTATGAGTCCAACATAAATAGACATATGGTGAGAGATACTGCCTAACATTACCAGTAAGAAATGTTTTTTTTTCTTTTTTTCTTTTTTGGTTGGGATTTCATAAGGATTTGAAAATTCAGACATCAGGGAAATTTTGTTATGGTTTTGTTATGAAGCAAAGTGAGAAAAGACTTCTCCTTTCCATAGGTTTGCTATTCAAATGGATAGTCAATGTTAGTCCAGTTAGATAGTAAAATAGCTGCTTTGGAAGAAACCAAGAAATCTGATTGAATGGTTAGAAGGTTAAATGTGTTTTTCAGGTGGCCAAGTGGCATATTAAAGAAAATGAACGTAAGTGGAGTTTGCCACTTGAAAATAGCTAACCTTCATCATTCTCCAGAATTCTGTTGATTCCCAACCAGATTGATTTGCATGTCATGACTGTTAACCTAGACTGTGCCAAATTTAATGCCATCAAGGCGTACTAAAATTATTCCCTTGTTTTTGAGTAACCCTGACTTCGTCAAAATGAATCCCAATGAATCCTGTGCCCTATTCAATTAATATCGCCATTACCATCCTCAAAAGTGAAGAGTTAAACTCACTGAGGAGCAGTAATGGTAATATGTCCTGAGAGAGATTCATTTGGCCCCAGCTGTCCGTTTTATTCTAAGTGCTAAATGCTTTAATATACATAGACTATCATTTACATAACAAGTGACGATGCAAGATGAATTATTTATTGTGTGACAACTGCCTGATACCCAATGTACGATCAAATGCAAAACCGTTTCTTATTTGACCTGTATGTAAATTTGCATTATAGAATTCATTACCTTCCTCTATAAGTCACATTGAAGTTCTGTGCAGCTATCTCCCCAAGAAGCTGCAGTTACCTCTGCTTTGATTTAATTGCCGCTCTCCTTGTCTGGCAAAGCAGCCTGCTTCTGGAAAGGAAGAATTGCAGGGACCCCAGCCAGGCGGCATGTGCAAAGCTTCTCCTTTGATGCAGAGAGTAAGGTGAGCAAGAAAGACAAGCCCAAATTTAATTAAAATGTTATGAGAGCTGGAAACCGGCATATGAGACAAAGTAAAGGGGAGCGGGGTGTGCACCTCCTGAAGTGTGTATGCTGCCAGGGATCACCAAGGTAATAAAATTCAAGCTGCTTTCCCCAGGCAGTGGGTGACCCCATCCTCAGCAGAGAGCCCTGTGTTTACATTCAGAGAGAATCCAGAGGAAGTCTTCTTGAATAAGAAATCGCCTCATTTCCAATTTATTTTTTAGTCTCTAGGATATAATTGAATTCATCTTGGCTGTTTTCATGTGGCTTTGCTGACTATTCATCTCTGGATTATCTTTGCAACCTTTAATGATACAGTTCATCAGGGAGGCGTGTGCCTACGAACATAATAGTGTTAAGACTAGTTCCCTGATGGGCAGATAGCAAGCTAATTACCCAACTTGTTGGGGAACCAGAGGTGTCAGGACTGGGAATCTCTGGTATTGAAATGGATGATGTGGGGCCTTTGGAGGCTTTAAACTTTAGGTATTCTCCCCATTTTATTCTTAATTGTTCAGGGTTCCACCAAATTGGATGGCCTCAAGAGTTGCTTTGCTTGTGAAAATTTGTTACTTCCCAATTCCAACTGGACTACGAACACTGTAAGAAAATTTTTTCTTATTGTTGGTATCTTGATCTTTTTATTTCCCATCTCACCTGAATACAGGCAGTGCAAAGGAGTGAGGAAATGAACAGAAAAATGGAAAAGGTAATAGAATTGCACTCAAGCCTTGAAGAGATCTGCTTTGGATTCCCCAAGAGGTGGAGGCACCCACCAACCTCACCCAAATCCATCCTGCTGGACTCATCCCTTCAAATGTCATTTCAGATCTGTTCTTCCTGGAGGATAAGCTTTCTTGGATATGAGCTCTGTTGGAACATCCCAAAGATTACAAAGCTTCATTTGTTTCTCACATGATATTCACGCACCTGCCCTAGAAATATTTTTATTTCAGTAAATGAAAATTTTGGACTTAGAAATTCATACTATTATCTAGTCTCTTACTAGACAGAAAGCTTGGCCTGGAGACAGATAGTAGCAGCAGCAGCAGCAGCTCCAGGCTTCTTAGAAGTGCACCACCCCAGACTTAGTGAATCAGAATCTGAATGTCAACCAGATCCTCAGTTGCTTTGTAAGTACATTGACGTTTGGAACTCTCTGATCTAGCCCACTCAGCTCTAGCCTGTTACCATTTTTTCTGCACTGGACCCTTTCTTCAAGTGACTTAGTGAGGCTTAGACAGGTGCTAAGCTGATATGGATGTGGCAGGCTCTCGAGCTGTCCCTGGCTCCTCCCTGTGCTGCAGGTCTGTGTTACCCCAGGGCACCACAACACACGGTACAGAAACACTGAGCCAATCCTTCCATTTATTGCACACTAAGAGACCGAGGCTTAGTATCTAACTGAAAGGTTAGATAGCTTACTTTAGGTCACAGGGCTCGTTAGTGCTAATGCTGGACATGTAAGCCAGGTGGGGGACTCTCAGTCCTGTTCTGTTTTTATACTGCCTGACTCTGACACCCAGGATTTGCAGTAAGCCTTTGAACAAAAAAAAATAAGCTGTGTCTGAGACTGAAGTTATTATCCAGGCTTTGCCACTCTCTGGACAGTGAAAGGCATTTAAACACCTGTCCCTGTTGAAGAGTGAATTAGTGCATTATGTTTGAAGCTCTGGTGATTGCACCCTATGCATAAGATTGTATTTCTAGAACAAATCTGAGGTTGAATGCACACTTTTAGTTTTGATTGCAAATGTTTACTTAAAAGATAGCTCTGATTCAAAGCTGTGAAATCAATTCCAGTCCACTAGAGAGCACACCACCCAATTTTTTTATCTTCTGGGACTAAAAGATGAAAGACTTTGAATAGTGTTAAGGACTGACGGCTTGTGTTCCTTGCTCACATTCATATGTGGAAGGCCTAGCCTCCAGTGTGATGGCAGTTGGAGATGGGGCATTTGGTAGAAAATCAGGGTTAGATGGACTTCCCAGGTGGTGTTAGTGACAAAGAGCACATTTGCCAATGTAGGGAATGCAAAAGATGCGGGTTCTATCCATGGGTCAGGGAGATCCCCTGGAGAAGTAAATGCAATTTACAATTTACAGTATTCTTCCCTGGAAAATCCCATGGACAGAGGAACTTGTCAGGCTACAGTCCATGGAGTCACAAAGAGCTGGACACGACTGAGCAAGCACACATGCATATACACACACACTAGCTTTAGACCAGGTCAAGACGGTGGTCTTGATAGGATTAGCGTCCTTAGAAAAACAGAGAGTGGAGAGCTTTCTCTCTGTCTCCACAAGTATGCGCAAGGAAGAAGTTATATGATTATGCAGTAAGATGGTGGCTGCCTACAAGCCAAGAAAAGAGGCCTCAGAGTAAAAGCTGCTTTGCTGGTGACTTGATCATGGACTTCCCAGGCTCTGGAACTGTGAGCAATCAGTTTTTGTATTTTAAACCATTCAGTTTATGATATTTGCTATGGCAACCTGAGAAGACTAATATCAACACAAATACCATGTCTTTCCATTCTCATTTATAAGTGAAATCTGGACATTCTTGAGAAAATTAAATAATAAAGATCACTCTCATTTATTGAGTACCTATACTATATCCCAAGATACTACTAGTCACTGAATTAGACATTTCAGATACATTTCCTGTTTCCTCTTCACACTAATTCTTTAAGGTAAATATTACCTGGATTTTATAAACTACCTTCTTTAGGAGAGGGAACATGTCTCAGTCTTTCTTAAGTAAGTGTTAGTTGCTCAGTTGTGTCTGACTCTTTGCAACCCCATGGACTGTAGCTTGCCAGGCTCCTCTCATCATGGAATTCTCCAGGCAAGAATCCTGGATGTCATTCCTTTCTCCAGGAGATCTCCCGCATACAGAGATCGAACCCACCAGGTCTTCTGGATTGCAGGCAGATTCTTTACCCTTTGAGCCACCAGGAAAGCCCATAATATTGCCAGATTTTAGCACAATATTTGGCATATATAGGCCCTCAAATGCTGTCATTGCACCAGAGATTATGTGATTTGCCCAAGCTCATGCAATGGCAAAATCTCACATACAGGACTGTTTTCCCAGAACTCACAGTGGTAGATTGCAAGAAACAGCCACAAATTCCTCCCTTTACTCTCTGCACATCTCTTTGAAAGGTGACTGTTCTGTTCCTCCCGTCCATCAGTAGAATCTCTCTGGCCACTCTTGAATTCAGACTGTCCCTAGGATTTGCTTTGACCAGTGGAATACGGTAGACCTGACAACTGAGAGCTTTGAGCCTTGGCCTGAAGATGCAGAGATCTAGTTCTGAGACTGGACTTCCATGCCCAGGAACCTGGACTGCTCTCCATAAGGCTTCAACAACTTGTGGGCATCTCATCAGCCATGGCAGGAAGCTTACTGGGACCCTGAAGCCTGCTGAGCTGAGAGCTGCCTCCTAAGTGAGCTCAAGTGAAAGCAGCAGAATTGTCCAAAGACACTGAGTCAAAACTGATAACCTAGAAGATTATAAAATGAGCTTCCCAGATGGCGCTAGTGGTAAAGAACTCTCCTGACAATGTAGGAGACAGAAGAGGCGAGTTCCATCTCTGGGTCGGGAAGATCCTCTGGAGGGTAGCATGGCAACCCACTCCATTATTCTTGCCAGGAAAATTCCATGGCCAGAGGAGCTTGGTGGGCTACCGTTCACAAGGCTGCAAAGAGTCGGACATGACTGAAGTAACTTAGCCCAGCACACAATTATACAATAACAAATGATTATTGTTTAAAACCACTATTTCTTGCTTATTAATTAAATCTTTTGAAGTATAGTTGCTTTACAATGTTATGTTAGTTTCTACTACATAGCAAGATATATCAACCATACATATATTTGGGCTTCCCTGATGGCTCAGCGGGTTAAGAATTTTCTTACAATGCAAGAGACACAGGAGACAATCAGAGGTTACCCTGACAGTCCAGGATAAGCTCCCAGCTTGAAGATCCTAATTTAATCACATCAGCACAGTGTTTTTTTGCCATAGAAGGAAGCATTCACATATTCCAAAGATTAGGACTTGGGTTTCCTTTGGAAAGCCAATCTTCCACCTGACACGATTGCTAACCGAGAGATGGGGATGAGCTGAGATGGGGAGAGTATTCTGTACTTTCCAGGTGGTCCAATGTAATCACAAAGGTCTTTAAAGAGGAATGTGGAGGAGGGTCAGAAGGGGATGCCAGTATGGAAGAAAGACACAGAGGTGTAGTATCACTGGCTTCAAAAACGGAGGTAAGAAAACCAATTCCCCTAGAAGCTCCTGAAAGAATGCAGCCCCACTGACACTTCTTTAATCCATTGAGACAAACCTATTTAGACTTCGAACCTGTCAAGTTGTAACATAGTACAGTTTATGTTACATAGTACATAGTGCATATGTACATAGTACGTTTATGTTAAGTCACTGTGCTCTGCTGTGCTTAGTCACTCAGTCATGTCTGGCTTTTTGTGACCCCATGACCTGTAGCCTGCCAGCCTCCTCTGTCCATGAGAAATCTCCAGGTAAGAATACTGGAGTGAGCTGCCTTGCTTTCCTCCAGGGGATCTTCCCAACGCAGGGATCAAACCCAGGTTTCCCGCATTGCAGGCAGATTCTTTACCATCTGAGCTACCAGGGAAGTCCGTGTTAAGTCACTAAGTTTGTGTGATTTGTTAGAAGGAAGAGGCCAAAATGCTCTATGGTAAAGTTATCCTTTGGGACTTCCCTGGTGGTCCAATAGTTCAGTCCACCGTGGAATGCAGGGGACCTGGATTCTATCTCTAGAAGGGGAACTAAGATCCCACATGCTGCAGAGCAACTAAGCCTGTGCACCGTACCTGAGAAGTCTGTGCACTGCGACAAACCACCCCTCAGACAACGAAGATCTCCGGTGCCACAACTAAGCCCCAGTGCAGCCAAATAAATATTTAAAAACTTAAGTTAACTTTTGTCCAATATTTGCTTTCCATCCATTACTTCATCAATTTATTGATGCATATTATTCCTTATAATTTTCAAGAAAGCAGTGAAAAAACAAATCTTTTAAAGTAGTGTCTTCAGGTAATAGTTATGAATACTGAGACTTACCTGCCTAAACACATACATTCCATAGTAATGGAGCCAGGATTAAACACATGCAGTCTGACCTCTGACCTCTCATTCTTCGCACCCTTATGGGTTGCCAGGTGCATGTGTATATGTATCCTTACAGGTTTGATTTTGGAGGACTCACCTGAGCGTGTTCTTAAAAACCAAATATCAAAGGAAGCATGAATGGAGAAGACATTCTGGTTCATGTGTGAGCTTCTATCAGAAAAGAAATAGGAATGCTTGGTATATATTCTGTAAACATCCTTATATTCTTTGAGTAAAGATGATGTAACTTGTTTTTTCCCCCAAACTCCTTCTTTTTGCCAACAGCACTGCAGGAAAAAAGAGTTAAAGGAAAGAAAGAAATGAAAAGGCTAGATATGGAGGAAAGGAGATTTTGAGTTAAGCTTTTATTAATTCAAGTTAACTCGAGCTCCTTTTGAAATGTTGCAACGACTCTTTAGAGACAAATTCAGGCATCCAGAGGTTTCTTGATTTTCATCTCTGCTTTCTTATCAATGCATACTGATGTCCATCAAATGCCAATATGCCTACAGAAATAAGCTCAAGGAAATTAATTTTCAGTGAAGTGCCACTTATTTGTCATTTCAGCTCTAAATCTGCCTGCATTCTTCTGCACCGTGACTGAATTTTGTCCAATCACTTTTAATTATGAGGCTGCACTTGGGTACTTGCTTCCTTTGATATATTCTTTTCAAACTAAGGCTCTGGGCCTCATTTTTTTGAGCTCTGGCTTCAACACCAGGAGCCCCTGAGGCCTGATGTTGGTTGGACACTGACTCCAATTATTTTCTGTGCAAATTGCTTGACCCTTCAGCTTTGATTCTCCCTTTCACAAACTGAGGATATAATCACTTCCCCTCTTATCTCACAAGACTCCTGAGGGAAGCATTAAAGAGCTTTGAATATGAAAAACACTCTATACCTAGGAAGGAGTGTCATGTGCTTGCCATTTTCCATCCAGTTCCCAGATAATATCGGGGGCTGCTTTCCCCAGGGAAGCTAGTTAAGACACAGCAATCCTTGGCCTGGTCTGTGGTTTCCTTTGCTATTTCTGAGATGCTCTGTAGCAAACAGCAAGCATCAACCCATTCCCTCCTACGTATTTTTTTTTTTTTTTTATAACTGTTTGCAAGTGAGATCCTGGCAGAATTGCTGAGCCTCTGTGTTAAACTTACCCCTTCACTTAATCTTCTTGAAAAGAACCTTGCCGCATATATTTGTCCACATTACCACCGCAGAGGAACACTGTGAAAGTGCACTTCTGCTCATCTGGTCTGCTGGGGTCAGGAGGAGGGATGAGAAAGGCAAGTCATTTTCAGTGCAGCGTGGGTTTAGAAGAAGGATATTTTCAGAATTCAAGTAAACTGGTATTATAATTATAGAACTTAAGACACTCTCAAACTGAACATCATTTTTACTCAACCTGCTATAGATAAGAACATCATTAGACTCCACAGGTCTCCTCCTAATGCAACTGGCCTCATGAATTCAAGGCAAAGTGACAGCAAAGCATTTCTTGGAAGTGAGCCTTCTTTTCTCTACCTGTATCCCAGATGAGAGAGGCTGGGCCTGGATAAGTGAGCAGTTATTTATTTTCCTAGATTCCCAGTCTCAGTCCATGTCAGTTGGCTTAGATTGTCCACAAGAAGCTCCTGTCCCTTTGCTCTTGCCCTCACCTACTCTAGCTACTCAGATCCCCTTCTCATCATTTTCAGGAGACAAGAGTACTTCCAGGGCAAGGCTTTTAAGTCTCTGAAGGGCTGAGACCCTGCCCTGGGCTCTGTAGGCTCTTGGAGTCAGAAAAACTCAGTTTACAGAAAAGAGAGCAGAGGCAGGTCCAGTTAAACAGATCTGTCCCCAGAGGCAGGGTGTCCTGACTCCTGTTCCAGGAGTCTATCCATCTTGCACCCAGGAGTAATTACCTCACTTTGGTCTAGATGGAAAATGACCCATAGATTTTGTGCTTAGGATCATACAGACCAAGACTTCTCTTACTCTCTGCCTCCATGTGAGTACAAAGCAGGAGCATTTCTACCTTTCCCCTTTGGCTGTAGGTGGTCCTGGTATTTCTAGAGAAAGATAGAAGGGGGCTAGCTTGGAGTTTCTTGGCAAAATGTGATGTTTAGTCAGAATCACTCACTTTCACTGTTATCTACATTTCCCAAACTGGGGCAGCCTGGAGGTAGGTCAGGGTCAAAACACCAGTTATAAAACCCTAACCCTGTCTAACTCTGGCCTGACCTATATTTGGGAATTCTAGCTCCCAAGTAGTTTCAGTGGTTCTCAAAGGTTATTTTCTAGGAGCTCTGAGAACTAGTTTTCAGGTTTTGTGTTTCTTAAGTCTCATAATCTCCTGGGAGCTATCTAATACCCAGATTTTAAGACACCACTCTCCAATAATTTGAAATATCACATTTGTGGCTGGGCTCAGGAATACATATATCTTTAGCTCTGTACATCAACTGATGATCAAGCAACTCTGTGAATCCCCACTTTATTTCCACTGATCATCCTTTCTATATATTCTAAGCATTGTTCTAGGCATTGGATATAAGCAGTGAAAAAAAGCAAAATTCTGAACTGTTAAATTTTTTATTCCCTAGGGGAAATAGACACTACACAATTAAATAAGCAAAAGTGTATGTAGTAAGTCAGGGTCAGAATGATGCAGAAAAGGAGGTAAAGTCAGTTTGGGAGCAGAGCTGCTTTTTGATTCAAGGTACTTTCATCATGTGATATTTGAATAGAGATTGAGGAAGTTGGGGAAACAAAGCTACATAAATATTTTTCAGGAGGGAATTTTAACAGAGGGACCAGCTAGGTCCCAACCCCTGGAGTTGGGAGTGAGCAACTGTATTCCAGGATCAGCAAGAGGTCGGTGTGTCTGGTGCTGGCAGTGTGAGCAGGAGATGGGGGGCATTGGGGCTGTACATGAGGCACAGTGAGTGTGCAGACTCCGGCTTTCCTCATGACTGTATGGCTTTCATATCAAGCCATTGAAGGGCTTTCAATCATGGAGAAGGAGGCTGTAAAACATCCATGCGTGGTTTAGAGGTATCACTCTGCTAGTTCTATCAAGAATTCCAACTAGGATGGCAGCTTTGGAAGTTGGAAGACTTGTAAGGAAGCTAGTGTAGCCCAGGGCAGATGTGATGGATTTTGGACCAGGTGGTAGCAGTGGACATGGAGTGGATGCTGGATATATTTTGAGGATAAAAACTATGGTGGTTTGCAGATGGACTGAATATAGGATGGGCCAAGGAGAAAAATCAATGGTGACTCTGAGCTGTTTTGTGTGGAGAACTCAAAAAATAGAGCAGTCATTTGGGAAAAAGAAAAGAGTGTGAAAGGAGGAGATTTAGAGGGAAAAATCAAATTCCGATTTTGGATGAGGTAATTTTGAAATACCTATTAGATTCTCAGATGAAAATATCAAACAGCTATTTGGATATACAAACCAGGAGTTCAAGGGGAAAATGTACACTAGATTAATAAATCTGAAAATCATTTGGGTCAGACATGACTTAGTGACTGAACAACAACAAGTGTATGGTACATTTGAGACCACAGACCAAATATTGTCACCTATGGGATGATCAGAGAAGCTCTAAGGACTAAAGCCCTCTATACTTTGCTATGTAGAGATCAGAGAGAAGAGAAAGAACAGTGGAGACACAGACCACCATTTTCCTTCTCTCCAGGTCTGTCTCACTGAACAATGTGTCCTAATATTGCTGGGTCCCCAAAATGTAACTCATTGCCAAATCTCAAAGGTGACAGTGTTGCTACAGAAAAGATTGTTGTTGCTGCCACTGTTCTGTGCTGGCACCAAGATGTCAAAGCTTCTGCTTTTTGATGTTTTGCAAGCAACTCTCCTTTTGGTTTTGAAAACCTTTTTGGTTATGAACCTATTTCCCTTATTGGAGAAAACTTAAGAAAGGATTTGGGTAGGTATCTGGAAGCCAGACAGGTATATGATCGATCCATCCTAGTCCAATTGTCTTTGAGCTGATGGTGTATATTTCAAGTATATTTCAGTCCTGAATCCTTTGGTGACCACAACCTAGATTCAAGCAGGAATACCAACCACATTAGGAAAATGGCATTCTAAAGCAAATATGCTGGGAAGTAGCTCTTGAAATGGAAAAATCTAAGCTATAGTACTAGAGAAGTTTGGCTTCAGATCCCATCCTAGCAAGAAATAGAAAGCTCACAAAGGGTGATAGCTCATTGTTCATACCATTCCCAGTTACTCTCTGCAATTATAAGGGAAGTTTCTGTTATGTGCTTTTTGATGTGTTGGAGAGAAGAAAGCAATTTAATTCAACAAAAGTCTATTGCATTGGTATAACTTATTATTGAAACCCATAGGCTCTCATAATGGGCTGTGCACTCACATATAACTTTTTAAAGAGGGATGGCTTCTCTAATTTTTCTCATTCTGAATGTCAGAATTTGATTTTAAAAGTCCAACAGCATCCATCCAGGAGAGGAATCTCTAATTAACTGTACCTGGAAAGGCTCTTGAGAACTTTCTAAAGAAGACTAAGGCATAACAAAGACCTCATTCCAGCGTATCAAGGACTCTGATTGACCTTGAAAGGTTTTTTTCTGGCTTCAGTATCCTTATCATTAATCCCTAATAAATCTGAAGTGTTTCTTGTTAAGCCCAGGAGGGATATAACGTTGCCATTCTCTATCTATTTAACGTGAACACTCTTTGTTTGAAGTCTCTCTGGTGGTCATGTTCCCTCAGAGGAATCAGATTTCTTTTGAGTTCTGGAGAAATTTTGAGGCAAGGAGATATACAGTTATTCTGATTGGAAAAATCTGTTTTAATTTACAAGTATTAAGCATGGTGTTTTAGGCTCTTCCTGGGTCAGAGTATCAGATATCTCTGAGGCAATACGAGCTCTTGCTATTTCTGTTTAATTGCTCCATTTCTTTTCTTTTGGTAGGCCTGGCCTATTACTCATTAAATCATTGTATATTATGTTTAGCAGTCATTGAATAAGGCAGGAAGACAAGCACTTGGAATGAAGACTTCTTTTGTACTTCCCAAGTTTCACAATGAGATAGGAGAGCAACATCATTAACAATGGAATTGCAGAATGTGTACTCTGGTGTCTGAAAAGTCTCTTGTCCAGAAGGGGTTAAGTTGATTTATTTTATTTTAATTATTTACTTTGTATTATAGTTGATTGACAATGTTGTGTTAGTTTCAGATGTACAGCAAAGTGATTCCATTATTCATATACATGTGTCTTCTTTTTCAGATTCTTTTCCCATTTAGGTTATTACAGAATATTGAGCCAAGTTCCCTGTGCTATACAGCAACCAACAGGTCCTCATTGGTTATCTATTTTAAATAGAGCAGTGTGTACATGTTAATCTTAGGCTTACTTGGTGGCTAAGTGTTAAAGAATCTATCTGCCATGCAAGAGACCTGGGTTTGATCCCTGAGTTGGAATGATCCCCTGGAGAAGGAAATGGCAACCCACTCCAGTGTTCTTGCTTGGAAAATACCATGGACGTAGGAGCCAGCCCAGCAATAGTCCGTAGGATCACAAAAGAGTCGGACTTGACTTAGCAACTAAACAGCATGTGAATCTCAAATTCCCAATCTATCCCTTTCTGCCTCCAATCTCACCTTGATAACCCATAAGTTTGCTCTTTAAGACTCTAATCACTTCATTTCTAGTATTGTGATTGCTCACATTGTGCCCATTGCTAGCCAGGAAGGGCAAATAGGTTGAGAGAAACTGACAAGACAGCCTGTTCCAATATCACGCTTTCATTCTGCACTGGAATGGACAAACATTCATCTTCCACTTTCCTTTTGGAATTTCTTATCTTGATGAACAACAGCACAATGGTCCATCTAGTCACTGCAGCCCACTTTCATGTTTCTCTCCCAACTTCATTTTGCAGAGCATATTAGGTTCAGATTGTCCTCATATCTCCTGAATGCACCATCTCCTATCTCCAGCCAAATGTACCCACATCAGGCTTTTACTATTTCTTACCTGAATAGTTGCAGCAGCTTTACTTTGGTTCTCCTTACTTCCAGATCTCACCCTGTGAAATCTATGCTAAATATTTCTACAAGAGAGATCTTAAAGAGAGAGAGAGAAAAAAAAAAAATCTTGAATATCCTTTACCTGTTTCAAAAGTCTCTTAGGATTCCTCAAAACACAACTTACATCTCTCAGTGTGAACTTTTGATCTCCTACATTAGAATCACTTTAAAAATATCTTCCAGGGCTTCCCCGGTGGCAGAGTGGTAAAGAATCTGCTTGCCAATGCAGAAGACACAAGAGATGTGAGTTTGATCCCTGGATCTGGAAGATCCCCTGAAGGAGGAAATAGCAACCCACTCCAGTGTTCTTGCCTGGAAAATTCCATGTAGAGATGTGCCTGCTGGCCTACAATCCATTAGGACTCAAGAATCAGACATGACTGAGCACACACACACACAGACAAAAATGTATCTTCCAGAATTTGGAATGTGCGCTTATAACACATGTTGAAAAATTACTGACCTAATTGATAAAAGCTCCAATGTTTACAAAATCATGAAGACCCTGCTCATGTCTGTCTCATTATCTTGTACCATGTGGAGTCATCTGTGATCCTCCCTACTGTCTTGAACCAGATTTAGTTCTGGCAACGTGGTCATTGATCAGGAAAAATCTTCATTTAGGTCTAGTAAGGGCCTAGCATTTCTGGGTTACTCAAAGTTCTTAGCAGCCTATCAGCTTCGATTTTTTAGAACTGGTTGTAAAGAAACACATAACTCAATTTTATTATGTTCTAGGCAAGTGTTGGAGTCAATGTAAAATTTTCCTTTCATACAGTAGGAAATGAAAGAGACTAAAAATCCTTTCCCTCTAAAACTGCACAGTCTAGTACAGTAACCACTAATTACACGTGCACTTGAAATGTAGCTGATCTAAAGTGAAATGCGCTGTTCCTATATTGGATATATTGGGTTTTTCAAAACCTAATATGGAAAAGTAATGTAGAATATTTCATTAATATGTTTAAATATTAACTCTGTATGTCAAAAGGAGAGTATTTTGGATATATATTGAGTTAACTAAAATATGTTACTCTAATTTTATCTGTGACTCTTTACTTTTTTAATGTAACTACTAAAAATTTAAAATATTTGTGGTTTGTGTCATATTTCTGCCTAATAGCACTGTCCTGGAATGTATTAAAGTTGAGCATAGGCATACTGGATGCCCAAGAATTCCACTCCTAGGTATACACTCAACAGATGGCAAAGAATCCTCCTGCCAATGCAAAGACACAAGTGTCATGGGTTTGATTCCTGGGTTGAGAAGATTCTCTGGAGTAGGAAATGGCAACCCATCCCAGTATTCTTGCCTGAGAAATCCCATGGACAGAGGAGCCTGACAGGCTACAGTCCGTGGGGTCGAAGAGAATCAGACATGGCTGAGTGCACATGCATGCTTGCACGCATCCTCAACTAAAGATGTGTTTTAAACTATTCGCAGCTGCATGGACTTAATAGCGAAATAAGAGGGCTGTGGTTTGCTGGTGTCACTATCATCTACAACAAAGCACACAGTGTATCTTTGTTGAGTGAATGAATGATTGATTGGATAGCTGTTAGACGCTTATCTTTGTGGACTGGGAGGGAGAGATGGACCCAACACAGAGGAATTTTGTGCTAAATGAAGATACTCCAGTAGCTATCTCCTGGAAGGAGGGAATAAATACTTAGTGAAGGCATGAGTGAGTTACCTTCCTTCTATGGCAGACAACACATTAAACAAATTCCCTACTCCAAACATCCGTTTCTTCCCTCCCCCCCAAATTTCCTCCTACTATAACCAACATCTTTGCATAACTTTTAATGGACTTATCGCCTCATGGTAAATTCCTAAAATTGGAATAAAAGGGAGGGCACAGTGTATATTTTGGTACCTGTTTGCAGTCAGAGGTGTGTCTCCCAGGTATAGCTGCCACTGTAGATTACATGGGCCCGAACACCCCTCCTCCAGGGAAGCCCAAGATCTCCTGGCAGCTCAGAGTCTCACCAGCCCTGACCACCTCCCCAACACTGCATAAGAAGATCAGCCCCAAAATGGACAGTGTTTATATTGGGGAAAGTCTCAAAGCTTCAGTGGCTTACAAAGCCCAAGGGTGAATTGGGCTTCCTTATGACTTTATTTTACTTTATCTCACCTTTTTACCCACTGTCGTATAGCAAGAGTCTTCTCCAGCTGCCTCAAATCGCCAAGCTCATGCCCCCATAGACCAATGGTCTTGCACAACCATTCCCACTGCTTCTTTCTTCACTCCATTTGGTCTTGCAGGGCTGGCTTTTAAATTTTTTTTTATAACTAAAGTCACTTCTGCAAACAGCCCCCAGTTTAGAATAGCCAGCTTGTCACTTGGTATCACATCAACTTTTAAAACTGACTGAATATAGCATTTATCAAAATCTAACAGTACTTTCTTATTTATTGGTTGGTTTATATATTCCCTTGTTTTCCTCTTTTGTGAGAATCTTGAATCTGGTTCCTGGCCCAGCATCAGCACTCGGGGCAGACTTGCAGAATAAAAGAACAGAGACAGCAACACCACTACACGCATTTACTCGGGCTTGCTATGTGCCAGACAGTATTCTCAGCATTCTATGTGTTAATAAGTAAAATATTTACAACGGTTCTGTATGAGATGAATACTTTGATCCTCTCTGCTTTCCAGATAATGAAACTATAGTACACAGAAGTTGAAACCCTCACAGAACAATGCGTTGAACAGTAAAAGAACTTTTGAATACTTTTTAATATTTCATGTGTTAATTAATAGAGAATAAGATAAGTGAATAAACAGGAGGAAGAAAAGTGAGGGAGCCCCAGGGCATGCCTGCTGCTCTGAATATTCAAAAAACAAGGATGAGCTCTGATAAGAATGTAAAGAGGAGGAAAGGTGGAAACAGGGCGTATGAGTTTTCTTAGGGCTGCCATCCCAAAGTCACACTGACTGGAGTGGGTTCAGGGGGGATTAAACAACAGACACTTAGTTTTTCACAGTGCTAGAGGCTAGAAACCCAAGATCAAGGCTTTGATAAGTTTGGTCTCCTCTGAGGCCTCTCTGATCATCTGGGAGCCTTCTGGCCTGGTCCTCACTTGGTCTTCCTGCAGTCTGCATGGCCTGTGCCCTAATCTCCTTTTTTTACAGGACGCCAGTCGTATTATACTAGGGCCCACCCTTGTGACCTCATCTTACTTTAAAAGATCCTATCCCTATTTGGTAGGTACACAGCAAATGAATTTTGGGTGGCCCATAACAGGAGAAGTAAGGGGAAATTGTTAAAGTTTAGACGAGCTTCCCTGGTGGTCAGGGTAACGAATCCACCTGCAAGGTGGGAGACTTGGGTTTGATCCCTATGTGGGGAAGATCCCCTGGAGAAGAGAATAACAATGCATTGCAGTATTCTTGCTTGAGAAATCCCATGAGCAGAGAAGCCTGGTGGGCTACAGTCCATAAGGTTGCAAAGAGTCAGACATGACAGCAACCAAACAGCACAGATAAATGGGATCAGGAGAGAAAAAAAGAGTGTAAAGGATAAGGTATTAAAAAAAAAAAAAAAACAACTCTTGTTTAGTTAGAAAATCTTGTATAGGAAATGGATGTGAAAAAAAAGCCAATAAAAAATAAAATAAATCAATATACTGAGTATGTAAGATAAAAGTTGAATAGTTGTACAAAGATATAAAATAGAACACATAAATGATTAACACAGAAAAAAGAAGCAGAAGTGCAACCATGACATAAAAATAAAGAGAAGGAAAAAAAAAGGAATTTGGTTCTACAACACACTGGGTTTTCACTGTATTTTGTTTTTGTTTTGTGTTGAAAAATGACCTATCACTTTGTAAGGCTGAGCAGGGCAGCCTATGATTTCTATGACTAAAGACCTTACTGATTTGAAATATTAAAAGAAGGCAGCGGTGATATTGGAAATCTCATGAAGATAAGAGTCAGGAATGCTTTCCTTTATGACAGTACTGATCCGTGTCATAAGAGAAAGTATATCAGCGGCATTTTATAAAGCTTCAGGGGGCTTTAAAAAGCAAAGAAATTGAGATTGAGTTAGCTGGAATTGACAGCAAGTTTAACAGGAGATACTGTTCTGTTACAACTCTCACCAAGGGAGTTCAATTTCAACAGTGCTAATCTTTCCATAGTGATGTAAGTTTAAATTTTGTGCCCCTAAGGAAAAATTTCCAAAGTAATTCCCATTGAACTTACCTCCCAGAAATCCTTCCTTCCTGGGCTATCCAGGTAGAGTAAAGTGCCTCTCCAGGGGCAGGTAAATCTCTCTCTACTTTTTAAAGACTTATCTCCTTGACATTTCAGGTAAGGAGTTCCCTTTTATAGCAAAGATAAATGAAGTTTCTATTATTTTATTAAACTTCTGGCATAGAGTTTGAAGCCCAAATTATTGTTATTACTCATTTTTATTTAGATGTGTTTTTGATGCCTTCCTTATAATCTGGCTTCTGGTTTTGCAAATTAATACAATATTTAAAATATAACTTGGAGTCTTTATCTTAGCAATATTGAAAGACATCAGTGTAACAATTTTTAAAAAATGCTTTCCCATAATTAGTATTTTCCTTTTCTGTCTCTGCATATGAAAATAGTATGACAACTGAATAGTCCTTGAATAAAATAATAATATTGACTGTATGCTGCTACTGCTGCTAAGTCGCTTCAGTTGTGTTTGACTCTGTGCAACCCCATAGATGGCAGCCCACCAGGCTCCCTCATCCCTGGGATCCTCCAAGCAAGAACATTGGAATGGGTTGCCATTTCCTTTTCCAATGCATGAAAGTGAAAAGTGAAAGTGAAGTCACTCAGTCGTGTCAGACTCCTAGCAACCCTATAGACTGCAGCCTACCAGGCTCCTCCGTCTATGGGATTTGCCAGGCAAGATTCCTGGAGTGGGTTGCCATTGCCTTCTCAGAACAATGACTGTATACATTTTATTTATTAAAAAACGAGACCAGGTCGGCTTGAGTTCCAGTGGCTGGAATTCGGAATGTTATGCACTTAATGCACATTCCATGTTTCTGTAATTTAGAGTCTCTGGATCACCTGTATCAGGATCACTTGGGGTACACTGAAAATTGGAGAATTCAGGGACCCACACTTATGTCCTGAAGCAAAATCTCAGGGGTAGATTCCTTGAAACTGTGTTAAAACAACCACTCACATGACTGTAATACTTATTAAATTTTGAGAACAACTGGCGTATACTTTAAACACAAACATTAAAATTGAGTCTTAATAAATCACCCTTCTCAGATAGTACTTTAATTTGTTATGCATGTGAATTTCATATACTTAACAAACTATTTTTTGTCTCCTTAAAGTTTCCTTGACATGATTTTCAGCTTGACATTCATCTGCTTTTCTCATGAGCATTTGAAAAGTTTATTTTTCTTTTTTGCTTTAGAGACTTTCTAATAACAAGATAATGTCAATTTAATGGACCCAAAGTACATTACACAGGCAAGTAAAAGCAGAACAAACACTTCAGGTCTGACTGTGGTTTTGACTGAAACAGAGGTTGGTTTGCACATGCACCTTGATACTAGAATCTTGGGTCTCAAGTCAAAAAAATCTTGCTCCATTACACATGGCCTCCAAAGTCCATGTAAATCCTCCTTCCCCTCAAAATTTAACAGTGTTTGGGTACTATAATGAAAAACAAAATCTTTTTCCCACCCCAAAGAAATCCTCTTTACAAAAGTAGCAAAGAAAATTTTATTCACTTTTATGATTTGAATGATTGATTCTAGTATTATTTTATTTTACAAAATAAAATAATTTACTTGTATTATTGAATAAGCATTAAATCGGAATATAATGTCAATCACAGGCAATCACTAAGAGACTGCAAAGGCAAAAATTAGTCTTACATCTAGGCAGATAAAAACCGTTCTATACACGTTTTCAATACAAACAATAACTAGTTCTCAAGTAAGGGTCCTCACGTAAGAGGACTTGACAGCACATTTCCTTCACCACACATAGTCCATCCTAATCTTAACTGGTAATTTGAATGACTATCTTTGATCTGTATTAGCTGATAAGCTTTATTCACAGAAAACAAATTTTTCTTATCTGTATATGAAGAGGTAGTTTTGCAACTTGAACTAGGTGCCCACTGAAGTTAGGCTCCTTCCTCTCCCCCTACCGCACAGATATTAAAAGAGGCAGATGGGGAAATATTCCCTGGGATATCCCTGAATCCTAAAGAAAGGCATTTTTGGATCTTAGAGATGACAAAATTCTATACATTTCAAAGAAAGACAAAAGTAAGCATAATTTTTAGTTTTCCAGAGTAAATGGTCTAAGAAAAAGGGAACAGAGAGCTTATAGGACACGTACATAGGTGAGGTTATCAAGGTTATCAGTTTGTAGTGATAAACCTGGCACGCAGAGAAACAGTAAAATTTATAAACTTGCTTCCTAATTCTTTCATATCACGAGGAAATATACAGAAATGCATATTATTGAACATAACACATATTATTGGGCTCATTTATACATAGACATGCTGATTACTAATTTTCAATTAGTTCTTGACTTTGTCACTGCTGCTGCCGCTNCTACAACACACTGGGTTTTCACTGTATTTTGTTTTTGTTTTGTGTTGAAAAATGACCTATCACTTTGTAAGGCTGAGCAGGGCAGCCTATGATTTCTATGACTAAAGACCTTACTGATTTGAAATATTAAAAGAAGGCAGCGGTGATATTGGAAATCTCATGAAGATAAGAGTCAGGAATGCTTTCCTTTATGACAGTACTGATCCGTGTCATAAGAGAAAGTATATCAGCGGCATTTTATAAAGCTTCAGGGGGCTTTAAAAAGCAAAGAAATTGAGATTGAGTTAGCTGGAATTGACAGCAAGTTTAACAGGAGATACTGTTCTGTTACAACTCTCACCAAGGGAGTTCAATTTCAACAGTGCTAATCTTTCCATAGTGATGTAAGTTTAAATTTTGTGCCCCTAAGGAAAAATTTCCAAAGTAATTCCCATTGAACTTACCTCCCAGAAATCCTTCCTTCCTGGGCTATCCAGGTAGAGTAAAGTGCCTCTCCAGGGGCAGGTAAATCTCTCTCTACTTTTTAAAGACTTATCTCCTTGACATTTCAGGTAAGGAG
Organism: Neotragus moschatus; assembly: GCA_006410615.1. Classification (NCBI taxonomy): domain Eukaryota; kingdom Metazoa; phylum Chordata; class Mammalia; order Artiodactyla; family Bovidae; genus Neotragus; species Neotragus moschatus. The sequence continues at coordinate 607,639 of SJYA01001578.1, read as the reverse complement.
TTCCCTTTTATAGCAAAGATAAATGAAGTTTCTATTATTTTATTAAACTTCTGGCATAGAGTTTGAAGCCCAAATTATTGTTATTACTCATTTTTATTTAGATGTGTTTTTGATGCCTTCCTTATAATCTGGCTTCTGGTTTTGCAAATTAATACAATATTTAAAATATAACTTGGAGTCTTTATCTTAGCAATATTGAAAGACATCAGTGTAACAATTTTTAAAAAATGCTTTCCCATAATTAGTATTTTCCTTTTCTGTCTCTGCATATGAAAATAGTATGACAACTGAATAGTCCTTGAATAAAATAATAATATTGACTGTATGCTGCTACTGCTGCTAAGTCGCTTCAGTTGTGTTTGACTCTGTGCAACCCCATAGATGGCAGCCCACCAGGCTCCCTCATCCCTGGGATCCTCCAAGCAAGAACATTGGAATGGGTTGCCATTTCCTTTTCCAATGCATGAAAGTGAAAAGTGAAAGTGAAGTCACTCAGTCGTGTCAGACTCCTAGCAACCCTATAGACTGCAGCCTACCAGGCTCCTCCGTCTATGGGATTTGCCAGGCAAGATTCCTGGAGTGGGTTGCCATTGCCTTCTCAGAACAATGACTGTATACATTTTATTTATTAAAAAACGAGACCAGGTCGGCTTGAGTTCCAGTGGCTGGAATTCGGAATGTTATGCACTTAATGCACATTCCATGTTTCTGTAATTTAGAGTCTCTGGATCACCTGTATCAGGATCACTTGGGGTACACTGAAAATTGGAGAATTCAGGGACCCACACTTATGTCCTGAAGCAAAATCTCAGGGGTAGATTCCTTGAAACTGTGTTAAAACAACCACTCACATGACTGTAATACTTATTAAATTTTGAGAACAACTGGCGTATACTTTAAACACAAACATTAAAATTGAGTCTTAATAAATCACCCTTCTCAGATAGTACTTTAATTTGTTATGCATGTGAATTTCATATACTTAACAAACTATTTTTTGTCTCCTTAAAGTTTCCTTGACATGATTTTCAGCTTGACATTCATCTGCTTTTCTCATGAGCATTTGAAAAGTTTATTTTTCTTTTTTGCTTTAGAGACTTTCTAATAACAAGATAATGTCAATTTAATGGACCCAAAGTACATTACACAGGCAAGTAAAAGCAGAACAAACACTTCAGGTCTGACTGTGGTTTTGACTGAAACAGAGGTTGGTTTGCACATGCACCTTGATACTAGAATCTTGGGTCTCAAGTCAAAAAAATCTTGCTCCATTACACATGGCCTCCAAAGTCCATGTAAATCCTCCTTCCCCTCAAAATTTAACAGTGTTTGGGTACTATAATGAAAAACAAAATCTTTTTCCCACCCCAAAGAAATCCTCTTTACAAAAGTAGCAAAGAAAATTTTATTCACTTTTATGATTTGAATGATTGATTCTAGTATTATTTTATTTTACAAAATAAAATAATTTACTTGTATTATTGAATAAGCATTAAATCGGAATATAATGTCAATCACAGGCAATCACTAAGAGACTGCAAAGGCAAAAATTAGTCTTACATCTAGGCAGATAAAAACCGTTCTATACACGTTTTCAATACAAACAATAACTAGTTCTCAAGTAAGGGTCCTCACGTAAGAGGACTTGACAGCACATTTCCTTCACCACACATAGTCCATCCTAATCTTAACTGGTAATTTGAATGACTATCTTTGATCTGTATTAGCTGATAAGCTTTATTCACAGAAAACAAATTTTTCTTATCTGTATATGAAGAGGTAGTTTTGCAACTTGAACTAGGTGCCCACTGAAGTTAGGCTCCTTCCTCTCCCCCTACCGCACAGATATTAAAAGAGGCAGATGGGGAAATATTCCCTGGGATATCCCTGAATCCTAAAGAAAGGCATTTTTGGATCTTAGAGATGACAAAATTCTATACATTTCAAAGAAAGACAAAAGTAAGCATAATTTTTAGTTTTCCAGAGTAAATGGTCTAAGAAAAAGGGAACAGAGAGCTTATAGGACACGTACATAGGTGAGGTTATCAAGGTTATCAGTTTGTAGTGATAAACCTGGCACGCAGAGAAACAGTAAAATTTATAAACTTGCTTCCTAATTCTTTCATATCACGAGGAAATATACAGAAATGCATATTATTGAACATAACACATATTATTGGGCTCATTTATACATAGACATGCTGATTACTAATTTTCAATTAGTTCTTGACTTTGTCACTGCTGCTGCCGCTGCTGCGTTGCCTCAGTCATGTCTAACTCTGTGCAACTCCATAGAGGGCAGCCCACCAGGCTCCCCCGTCCCTGGGATTCTCCAGGCAAGAACACTGGAGTGGGTTGCCATTTCCTTTTCCAATGCATGAACGTGAAAAGTGAAAGTGAAGTCACTCAGTCGTGTCCGATTCTTTGCGACCTCTTGGACTGCAGCCTACCAGGCCCCTCCGTCCATGGGATTTTCCAGGCAAGAGTACTGGAGTGGGGTGCCATTGCCTTCTCCGGACTTTGTTTTCTTCATTCATCAAAAGAAATATTTTATTGAAGTTTCCAAGACAATTTTGAAGAGTTATGTTGGGCCTAAGTTGAAGAAAAGGGCTTCCATTTGGTGGAAGCTAAAATCAATGTGCTAATCAAAGATCTCTCCCATGTGGCATTTTTCATTTCTAAGAGTCTGTCTACTGTGCCAAACTCTTCACTGCTTCACGGCTTTTTGCTGCTTTTCCCTTCTTTTCCTAAGATGAAACAGATGACATGAAAAGGAAGGCTGATATTAAGAGAAAGGAAAAGACTCTTCGAGATCTGCATGGGCAGTACCTCATATGGATGAACCAGAGGCTAGTTTTGAATTCTCAGCTGAGCAAAGATCTTTTGTTTTAAGGATGAAGCAGCCATAAATGTTTGCTAGGAGACTGTTCAGAAAGGGGCACTTGCAACATTGTGTTTTACTTGAAGGTACTCTCATATCCAGGACCATCTGGACCCTCTTTGTGGTGATGCTTGAATCTTTTGCCTTCTAAGGAAACAGAATTACATACACAAGTATTATTCCCGGTGTGTTGCTTTCACTCTCTGCATAAATAGGCATCACATCCCTTTCTGACTTCACTCCAATTTCTATCTCCTTGAAAAATGAACGATATGAACTGGTTGGGGCTGGAGGGGAAAGATCCTAATTTAGCAAGTGGTAGAAGGGGTAAGAAGGGGCCCCTTTGGACTCAAGTTGTTTACTCCTAAAGGGTTGGTTCCCAAGGAGTTGGAGAGATAGTTCTTGGGCTTCAGTCAAAGAAAAGAATAACACAGCTGCCCTCAGCAAGGGGGAATTCCAGCATAATGCATTGGCAATGGAAACAGTTTAAACCAATATAAATATAATAGCCACCCACTGAGAGGCAATTTACACGCACCAGGCCAGCCTTGCAGTGGTGTGCTTAGCCAGTGTAATCCATCCAGGAGTATTTTATAAGGCTTGAAAATGGGTGGGGAGAAGATGCAGGGGTGGGGGTGGGGGGAGTAACCAGTCCAAATGGGAGACTCAAACCACAACTCCTGTAGAGGGGTCACTTCTGCTTCTGTGGTCACATAAGTAAAGTCATCTGTCCCGGCTCTTTCTTTTTAGTTTATTGAAGAATAGTTGATTTACAATGCCCTGCTAGGTTCAGGTGTGCAGCGCCGTGATTCAGTTACACATATATAGTCTTGTTTTTTCAGATTTTTATTTTCTTTCTAGGTTATTACAAAATGTTGCTTAGAGTTCCCTGTGCTATACAGTAGGTCCTTATTGGTTATCTCTCCTATATACAGTAATATGTATCTGTTAATCCCAAACTCCTATTTCATTCCCCTTCCTTACCTCTTTGGTGACCATAAGTATGTTTTCTGTTTCTGTTTTCCTTCTTTAGGAAGTAAGTTTTTTAAGTGAGAGATTGACCTTGGTTTTAATTCCAGTTGTGCTCCTAAGGGGCTGAATGGTTTAGGGTATGTAATTTCCCCAGACTGCTTCAAGAGAAATAAGAGGTTAGCTTTAGACAGCCAGAGTGACCAGATCTGAACTCCGGAGCCAGGCTCTCTAGAAGCCATACAAGCGCTTCCATGGTGACTGTGTGGTCCCGAGCAAGTATCTTAACCTCTTTGAGCCTTATTTGATCAACCATAAAATAGGAACAATAATAATATTTCCCTCACATGTTTCTTGTGAGTATTAAAGGAGAACTCTGTGTAAAAGCCTTTCACCACACCCAGCCCATGGTAGATGCTCATTAACAGTTAACCTTTGTAATCAGACTTATTAGGTCTCTTCCTACTCCTAGCATCTATGATTTTTATAATATTTTGTCATTTCTAATTTAAAGGCATATTTTACCAACTAAAGGAAATTTCTCTTTTGAGAAGTCTACTTGATAACATTTTCTGGCTTTATATTTCCAGACAGAAAATAGATGTTTATAGCTTTAATTCTAAACCATTAAACACTGATTCAGAAAGTCTTCCCTTTGCCCATCACACATTTTATCAAATTTGCAGACATGAAGAGGTCTCTGGATTTGTTTATACCTCTCCTTGCATTTCAGAAGCTGCCTGGGTTGTAGTCATGTCTTGCTCATGAGTGAGGGCATAGGTTTCCAAAAATTAAGTATTGCTCATCAGAGCAGTTCTGTGTGTGTATCTCCATGAACTAGGAGCTGGAAAATGAATCAATCTCATTAAATTTAAGAATTATCTTACCATATCTCTTTGTTGCATATACCAAGATGGAAGTAAAATGTGCCTTAATATTTAATTCTTCTATTGTTAAAGACAATTTTTTTCTTAATAAATTCCTATTTATCTGCTAAAAAAGAATAACCTTAACTACTACTCAGTCACTTAACAACTAAAAAGAAATGAATGTAAGGTATTTTTATAACTGTCATCAGAATCACTGTGTATTCAGGGGAAAATGAGAAGATAGACACTGGAAACTTGATCTCACATATCCAGAAGGAAACTATACATGATTTATGTTTTGCTTCCCAGAATGACAGGAGACAAAGATGTGTTACTATGTGTAGTGCAAGATATACTGTAAAACTGAAAAGGGTATACATACATACATATATATATATGAAAGATGTAAGCTCTCCAAAGATTCCAGTAGCTCATCTTCTAAGTTTAAAAAAAAAAAGAAAGAAAAAGTCTATTTCCTTCCACTTTCATTATAAAACAAGAAAAGTTTATTTTAATAGTTTATTTGTAAATTGTTTCTTGCTAAAAGTACATAAAAAGTATACCAACAGGAAACCCCTACGGCATGTATTTCAAATGTCCTTCATAGAGGTTTTCCTTTTTGTATGCAAAGGGATGCTAGGTTGGGAGTAGTGCAGCCTAATCTTTTAAAGGGTTAGTCACTCAATTGTGTCTGACTCTTTGGGACTCCATAGACTTGTAGCCCACCAGGCTCCTCTGTCCATGGGATTCTCCAGGGAAGAAGGTAGCCATTCCCTTCTCCAGGGGATATTTCACACCCAGGGGAAGAATCTGGGTCTCCTATATTACAGACAGATTCTTTACCATCAGAGCCACCAGGGAATCCCAAGCCATTTGGAGTGTGGTTTTGCCTTTTAACCTCCAAGACATAAATAATGCTGTTCATTTGCCCATGTTAATTAAATATTTGGGTGGCATCTAATGAGTATCTCAGAACTCTGGTCATCTTCAGCAGATTTCTGGAGAGAGTGACTGGTTATTTTTATATAAACTCCCTCCATGTCGCTTATTCCATATGTTTAAATGGAAGTGTCATACAACTAGGAGGGGAAATTATAATGTATGCTAAATACCACCTTTACCAATGTGAATTAATTTCCACTGAATGAGAGTTTGAGTCTAAATAGCATTCTTCACTCCTTGAGTGGTAGTAACTAACTGTTATTAAGGGATATCCCCTTATCCATCTGTACATAAAGGCCTGGTATTTTGGAGATGAGAAGAAAACACTGAAAAGATTCCAAGGCCACACACTGCTTATGGAGATATTTTATTTAAAATGTAAAACCCAAATTCCCTACTATGTAATGTGTGCACATGTGTGGTGTATATTCATTCCAGGGCTGTTTATAAGAAGTGTTTCTTTGTAAAACTTCCTTAAGAAATTGGACACATCAGGCAGAGTTTACCTTTTCCTCACGAAGAATCTCAGAAGCCCCATAAAGTTCTTTGTCTATAAATTATAGTCTAATTCCCATCAGTGCTCACATCTATGTTTATGGGAAAGATACTCAACCAAATTTTCATTTCAGCACCATGATCAAAGGAAAGAATCACACTCTGAAAATATATGTGTGTTTGCATGCATGCATGCATGTGTAGGAGAAGTGGGGGGCAGTCACATACCCTGAAAATTAGAGCTCTTAGTCTTATAAATATAATGAGCTGATGACTGTAAAAACCTTTCCATAAAGGTGATCTTAGTTTCCTTTGACTTTACAGTCTGAAAACAAGGAAAAAAACCAACCTTTTATTCAAGCAAATTATGCAAAAATATTTCTGGGACATAAGTGAACAATAAAGTACTTTCAAGTGACCCAGTTGAGAGGATTATAACCTTTCTAAACATTTGTAATATTTTAGGGACCTGACCAATTAAAATGAAGGCTTGGTTACAAAGTACATTCCTGACTAAGCAACTAAATTATTCATTACAATAATAGTGTCACAAATTTAGAGAGAATATGAGCAGATTCACTTCTGGTTTTAGCTTTACAGATAAATGTCAGTGTAAAACAGTTTTTGGTTTATGCTTGATCTACTAAAAGAGATACTTGTTTATGTCAACAATCTGGAAAGCAGCCCTAGTCCCATATCAATGCATATGAACTTATGAAAATCTAGGTTTGCACACATGCATTATTACCTCAGTGTCTCTTATAGAAAATTAGAGAGAATTATAATACTTATTTTAGAGTCAGAGTGATTTGGGCTATAGAAATAAAGAGGTTAAAAGTGGTCCAGATGTGACTTGACTACACTACTTACCATCATCTTGGTAACTGACAAATGACTGGCAGAAACACTTGGCAATGACATGATTTCCCTAATGTGTTGATAAGAGCTGAAAGGAGTAATTTAGAATAAAAAGACTTTCTGGGTTTCTAATACCTGTATGCTAGAACGAATCAGAAAATTCTGTTACTGCAGCTTTTATTGAGAGAAAATTTATAAAATTCTGGAGTGAAGAATCATGAAGTCTTGGGAGATGTCTTAAGTTTCTTTATCTGTATTTATTTTACTCTGCATTATTTACAATTTACTCTTTAATCCCAAAATAATGTTAACCCCCAAATGCAAAAATATAACATGATAAGATATTTTCAAAAAGGAGCAAGAAAGTCAAGTAGATGTCAGCAGGCTCTTAGTATAAGTGAATTACTATAATTGGGCATTACTAAGATTTTTAACAGGAAGGACAGGAAGATAAACACCTTGGTTTACATGATTTCTTTTTCCTTGTCTCACAGAAAAAATAAACACATTCATCTGTAGAAACAAACTTTTTCCTGGAACCAAGTTTTAGGAGAAATTTATCAAGAGGTTCCTGGTGTACAAGTTGCAAGAAACAAAAATGCTGTTGGAATGAACCACTGTAGTATTGATTCACTTTACAGGCTGAGAACATAATATTCAATTGTGCTCAGAGAAGGCCTTTCTGCAGTGGATAAGACGAAATGGCCAAGGTTTTCCACTTTCTGATGATTAAGCTTGATAGTGAGGGAGATGTCTAGAGGCTGGGAGAAAGGAGAGTTAATACAGCCATTATCTTGCCAAGATCATAAGTCTTAGGTGAGCCTTTGTTCTGTGTCGGGTGGCAGTTCACTCGTGACTGAATTCTCACAGGTTCCTGAGGTGCAGGTCGTCTACACTGTGTGATAAAGTGAAAAACTTATAGTTAAGAAGGAAAAGTGGTTCCCCAGTTTGAGAAAGTTTAAGAGAGAAATTTATATTCTTGCCCAGACAGAAGGTCACTTGATTCATATTCAGTTGTGGGAACAGTGTTACATAAAAGGAGTGCCCTTTTTTTAAGAAAGAGGGGTGTTGTATCTCATACAACATTTCTAAGAGTATTTGGGCAACTCTGTGTTCAGTGCTGCATTGCAGAGACTTTAGGATGAAACATATTTGTCAAGCGTTATAAAAATCTCTAGTATGTTAGGAGTGAAAAATCTTTTTGTGATCCATAGGATGTCTGGTTTTGAGTAGGTTATTCACAGAAGCGATGGAGGACATGCAGTCAACTTTAGAGTTTGTTCCACTGATGCTGAACATGGATAGATGGTGGACAAAGAGGTCATGACTTTGGAGTTAGAGAAAACTTTGGATCCTGGCTGTTATCTCTCCCAAGCTTCCAGACTGAATGCAATTTCATCTCCCAAACTTCAGTTATTTATTTATTTTTATGTAAAATACAGAGTTATTTTGAAGTTTGAGGTTAAAAAAAATATGTATAGAGATTGATTACATTTAACAATTTCTATTTCACACATATCCATTCAGACTGAAAGGTTGAAGCTGAAACTCCAATACTTTGGCCACCTGATTCGAAGAACTGACTCATTTGAAAAGACCCTGATGCTGGGAAAGATTGAAGGCAGGAGGAGAAGGGGATGACAGAGGATGAGATGACTGGATGGCATCACCGACTCAATGGACATGAGTTTGAGTGAGCACTGGGAGTTGATGATGGAAGGGAAGCCTGTCATGGCCATGGGGGTGCAAAGAGTCAGACGTGACTGAGCAACTGAACTGAACTGAACTGATTTCCCACATCCCATTTGGCATCCAAATCCCAGTTATCAGGACTTCACAGGTGGTGCAGTGGTAAAGAATCCACCTGCAATGCAGGAGGAACAAGAGACCTAGGTTCATCTGTGAGCTGGGAAGATCCCCTGGAGTAGGAAATGACAACACACTCCAGTTTTCTTGCCTGGAAAATTCCGTGGACAGACGAACCTGGTGGGCTATAGTCCATGCAGATGCAAAGAGGGAATCATGAGCACACGTCCCAGTTAACTTCCTTCTAAAGACAGTAAGACTGAGAAAATAGAACATCAGCACAGCTGAGCACTTTCTCTCCCACTTCTACCCCTTCATAGTGGTGGCTGTGTATTGACAAGACTCGTGTGAATAGATTATTATGTGATATGAGCTGAAATCACAGAAAACGCAAGTGTCTCTCAAAGTGTGACCCAAAATCAATCACCTCAGAATCACTGAAGGTCCTTATCACATAACTTGTCCCTAAATCAGACCTACTAATTTTATATCTCTAGTTACTAGAAATCTACATCTTTAAACAAGTACCCTAGAATTTGGTAATATCTATAGTTATTAACAGCTATGAAATATCTTAATTCTAACTCCAGAGAATAAACTCTATAGAGCAGTGTATTTGATAATCTTAGTCTCATCCCCACCAATATCATAGCAACCCACATCCCATAATGTGCACTGGGGAACATTATCAAGAAGCAGGAGGATAATACTAATGCCTGTAGAAGTCATCTATATGGTAGACTGTGTTTTTCAAAGATTATACGCCAGTATCTCCCATCCATATACTTTCATTCCAGTATGATGCTGATCTTCCTCCACCAAAAGACAGGTTCTTTGTGCCTTTCTCTTTGAACCTGAGAGGCCTGTTACTAGAGCTGAAATGGTGGGTGCTATGTGACTTTGGAAGCTAGCATAAAATGCTTTGTTGTTTCTACCTCTTCCTCTTGGGATGCTTGCCCTTAGAACTCAGCCTCCATGCAGCAAGAAAGACACTTGGAAAAGCCATCTCCAGGTGCTTTGAAAAGCCATCTTCAGGTTCTTTGAGCACAGGCTTACGTTGACAAGCCATGTAAATGAATTAGCCTTCCTTTATTTCCAGCCCCTAGGCTTCAAGCTACACACCAGATGCTAAGTAAAGTAGAAAGTGAAAGAAAGTGAAGTCGCTCAGTCATGTCTGACTCTTTGTAACCCCATGGACACCAGGCTCCTCCATCCATGGGATTTTCTAAGCAAGCATACTGGAGTGGGTTGCCATTTCCTTCTCCAGAGAATCTTCCCGACCTAGGGATCGAACCCAGGTCTCCCACATTGTAGACAGACGCTTTAGTGTCTGAGCCACCAGGGAAGTAAAGTAGAGTGTTTAAAAAATTAAATTCTGGAAATTCTTCAGTGGTGCAGTGGATAAGAATCCTCCTGCCAATGCAGGGAACATGGAATTGACTCCTGGTCCAGGAAGATTCCACATGCTGCAGAGCAACTAAACCCATGAGCCGTAACTACCCAGCCTGCACGTTGAAACTACTGAAGCTCACTCACCTATAGTCTGTGCTCAGCAACAAGAGAAGCCATGGCAATGAGAAGACCACACATCACACCGAAGACCAGCCTCCATTTGCTGCAACTAGAGAAAGTCCAGGCAAAGCAAGGAAGACTCAGCACAGCCAGAAATAAATAATACATAAATAAATCCCAGAATCCAGCAAAATAAGTGTTATTGTTTTAAGCCACTGCTAAGATATAAGTTTTGATCCCTGGGTTGGGAAGATCCTCTGGAGGAGGGCATGGCAACCTACTCTTATATTCTTGCTTGGAGAATCCCCATGGGCAGAGGAGCCTGGAAGGCTACAGTCCGTGGGGTCACAAAGAGTTGGACACAACTGAGCGAAAGCACAGCACAGTAAGATCTGAGGTAGTATGCTGTGCAGCGCTTGTTGAAGAGAATTCTCAACTTGAAGATGATTGTTTTATGGTGTTCTCTTCGTCCTGTGGACATATGGTATATTCTAAGCTGCGTTCAATTCATTCAATCAGTTTATGAAATTTCTCCTCTAAGTTCAGGATCCCATAAAGGCTGGATAAGGCAAAGAACATTACACAGCTTCTCTATAATCAATATGGGAAGGTGACTAATTGTATATGCCATTGTTAAACTGTAAATAGAAAGTATGAGACTGAATCTCACTAGTCAAGCTAGGGAACTATGTTAAAGAGTTGTAAAAGGTGATATCTGGACAAATGAGAGAGAAATACAAGAACAATTGGTGAGAACAATTTGCCTAAGTGAAGCTGAATCCAGTTCCATTTGAGAGACTCTTTTTTTAAACCACTTGAAAGTCAAGCAAAGTGTTATTCTAAGGCCTTGGGAAATCCATAACTGGGTCTGATATTTCCTGCCCTTCAGGATGTCACATTCCAGTGGATGAAATATATAGGCACAGGCATGCGTATTTCTAAGGGAGCTCATGTTTATGAAAGTCATAATATAGGTATGAGAAAGATTCATGCCAACAAAGCAGATCAGCATCGGGACGTTTGGATGAGATTTGACACGACAATATTTTGTGGAGGGTGAAGGATGTATCATTGAAGGTAGTTCCAACTTGAGAAATAAAGAAAAGGCAAAAGAATGCAGGTCATGCTTAAAGGACATTTATTATCATTAAGACCTGGATTGGGTTGGCCAGTTGTTAGAAGAAGATAGAATTACAGGAAGAGGTCAAGATCTTTACTGATTTAAACAAATTGACTTTGTTTTGCACGGGGTGGTAAAAGGTTTTAGAAAGTAGAAGAAGGAAATAAGTTTGCTAAATGATAATAACCAAACTAGTGTTGCAAAATATTCATTAGAAAGTGCTGAGGAAGGAAATTTTGTTGAGAAACTCTCATAGTTTCTATGAGCCTAAATGAGAACAGTGGCCATTAGAGGAAACAAAGAATGGAATAGTGGCCAGCAGGAGAGTTCAAAGAATAAAACAGGTGCAAAGGACATGACTTAGTGACTAAAACAACAAAAATATTCAGGGGGTAGAGCTGATGGATCTGATGATTGATGATGAGTCAGAGTCCATATTGTGGAAAGAGAGGGAATGGAAGAATGAAAAGGACACCATTAACAGAAAGAGCTATTGGTTGTGTGTCCTTGGCTATGTATGTAGTCCATGGGCTAGGTATATACTTCAGTAGGTTTTGAGTTGCTAAAGGGCTGTATCTCTTAGCTCCTACTGTATTATTATACAAAGTCTTAGTAACTAATTGCTTAAAGTAATTTAAATTATCTAGAAGTGGAAGACTAAATGACATGAACATTGTGGAAAGAACGATGTACTAGAAGTTTTATGTGTCAGGAACCTTACATATACTTGAAATTTAATCTTTCCAACAGTACTGTGAAGTAGGAACGACTATCCCTACTTTAAAAGTGAAACCTGGCTACATGCAGTAACGTGTCTAATAAGTAGGTAGTGATCAGCAGAACTGGCAATGGAAGCCCTGTTTATCTGACTGCATAGATTATGACTTTTCTTCCCTTGGCATGGAGACTTCTGCAAAAATGATCTATCTGGTCATTTTCCAATGTCCGTTCCCTGTAGCCCCTCCATCCCACTCCCACTCTCACCACACATACACAAACTAAATGCTCAAGATTAAGAGTAAGTTGGATTTAACATCATCACTGTCTCTCTAATCATTAAGTTACCTATTATGTTCCCTCGTGGTGGGTGGCACTAGGGCAGAGAGATTTCTAGATTACAAATTACTTCCATGTGCACTTGCTTTTCAACCAATTCTATAAAAGATTTCACTATCCCTCTGAGAAATGATGCACAGTGGAAGGCATACCAAATATTACAACATATACCAAACTAGTATTTAAGAAAGTCAGAGACTCTCCAAGGGAATATGCATCAAAAAAAGTCTACTTAATCAATTAAAACAAAACAAAACACTTTTCGACAACCAAGGGGACACAATTGAATTTGCTTCAATTTGTGAAAAATAACAGAAAAATAGATATTATTTTATAAATACCAAAAGGAAAAATAAAACACCAAAGAATGTGGCTTGGGTGTTTAGAATTATAAATAACTCTGCTCTGCCGTGAAGTGTCATGCCTCAAAATATCCTAGGTATGTATTTTGTGGACAGGCAATTGAAAGTCAGGGCTAGAAGGAAGCGAGGGAAAATAAAAAACAAAACTCAGACCATCAGAGTACAGTGCTACTCACTGTAGACGATAATACTACATTGACTCTTTCAAAAGACATTTCAGTCATTTTTTACATGAAGGTTTCTTACAAAGCAATGCCTATTTCTGAAATGTCTCTGTGCTCCATCGTGGAAAGTACCTCTATAGTTTTCTCAGGTCCAAAAAATTACAGGGAGCATTACTGACTGTTTACTAATTTAGTTAAAGACATGAATGTATCTGGTAGGTGTAAATTCAGTATATTCTAAATAGAAACCCAGGTATATAACACCCTCTGGGTAAAATCAGACAGCCTGCATGCCGAGAAATGGGCCATAACAATTCAATATTGCTTTTTAATATCAGTCTTTACATTTCTTTACTGAAACTTTGATTTTTTTTTTTTTTATAGTCAGGTCAGTGATGGGTATACATCCAACATATGTTCCCCCGGGATATGTGCTATATATATGTATATAAGACCTTATTATTGCCTCAGAAGTCCAAAATCTTTCACACTAGCTCATAAAAGAGACCTTAATTATGGATGAATTTATGTAAGTCTATGAGAAACATAGCCATTGGTTATACAACAATGCCCAGCTTTACCACACTTTACAACATATCGTAGCAAGTATTAATCTGAAAATATTTATAAAACACATGAATATTTAGAGATGGTACAGTGTAATATGGTACAGTTACATTTATAGCATTTTATATCTATATTTTCCAAGTTTGATTCTTCAGATTTAAGGAATATTAGTGATGTTTTTGGCTTCCTTCGTGGCTCAGTCTTAAAAAGTCCACCTGCCATTGCAGGAGACGGGTTTGATCCTTGGGTTGGGAAAATTCCCCTGGAGAAGGAAATGTCAACCCACTTCAGCATTCTTGACTGGGAAATGTCAGGGGTACAGAGGAGCCTGGAGGGTTACAGTCCATGGGGTTGCAGAGTCAGACATGACTGAGTGTCTCAACAACATGGATTTTTCACTTGTGGTATTTTTAAAGAGTGACTTTATTATAACAATACATAGAGAGAGCTATTTTAAAGCTTAGGGTAAAGGATCAATACTTTTTTACAGACAAGAATGTTTGCCATATGAATAATCAGGCTATTGATTGCTCCTTGTTTGGTTGCTCAGTCTTGTCCGACTCTTTGTGACCTCATGGACTGTAACCCGCCANTATAGGCACAGGCATGCGTATTTCTAAGGGAGCTCATGTTTATGAAAGTCATAATATAGGTATGAGAAAGATTCATGCCAACAAAGCAGATCAGCATCGGGACGTTTGGATGAGATTTGACACGACAATATTTTGTGGAGGGTGAAGGATGTATCATTGAAGGTAGTTCCAACTTGAGAAATAAAGAAAAGGCAAAAGAATGCAGGTCATGCTTAAAGGACATTTATTATCATTAAGACCTGGATTGGGTTGGCCAGTTGTTAGAAGAAGATAGAATTACAGGAAGAGGTCAAGATCTTTACTGATTTAAACAAATTGACTTTGTTTTGCACGGGGTGGTAAAAGGTTTTAGAAAGTAGAAGAAGGAAATAAGTTTGCTAAATGATAATAACCAAACTAGTGTTGCAAAATATTCATTAGAAAGTGCTGAGGAAGGAAATTTTGTTGAGAAACTCTCATAGTTTCTATGAGCCTAAATGAGAACAGTGGCCATTAGAGGAAACAAAGAATGGAATAGTGGCCAGCAGGAGAGTTCAAAGAATAAAACAGGTGCAAAGGACATGACTTAGTGACTAAAACAACAAAAATATTCAGGGGGTAGAGCTGATGGATCTGATGATTGATGATGAGTCAGAGTCCATATTGTGGAAAGAGAGGGAATGGAAGAATGAAAAGGACACCATTAACAGAAAGAGCTATTGGTTGTGTGTCCTTGGCTATGTATGTAGTCCATGGGCTAGGTATATACTTCAGTAGGTTTTGAGTTGCTAAAGGGCTGTATCTCTTAGCTCCTACTGTATTATTATACAAAGTCTTAGTAACTAATTGCTTAAAGTAATTTAAATTATCTAGAAGTGGAAGACTAAATGACATGAACATTGTGGAAAGAACGATGTACTAGAAGTTTTATGTGTCAGGAACCTTACATATACTTGAAATTTAATCTTTCCAACAGTACTGTGAAGTAGGAACGACTATCCCTACTTTAAAAGTGAAACCTGGCTACATGCAGTAACGTGTCTAATAAGTAGGTAGTGATCAGCAGAACTGGCAATGGAAGCCCTGTTTATCTGACTGCATAGATTATGACTTTTCTTCCCTTGGCATGGAGACTTCTGCAAAAATGATCTATCTGGTCATTTTCCAATGTCCGTTCCCTGTAGCCCCTCCATCCCACTCCCACTCTCACCACACATACACAAACTAAATGCTCAAGATTAAGAGTAAGTTGGATTTAACATCATCACTGTCTCTCTAATCATTAAGTTACCTATTATGTTCCCTCGTGGTGGGTGGCACTAGGGCAGAGAGATTTCTAGATTACAAATTACTTCCATGTGCACTTGCTTTTCAACCAATTCTATAAAAGATTTCACTATCCCTCTGAGAAATGATGCACAGTGGAAGGCATACCAAATATTACAACATATACCAAACTAGTATTTAAGAAAGTCAGAGACTCTCCAAGGGAATATGCATCAAAAAAAGTCTACTTAATCAATTAAAACAAAACAAAACACTTTTCGACAACCAAGGGGACACAATTGAATTTGCTTCAATTTGTGAAAAATAACAGAAAAATAGATATTATTTTATAAATACCAAAAGGAAAAATAAAACACCAAAGAATGTGGCTTGGGTGTTTAGAATTATAAATAACTCTGCTCTGCCGTGAAGTGTCATGCCTCAAAATATCCTAGGTATGTATTTTGTGGACAGGCAATTGAAAGTCAGGGCTAGAAGGAAGCGAGGGAAAATAAAAAACAAAACTCAGACCATCAGAGTACAGTGCTACTCACTGTAGACGATAATACTACATTGACTCTTTCAAAAGACATTTCAGTCATTTTTTACATGAAGGTTTCTTACAAAGCAATGCCTATTTCTGAAATGTCTCTGTGCTCCATCGTGGAAAGTACCTCTATAGTTTTCTCAGGTCCAAAAAATTACAGGGAGCATTACTGACTGTTTACTAATTTAGTTAAAGACATGAATGTATCTGGTAGGTGTAAATTCAGTATATTCTAAATAGAAACCCAGGTATATAACACCCTCTGGGTAAAATCAGACAGCCTGCATGCCGAGAAATGGGCCATAACAATTCAATATTGCTTTTTAATATCAGTCTTTACATTTCTTTACTGAAACTTTGATTTTTTTTTTTTTTATAGTCAGGTCAGTGATGGGTATACATCCAACATATGTTCCCCCGGGATATGTGCTATATATATGTATATAAGACCTTATTATTGCCTCAGAAGTCCAAAATCTTTCACACTAGCTCATAAAAGAGACCTTAATTATGGATGAATTTATGTAAGTCTATGAGAAACATAGCCATTGGTTATACAACAATGCCCAGCTTTACCACACTTTACAACATATCGTAGCAAGTATTAATCTGAAAATATTTATAAAACACATGAATATTTAGAGATGGTAAGGTGTAATATGGTACAGTTACATTTATAGCATTTTATATCTATATTTTCCAAGTTTGATTCTTCAGATTTAAGGAATATTAGTGATGTTTTTGGCTTCCTTCGTGGCTCAGTCTTAAAAAGTCCACCTGCCATTGCAGGAGACGGGTTTGATCCTTGGGTTGGGAAAATTCCCCTGGAGAAGGAAATGTCAACCCACTTCAGCATTCTTGACTGGGAAATGTCAGGGGTACAGAGGAGCCTGGAGGGTTACAGTCCATGGGGTTGCAGAGTCAGACATGACTGAGTGTCTCAACAACATGGATTTTTCACTTGTGGTATTTTTAAAGAGTGACTTTATTATAACAATACATAGAGAGAGCTATTTTAAAGCTTAGGGTAAAGGATCAATACTTTTTTACAGACAAGAATGTTTGCCATATGAATAATCAGGCTATTGATTGCTCCTTGTTTGGTTGCTCAGTCTTGTCCGACTCTTTGTGACCTCATGGACTGTAACCCGCCAGGTTCCTCTCTCCATGGGGATTCTCCAGGCAAGAATACTGGAGTGGGTTGCCATGCCCTCCTCCAGGGGAATCTTCCCAACCCAGAGATCAAACCCATGTCTCCTGTGTTGCAGGAGGACTCTTTCCCATCTGAGCCACCAGGGAAGCCCACTGATTGCTTCTTATAATCTGGGAAAAGTAGATTTTATTAGCATTTGTTTGAAAATATATGAATATAATATTACATCCTCACTAACATAATAACTATGATTCATTGGGCTCTCTGTGTTAATATATTGCAGGAAGTTTGTGTCAGTTACCTCATATGACCTTTTGGAGTGGGCAGATGGAAGGAATATTTCACAAGGAGAGGTCCAATGTTGGAGGTCACACATATAATATGTGTCACAATTAAAATGGGAGACTGATGTGTAATGTTCTACTCTCCTAACTGGCTTTACACCGTATTGAAATGGCTTTTCATTTTTCCTGGTTTGTTGTTGTTGTTGTTGTTGTTAACATTGTATCTTTCTTCAGGATAATGCAAAGCCGTTGGCTTTAAGTCTATTATGATTCTTGGGAGACTGATGCGTCACAAAACTTTTTATGATGTCTTTTCTTGTTTCAGGCATTTTAATTATAGATCACATTACCTTTAAATCCAAAGTGGATTTACATAAAAGGAAATATAAACTAAGACACTCTATCTTTTCTCGAGGACATTAAGCTTACCATTATTCAAGTACTATATTTTAATTGCTTTAGGAAACATTAAAATTCTTAAGAGGATATTTTCATTGACTTTGGAGTGCATGAGAAAATTAGTGTCTCATGCAAAACCTAAAAATTATGAGTGAAATTTAATTATTATTTATGAAAAGTGGAGGTTGATAGCTTCTCCAATTTTACTAGATTTAGTCATTTTGGGGATTCCAGGTCTTTTCTTTTTTAAACAAAAATATATACATAATGATATCTAATACTCCAGGAAAATAAATTGATATGAGAAAGTATTAGTAGTTTTTCATTTGACCAGTCTTTTTTTTCTATCATTTAAATTGTGATTTCTTTAACACACCCACAGTAGAATATGAAGGGCAGTAATTTTCCTTTGTTTTTAATCTATTAGTTTGGCCATGATACATACTTTGAAGTTTTATATGTTGATTAAATTAAAAGTTGAAAATGCAGAACCTAAAAAAAAGTTTATTTGTATACATGTATATTCATAATAAATAATATACATTATAGCGTATATCATAGAGTTTAAATATATTAATTTATAATAAAATAACATTATATATAATACATAGTATACACATCTGTGAATTTTTAAAACTATATTATTATGTGTGCAAGATAAATATATAGAGGAAAAAGTGATAATGGGCTTTGGGGGACTAATCATACAACTAGTGTTAGAATATTTTAATTCATTTGCCTTATATATGAGTGAAAGTGAAAGTGAAGTCGCTCAGTTGTGTCCAACTCTTTGTGACCCATGGACTTTATAAAGTCCTTATATATAAAAGACCTTATATATAAAAGACATATTAATACTAAGAAATTTTGATATAAGGCTATTTGTTAGTTGACTATGTGAATTTTAAAGCCACACTAACTTAGATGAATCCCAAATCTACATTTTAATTCATATATCACTTTGGGATATATACTTGATTCCTGAACTCAGATACCTTATTTATAGAAAGTAAGACTGATACCTTCTGCTTTGGCCCAGTTGCTTCATTCTTTCTGGAGCTATTAGTACTCTTGAGAGTCCCTTGGAAAGCCAGGTGATCAGACCAGTCACTCCCAAAGGAAATCAACTCTGAATGTTCACTGAAAGAATTGATGTTCAAGCTGAAGATCCAATACTTTGGTAATCTGATGTCAAGAGCTGACTCATGGAAGAGTCCCTGAGGCTGGGAAAATTGAAGGCAGAAGGAGAAGAGGGAGACAGAAGATGAGATGGTTGGATGGCATCACTGATTCACTGGACAAAACGTCAGGCAACTCAGGATGATGGTGAGGGACAAGGAGGCCTAGCATGCTACAGTCCATGGGGTCACAAAGAATCTGAGGGGACTTGGTGACTGAACAGCGAAAACTGACAACTCATAGGAGTGTTATGAAAAGTAAAAGTGAGCTAATGAACATAAAATGTTTGGCAAAGTAGCTACCACTTAGTAAATAGTCATTTAGCAATGTATCAGTTCAGTTCAGTTCAGTCGCTCAGTTGTGTCCAACTCTTTGCTACCCCATGGACTGCAACATGCCAGGCCTCCCTGTCCATCAGTAACTCCTGGAGTCCACCCAAACTCATGTCCATTGAGTCTGTGATGCCATCCAACCATCTCATCCTCTGTTGCCCCTTCTCCTTCCACCTTCAGTCTTTCCAGGCATCAGGGTCTTTTCCAATGAGTCAATTCTCCACATCAGGTGGCCAAGTATTGGAGTTTCAGCTTCAACATCAGTCCTTACAATGAATATCCAGGACTGATTTCCTTTACTATGTACAGGTTGGATCTCTTTGCAGTCCAGGGGACTCTCCAGAGCTTTCTCCAACATCACAGTTCAAAAGCATCAGTTCTTCAACTCTCAGCTTTCTTTATAGTCCAAATCTCACATCCATACATGACTACTGGATAAACCATAGCTTTGACTAGACAGATCTTTGTTGATAAGGTAATGTCTCTGCTTTTTAATATGCTCTCTAGGTTGATCATATCTTTTCTTCCAAGGAGTATCTTTTAATTTCATGGCTGCAGTCAGCATCTGCCGTGACTTTGGAGCTAAAGAAAACAAAATCTCTCACTGTTTCCACTGTTTCCCCATCTGTTTCCCATGAAGTGATGGAACTAGATGCCATGATCTTAGTTTTCTGAATGTTGAGTTTTAAGCCAACTTTTCACTATTCTCTTTCACTTTCATCAAGAGACTCTTTAGTTCTTTGCTTTCTGCCATAAGGGTGGTGTTATCTGCATATCTGAGGTTATTGATATTTCTCCCAGCAATCTTGACTCAAGCTTGTGCTTCATCCACTCCAGCATTTCGCATGATGTATTCTGCATATAAGCTAAATAAGCAAGGTGACAACATACATTCTTGACGTACTCCTTTTCCTATTTGGAACCAGTCTGTTGTTCCATGTCCAGTTCTAACTGTTGCTTCTTGACCTGCATACAGATTTCTCAGGAGACAAGTAAGGTGGTCTGATATTCCAATTTCTTGAAGAATTTTCCACAGGTTTTTTTTTTTGTGTGTGTGTGTGATCCACACAGTTAAAGGCTTTAGCATAGTTAATCAAGCAGAAATAGATGTTTTTCCGGAATTCTCTTGCTTTTTCTACGATCCAGTGGATGTTGGCAATTTGATCTCTGGTTCTTCTGCCTTTTCTAAATCCAGCTTGAACATCCAGAAGTTCATGTTTCACATACTGTTGAAACCTAGCTTGAAGAATTTTGAGTATTACTTTGCTAATGTGAGAGATGAGTGCAATTGTGCAGTAGTTTGAGCATTCTTTGACACTGCCTTTCTTTGGGATTGGAATGAAAACTGACCTTTTCCAGTCCTGTGGCCACTGCTGAGTTTTCCAAACTTGCTGGTGTATTGAGTGAAACGCTTTCACAGCATCATCTTTTAGGATTTGAAATAGCTTAGCTGGAATTCCATCACCTCCGCTAGCTTTGTTCTTAGTGATGCTTCCTATGGCCCACCTGATTTCACATTCCAGAATGTCTGGCCTTAGGTTAGTGATCACACCATTGTGGTTATCTGGGTCATGAAGATCTTTTTTGTATAACTCTTATATATATTCTTGCCACCTCTTCTTATATCTTCTGCTTCCTTTAGGTCCATACCATTTCTGTCCTTTATCAAGCCCATCTTTGCATGATAAGTTCCCTTGGTATTTCTAACTTTCTTGAAGAGACCTCTAGTCTTCTCTCTTCTATTGTTTTCCTCTATTTCTTTGCATTGATCATTGAGGAAGGATTTTTTATCTGTCCTTTGGAACTCTGCATTCAGGTGGATATATCTTTCTTTTTTTCTTTTGTGTTTCATTTTTCTTCTTTTCTCAGCAATTTGTAAGCCCTCTTCAAACAAGAATTTTGCCTTTTCGCATTTCTTTTTTTGGGGTTGGTTTTGATCACCAGCTCCTGTACAATGTCATGAACCTCTTTCCATAGGTCTTCAGGCACTCTATATATCAGCTCTAACCCCTTGAATCTATTTGTCACTTCCACCATATAATCATAAGGGATTTTATTTAGGTCATGTTTGAATGGTCTAAAATTTTTCCCTACTTTCTTCAGTTTAATTCTGAATTTTGCAATAAGGAGTTCATGATCTGAGCTACAGTCAGCTCCCAGTCCTGTTTTTGCTCACTGTATAGAGCTTCTTCATCTTCTCCTGCAAAGAATATAATGAATCTGATTTTGCTATTGACCATCTGATTTTGCTATTGACATTTTGCTATGTGTAGAATCTTCTCTTGTGGTTGTTGGAAGAGGGTGTTTGCTATGACCAGTGCATTCTCTTGGCAAAACTCTGTTAGCCTTTATCTTGCTTCATTTTGTACTCCAAGGCCAAATTTGCCAGTTACTCCAGGTATCTCTTGATTTCCTAGTTTTGAATTCCAGTCCCCTATGATGAAAAGGAAATCCTTTTTTTTTTTTTTTGGTGTTAGTTCTAAAAGGTCTTGTAGGTCTTCATAGAACCTTTCAACTTCAGCTTCTTTGCCATTAATGGCTGAGGCATAGACTTGAAATACTGTGATACTGAATGATTTTCCTTGGAAAAAAACAGAGATCATTCTGTCATTTTTGAGGTTGCACTGAATGTATTGCATTTCAGACCCTATTGCTGACTATGAGGGCCACTCCATTTCTTCCAAGGGGTTCTTGCCCACAGTAGTAGATACAATGATTATCTGAATTGAATTTGCCCATTCCAGTCCATTTTATTTCATTGATTCCTAAAATGTCTATGTTCACTCTCGCCATCTCCTGTTTAACCACTTCCACTTTATCTTGATTCGTGGACCTAACATTCCAGCTTCCTTTGCATAATTGTTGTTATCAGCATTGGACTTTACTTCTATTACCAGTCACATCCACAATTGGGCATTGTTTCACTTTGGCTAAGCTTCTTCATTCTTCCTGGACTTATTTCTCCACTCTTCTCCAGTAGCATATGGGGCACTGAGCAACCTGGAGAATTCATCTTTCAGTGTCATGTTTTTGCCTTTTCATACTGTTCATGGGGTTCTCAAGGCAAGAATACTGAAGTGGTTTGCCGTTCTTGTCTCCAGTGGACCACGTTTTCTCAGAACTGTCCACCATGACATGTTCGTCTTGGGTGGTCCTACACAGCATGGCTCATCGTTTCCCTGAGTTCTTTTAGTTTAGAACCAACTGAAACACATTCATTTGGAGAAATAACTGATTACAGAATTTGGCTAATATTTCATCATTGAATCTGCCTGATATCTCACTCAGTTACAGGCAGTGCTGAAACAGGAGCAGCCTCCCATGGGGGCATTGCCTTCTCTGGGATCCTACGGTACACAGAAGAAAGTGTCAAGTTCATAGCAATGGACTGCCAAAAGGAAAAGGGAAAGAAGAAAGAAACAAGAAAAGGATCCTGATTCGGGGTGGGGTGCTGAGCTGGACAGGCTCAATTTCTTCCCTTAGATTTACCAATAACATAAATGAGTGAAAAGTGGCAATAAATACAACGCTCCTGAAAATTCCTCCTCAAGGAAACAGAAGGGAGAGAAAAAGGAAAAGCCTCCATGATATACTAAAAAAATCTCGGAATTGAATCTTATTCGATTTTCATACATAATAATGATCAATAAGAATCTATTTTATAGTATATTTAAGAGAAGGTGATTTTCCTAGTTCTCTTACAATTTTATATTTTATAACAAATCCAAATTTCTGAATGATAAAGCCATGCACTTTATTCTCTAAACTTCATTGCATTTGAGACCTGGCTTGTTCCAGTCTTTTGTTTCTCATTGTCAAACTGTCTTAAATTTTTTTTTTTTTTTTTTTTTTTTTGCTTTCTCTGTGAAGGCCACATTTTAAAACCTGATTTTAATGGCTTTTCTCCAACTATTTCTCTTATGAGGTTTATCAAAACTTTCTTGAAATATAACTTGATACCTCAAGTACTCCATAAAGTCCCCAAGGCAGGATTTATGGCAGAAAAACTGTGTGTTCTATTAGTTGTTTTGATTAATTAAAATTATATTTAAAATAAATTCAGAATCATGTCATGAAAAGCAAAATAAATCAGTTTAGAATGAAAACTAGGTTTAATAACTTGCATGATCTGAATGTCCTTAATGGTAAGGAAATGAAATATAATGTTACAGAAGCTTGCTAATTTGCAATAATAATGTGAAATTTATTATAGGTTATTATATTTTATTAGCAAGAATATGAAATCACAGGATGTGAAATTAGAAATATCAAATATTCTGCATTTATCTGGTATCTTGAAGGACTATTTTACCTGTTTCTAATGCTTCATAATCCACTGGTAAATGCATTGCGCATTTGGTAAAACAGAAAAATTTCTCAATAGAATTATCTATTGAGTGTTACATCTATCGCTAACAATTGGGATAATCTGCCAAGACCTTTCTGTGAAAGTTATGAAGATTACCAGATTATTAGAAAGAGTTATTTATGTTCCATGGCAGTTGTTATTTCTTCTTGATAAATTACACATTAAGAGATTGGTATTTTTTAAATGTAACATTTACTATTATAAGCAAATCAGCACTTTTCCCAGACTTTTCTCTTTAGCACTCCAGAATGAAAGCAATAGATATACTAATTCAAAATGAAAATCCCTTTTCTTCCAGATGGAATTTTTCAAGCAAGAATACTAGAGTGGGTTCCTATTTCCTTCTTCATTTTCCCACATATGAGCCCTCAATTTGTGTAAGTATTGTTGACCTGAATTGAGTATTCCTGGAGAGGATTACTATATTTGAATTTAATAATCGATAGATACATTTTGTACTTTAACAGGTGATTGACCCTTTTTGACTCTCATCGTCATCTGGCTTTATTTACTCCTTTGCGCACATGGTTGTTTCTGTCTCCCTTTTTCTGCTTCAAGGGCCAGAGGGGCACAGGCCTTCCAAGTTCGATCTCTACTGTATCCTCTAGGGCTTACATGGTGCCTCAGATGTACGAGCTCTTAGTGACAATTTACCAAGTGAAAAGACACACTCAGAGTTCACTATAAAACCAGCCCTTTCACTTGCATGTATTATTAGAACTATTTGTATCACTGAGGACTTGCTGTCTGTGTCATTGGGTTTGGGGACCCCTGAGCCCCTATGCCGGCATACAGCAGGCTCTGCAATTGTCTATACTTGTGAATGTGTGAATCTTAAGGAATGCAGCTATCAAGAGGGGAAAAAAGCAATTGAATTGGGAAAGTTCTGTTTTTCTTACTTCTTAGCAAATATTTCCTCCATGCAAGGAAGTTGAGAATATGAACAGAAGGTTTAGAGTTTTGCCTTGTGGGGACAAAGCTAGAGGAAAACAGGAGCTGACAAACTATAGGCCACTGCCCAGATCCTGTTCATGAACTAAGAATGTTTTAAAAAATATTCTTTAAAGAAAAGGAAATAAGACTATAACAGAGAGATCATATGTGCCCACCAAACCTATTTACTTTTCTTCCTTTATATAAAAAATTTGTGGCCCCTGAGCTAGGGGGATAGCAATATTTATAATACCCATCAACTTACTAAACAAAAACAAAGTAAATGAGAATCAGTAATAACATATTTTGATAGTTTAATTAGTTAAATTATTTACTATGAAATTAATTACAACCCTAATTATGTTTTACATGCATTCTTCATTAAGTTTTACTAGTTACGTTTGAATCAGTATTCATTTCTTAATTCTGGCAATAAGAATGAGAATCAAGGACCAATATAAAAACTATAACATTTTTCATCCTCATTTAAATCAGTATTAGAAACAATGTATCTCTCTGACTTAACATTGTAAACAAGAAAAATGTTACTCCATGTATCATTTATTTAACTTATTTTTCTTTCTTTAAAAATCAATGTTTATCATAGAAAGATGTATTATACAAATATTCTGAATGCCATTACAAACAAGAGGGTATTAATAAATAAATGAGAGAACAAGAGAAAGGGAGATGACAACATGTGATAGGTATTTTGGGTCTAATTTATAACTCATTTTATAATATGAGACTTTCAGAGAGCATAAATTTAACTGGTTTCCTATAGATTTCCAGAAGTGCTGACCAAATGTCTTTGAGCCCTGGAAAACTTCCATTTCAAGAAAATATACATTTCATCTTGTTCAACTTGAAGAGTTGCTTTTACTATACGAGTATGTCTCGCTTTATGTATTTCCAATAAAAAGAAATAATAGGCCTGTATTTTGTAGACAGTACGAGTGAGATTTAAATGATCATTCAGATGCTCTAATATTAAGTGGGAGAGTTTGAATATACCGCATGTACTGTCTTTTCACTGTGGAAATTTCGTCACAAACTGTAGATGTTTAGCTCTTTAGGGGCTGGCGGGCGGGCCATTTATACGAAAATGGAGAACAGCCAAGCCAGAAAGAATTTTGGAAGCAGTCTTGCCTCATGAGACCAGTTGTTAGGTTAAGCAAGCTTTTCACAATTCTGGGGACCACATATTTGCAAGACTAATAGCCCTATTTTTAAGGGTATTGGCATTTTAGGTGATCTGAATGGCAATTAATGTTTTTCTCTATTTCAGCTATACAAATTGGCCCATATTAAGTAAAGACCACACCTGTTTTTTCCACATATCAGTTTTAAAGTGTTTATATGTGAATGATATTTAAAAGGCAAATGTGAGACTGAGATAGGAAATTTTATACAAGTGTCCTGAGCCTTGGAGTCCTGACTCTGGCACCTACTGTTAGCCCTGTACTCTTAGCAAGTTACTTAACCATTTTTAGTATCAGTTTCCCAATCTTTGAAATCATTTTCATAATACTTATTTCATGGTGTATTAATTGATTAAGATAAACATTTACCGAGGGCATACTGTGAGCCAGGAATTCTTCCAGGCACCGGGATGGTGATGGCCAACAGGACAAATCCCTGACCTTGTAGCATTCAGCCATTAATAAGTGAATGGAAAATAGGACTAACAGATATGCCTTCATTAATTGTTAGACTTATAATGCTCTAATTCTTCTGCCTGTCTGCCTCCTCTCCAGGACTGTTATCTCCTTGATGTCAGGGTTTCTTACTACAGTTGTACCACACTGCTCTTTAATAGGTAATTATTCAATTAAAGAGATAGATTTTACCTTTTAAACCTATGTGGCAGTTTAAGTGTGGTGAATCACTATTCTTGATTTCAGTCTGTTCTGCTACACACAAAAAAACACACACAGACAGACACACAGACACACACATACTATCAGATCCATAACAACTGTATTGGTTTCTGAGTCCTAAAATATAGAGAAAAATGTGACAACTTGTAGACCTTAAGTTAATTTTCAGTGCTATGAACATTCACTGTTCTTTCTCATCTCTCCTGAAATTATTATCTATTGCTCTAATTATCCCAATGGAAGCTATTCTCCTCCTGTCTTAAGAAGCCATCAAAACCCAGCTTTTCCCTGTCCCTCCCTCTTTGACATCCTCTTATCACCCCTGACTATTATTATCCAAGCACTTTCTAATTATCCTGAATTTTGTTATGGGTAACCCACATTCTGTGAATTACTTGTTGCTTTACACTGAAATTCTGAATAATTCCTTGACTCTTAAATTCTTCAGGTTTCTAAAACAACTGTAATGTATTTTCAAGTATAATTTACCTATGATTTTGAAAAAATCATGGAAAATCATAGGAAAAAGAAATCCCAGAAGGTGAAAATTGATCAAGAATTATATCATTTAAAAAATGGATAAAGTTACACTCAATAAAGATTGCTATTTATATTTGTTATCATCCTATAGCAGAGGAAGAAGCTGTATGTCTGTGAGACCTTAGAATGAAATATATGGTAAGGAGAAATAATCATGAATATATTAAGAACAAGTAATGTCCTCCTAACCACATTCTTTTGTTGTTGTTGTTGTGTATTATATACATTCATATTCAGAAGCCATTGATTAATAGAATGGTGCTGATTTGGAGAGAACTTACTAATAAGTCAGATGCCCTTGGTTATTCTGTTCAATATTAGAAAAAATATGTGGAAGGAACATTTTTTTAAAAGAGTCTTGAAATATTCAATAATTATTTGAAGAGTTTTAAGTGCTAATAAGTAAAACTCAAGACTTTGAAAATATTGAAGGAGAATATAGTGCTTTTCATGTTTTTAGAAGACACAAAAGTGGGAACTATGTCCAATGCAATGAATGATAAAACTGAGATGTAACGAATAGACTAAAGTAAGACTTTATAGATAACTGTAAAGTTATGCATTTAGGTTAAAAAATCAATCCCATAAGTCTCTAATGAGAGAAATTTGACATCAACTAAGGTGAAAATGACTTGTGCTTTTCATTAACCCCCAACAAAATGATGCAGCTGCTAGAAGTTTAATATGATATTATGGTGAAGAACAGGATCAAGGTCACATGAGGGAGTGTGCTGGCTAAACTCTTGCAGATCCAGTGAAATTCCAAAATAATCATGTTCAGTTGTGGTAACCATATTTCAGAAGGGTCATTATCAGTTTGGAGTTTGTGGAGCAACTAGAAAGGAAAAAAACTATTTTCTGGTATAGAATAAGTTTAAAATAAATACTTATGGATATTTTAAACAATATAACTCTATTTATTTAAAAAACTGCAGTGTTATTAGAGAGGATAGTCCACATATTAATTTTTCAGTAATTGTAACAAATATTTAACCTGAGATCTGAAATACAGAATTACTGTTTGAATAATTTAGACAGGGTACAAAAATTTTGTTTCAAAAGGAGTTTTTTAAAATCTACAAATTGAGTCCTTAACATTTTCATTTGGGTAAAGGAAGTCCCCAAATTAACATAGACTTTTTTTTTTTCATAATTGTTTGTTTGTTTGATTGCTTTTCTTCACTTAGCTTTTGGGTTTATTTTTTGAAATTAATATGGACATTTTTCTCCTCATGCATTTCTAACTTAACTCCACCAGAAAATAGAGTTTTGTAAGATTATTACTATTCCTAGCAAACAGAAATTTGATTCTACAACTGCTACAAATTAATCAATTAATACAGAATCAAATAAACCTTTTATTGTCCTTATTATTTTGTTGCCATAGGCACTGAATGCTATCATGTAACCATCTCAATTACAGTAAGTAATAAAAAGGTGTTTCCCTTTGAATGTTATGTATATAAAACTTTTAAGGTAATTCTTCTTACCTTTATATACATATATATAAAGTTTATGTTTATATATATACACATAAATAATTCAAATCATAGAGTTACATTATTGAGCTGATGCTAAGATTATTAAAGTTTTAGGAATAAATAAAAATTTTCAGTGACTAAGGTATAAAATAGACATGAATTAACAAATGGAGTAAAAGACAAGATATTTCACTGAGAAACAGTAGGTCAAGTTGAAAGGTTGAATTTTTATAAATGAAGCTTTCATGATTCAAGACAACAGACTTGAAAAATTTTAAGCTTTTTTGATTATTAAATACTTTAGAAAACAGTTCTAAACTTTAAAAATGCAAATAATATTAAAATTTCTGTTTTTATTTTTTTTACTGAAGCAGTAACATTTTTAAGAAAAGAGAAAATTAATATGTTCAGAACTAAAGAAAAAATTAAATATTGATAAATGTATGAGACATTAAATCAAGATCTCTTAAGAGGTTATTTTGTGTTCCTGATACCAGTCAATTCTGGGTGTTCCACAATTCAATTCTAAGACTAACTTACTCACAGTTAGCTTTAGACTCCACAAGCTTAAGGACTCCACTCACAAAACTACCCTGACTTCAGATACCAGATGCAAGTATGAAGTCCCAGGTTACTTTCATTTTTGTCCAACTTGGCTACAGAGTCAGGGGTTCCTGTACTTTCTTCTCCCCAGCTTTCAGGTTTGGTAATTTGCTAAGGTGGCTCAAAAAAAAAAAACTCAGGGAAACATGGCTTACATTTATCAGTTTGGATATAGATGAACAGTCAGATGAAGCCAGCTTTGTCAGATGTCTGAAGGCAAAACCTTAAATTTATCCAGAAACCTAATAGTTTAAATTACTTTTCTCAGAAATAAAAGATACACTAAATTAAGAGTAATACAGCAATGAAAACATAATAAATTTCATTTCTATAGTTACAAAACTCTAACTGTTATTTCTGTTACTTTAATGGCAGTTTCCCGGAAGTCTGCAAGATGGCAGTGTTCTTTTTTGGAAAATTATTATTTTGAAGATAAATTCTAATAATAACTACAATATGAGATCTTAGTATATGTTAGTCAACATAGTAAGTGCTTTAGATGGATTCTCTGCATGCTAAGTCACTTCAGTTGTGTTTGAGTCTTTGTGACCCCATGGACTGTAGCCTGCCAGGCTCCTCTGTCCATGGTATTCTACAGGCAACGAGACTGGAGTGGGTTGCCATTTCATTCTCCAGGGGTTATTTTTGAACCAGGGATCGAACCCATGTCTGATGTCTCCTGCATCAACAGGTGGGTTCTTTACCACTAGTGCCTCTGGGTTATCTTACTTAATTGTTGTGACACTCCTAAGAGAATCTTTCTGGGTACATTGACATTTGAAGTCCAGTTAACTTACTCATGATCATAGATAGTAAAACCAAAAATAAGAGGCCAGGTGAACAACTGTAGTGCCTTGCTTTTAAAAATGCACTTCATTGCCCATTAAAGTGACACACTAATCCTTCATCAGTCTACAGTGGGTGCTAATAATGTTACAACTAATATCACAATAATAAAGAATAGAATGAATTCTTGGGAAGTTGATCAGTTTCATTAAATGAAGCCATTACCATGATTGAGGATGAGAATATCTTACTTTGCTAGGATGCTGCCTCATCTCTTTACATAATAACATATTTTACAGAGCTATAATACATTTCCAGAAAGTTATTCATACTCTCATTTAATCTGAATAATAACTAACCAGACTATATCCTGGTTAATGTAACCAAGAATGTAATTTTTAAGAAATGCCACAGGCCCAATATTGAATTGGCCAAGTGTACAAGGCTACATACAGAGGAATGGATTCTCATTTTTTCTTTAGCCAAAATTCATAATATAAATTTTAAAATGTATTATGAGAGATTAAGCTTTTGGAAAACAGTGTGGTACACAGTCCACTAAGTTTACCTATTATAGAGTTCCTGGGGTTGTTCTGGTTGGGTGCCCTGTACCAAATGGCTGTTTTTTAATCCAATATGATTACCTTTTAGAGAAGAGATGAGACTCTGAAGCAATCCAGTTGAACAGAGACCTATGTAAACAGACTGGCACATAAGTCTTGTCTGTCATGGCCCTACTCTTAAGCATTATTTCTGTTACTAATGATGATTCCCTTCTAGAAATATTATGAGGAGAGTAGGAATTCATTTTCCCTTTGAGGTCCTTGGCAGGTGTGATGAACATTCATTTGTGTAGGTGTGGAGGAGGAATTTTGCATTATCAATGCTTTTCCTGCTATTTCTGGCACCCGGGTTTAGAAGATATATAGCTACTTTATAAAAAGTGTCGTTCTGAATCTAGAATGTTTTATTATCTTTCACTGGGAACAACCTTCCTGAAATTTCACTTTGAAGCAGAATAATTTCCAACAGATACGTTCTAGAGGCACTAAGTGTTGCTTTAGCTTTTTTTCATGATTCTCATGAGAACTATAGATGTGCTGTTTAAATATATGAAACATAGTAGGTGTTTCTGGTACTCTATCGTCACAGACATAAATATTATTCTTGTATTTTAAATTCTACATATTATGATTGTATCAATGATGAGAGAAACTTTGGAATTTTTGGAACAATCTNCTAAAGAAAAAATTAAATATTGATAAATGTATGAGACATTAAATCAAGATCTCTTAAGAGGTTATTTTGTGTTCCTGACCCCAGTCAATTCTGGGTGTTCCACAATTCAATTCTAAGACTAACTTACTCACAGTTAGCTTTAGACTCCACAAGCTTAAGGACTCCACTCACAAAACTACCCTGACTTCAGATACCAGATGCAAGTATGAAGTCCCAGGTTACTTTCACTTTTGTCCAACTTGGCTACAGAGTCAGGGGTTCCTGTACTTTCTTCTCCCCAGCTTTCAGGTTTGGTAATTTGCTAAGGTGGCTCAAAAAAAAACTCAGGGAAACATGGCTTACATTTATCAGTTTGGATATAGATGAACAGTCAGATGAAGCCAGCTTTGTCAGATGTCTGAAGGCAAAACCTTACATTTATCCAGAAACCTAATAGTTTAAATTACTTTTCTCAGAAATAAAAGATACACTAAATTAAGAGTAATACAGCAATGAAAACATAATAAATTTCATTTCTATAGTTACAAAACTCTAACTGTTATTTCTGTTACTTTAATGGCAGTTTCCCTGAAGTCTGCAAGATGGCAGTGTTCTTTTTTGGAAAATTATTATTTTGAAGATAAATTCTAATAATAACTACAATATGAGATCTTAGTATATGTTAGTCAACATAGTAAGTGCTTTAGATGGATTCTCTGCATGCTAAGTCACTTCAGTTGTGTTTGAGTCTTTGTGACCCCATGGACTGTAGCCTGCCAGGCTCCTCTGTCCATGGTATTCTACAGGCAACGAGACTGGAGTGGGTTGCCATTTCATTCTCCAGGGGTTATTTTTGAACCAGGGATCGAACCCATGTCTGATGTCTCCTGCATCAACAGGTGGGTTCTTTACCACTAGTGCCTCTGGGTTATCTTACTTAATTGTTGTGACACTCCTAAGAGAATCTTTCTGGGTACATTGACATTTGAAGTCCAGTTAACTTACTCATGATCATAGATAGTAAAACCAAAAATAAGAGGCCAGGTGAACAACTGTAGTGCCTTGCTTTTAAAAATGCACTTCATTGCCCATTAAAGTGACACACTAATCCTTCATCAGTCTACAGTGGGTGCTAATAATGTTACAACTAATATCACAATAATAAAGAATAGAATGAATTCTTGGGAAGTTGATCAGTTTCATTAAATGAAGCCATTACCATGATTGAGGATGAGAATATCTTACTTTGCTAGGATGCTGCCTCATCTCTTTACATAATAACATATTTTACAGAGCTATAATACATTTCCAGAAAGTTATTCATACTCTCATTTAATCTGAATAATAACTAACCAGACTATATCCTGGTTAATGTAACCAAGAATGTAATTTTTAAGAAATGCCACGGGCCCAATATTGAATTGGCCAAGTGTACAAGGCTACATACAGAGGAATGGATTCTCATTTTTTCTTTAGCCAAAATTCATAATATAAATTTTAAAATGTATTATGAGAGATTAAGCTTTTGGAAAACAGTGTGGTACACAGTCCACTAAGTTTACCTATTATAGAGTTCCTGGGGTTGTTCTGGTTGGGTGCCCTGTACCAAATGGCTGTTTTTTAATCCAATATGATTACCTTTTAGAGAAGAGATGAGACTCTGAAGCAATCCAGTTGAACAGAGACCTATGTAAACAGACTGGCACATAAGTCTTGTCTGTCATGGCCCTACTCTTAAGCATTATTTCTGTTACTAATGATGATTCCCTTCTAGAAATATTATGAGGAGAGTAGGAATTCATTTTCCCTTTGAGGTCCTTGGCAGGTGTGATGAACATTCATTTGTGTAGGTGTGGAGGAGGAATTTTGCATTATCAATGCTTTTCCTGCTATTTCTGGCACCCGGGTTTAGAAGATATATAGCTACTTTATAAAAAGTGTCGTTCTGAATCTAGAATGTTTTATTATCTTTCACTGGGAACAACCTTCCTGAAATTTCACTTTGAAGCAGAATAATTTCCAACAGATACGTTCTAGAGGCACTAAGTGTTGCTTTAGCTTTTTTTCATGATTCTCATGAGAACTATAGATGTGCTGTTTAAATATATGAAACATAGTAGGTGTTTCTGGTACTCTATCGTCACAGACATAAATATTATTCTTGTATTTTAAATTCTACATATTATGATTGTATCAATGATGAGAGAAACTTTGGAATTTTTGGAACAATCTTCAATGTT
Organism: Neotragus moschatus; assembly: GCA_006410615.1. Lineage (NCBI taxonomy): Eukaryota > Metazoa > Chordata > Mammalia > Artiodactyla > Bovidae > Neotragus > Neotragus moschatus. The sequence goes on along the minus strand of SJYA01001578.1, from coordinate 574,256 downwards.
TCAAGGAGCAACAGTATCCTATATTCTGCCCAAAATGCTAATAGCCTTTTTCTCTTTCTAATTGTAAAAGTAGTACAAACACTGTAAAAACTCAAGAAGTTTATTTTTAAAAAATCATCCATAATCCTATCACATAGAGACAACTGGCACAGTATGTCCTGTTAAAACATGACATGTGCTCTTAAAACTTATGATATAATAAATAAGCTAATTAAGAACAAAATATATATGCATTTATAGGAAAAGGTCTTGGAGAAGGAAATGGCAACCCCCTCCAGTGTTCTTGCCTGGAGAATCCCAGGGACGGGGAGCCTGGTAGGCTGCCGTCTATGGAGTAGCACAGAGTTGGACACGACTGAAGTGACTTAGCAGCAGCAGCATAGGAAAAAGTCTCAATCAACTTATCCCTCCCTCTCCCCGCTCTCACACAAGTTTGCTCCTCAAAGATAGCATTCTATTAAATGCCTTATGATTTGCTCTCTGTTACTATCACCTGTTCACTTACTTCATGCTATTTTTTTTTTTTTTCAAAATTTCTACTTATATATTTGAATTGTTGCTAGCGGTATGCTGCTGAGGGCTACGGACAGATGCAAAGATCCATATGTTATACCATCTTAGTTGACCAATTCATCTCAAAGTTTTGGGAAGAAACTTTACTTATGTCTAAAAGCATTAACATAGAATAAAATATAATGCTTCCATTAATTTAAAAGTTAGAACCTTACTCTTCAGAAATAATTTCTCCTTCATGAAGGTTGCTCTGCCCTCCCAGGTTTTTTGGTGAAAAAAGTCTGTGAATGCAAGAATACAGCCTTAGGAATGTAAATTTCTATAAGGAGAATTTTATAAGTGTTTTAAAGACACTGTGCATTGCTGACCTAAGACTGAAATAATTTACCATTCCCTCGGCAATATCTAAGTATATTTGTTTTTTCAGTCAAGCTATAATCTTGTAAAGACCTTTGGTTGTAGAATTGCGTAGAAGAGCCTGATCCTGTTGGTTGTATAAGGGAAGCTCACTAGAGTTACTAATTCAATTGGAGTTTTAAACCACATATTCATAGACTTCTTCTGTGTGCACATGTGTTAGCAGGCAGATGCTTGTGTGCTTTTTGTGCATGTGTTTCCATTTAAATCAGGCTCTATGGAGTCCTGTGTGTTTATAAATATCAACTCAAATAACTTTCATCAAATCTGATTCTTTCTCAGCAGTCTGTTTTTTCTCTTAGTACAGACAATAATGAATTTTTGTGTTACTTTTAAACATGTGCATTTTCATCTAATTTGGAAAACCTTTTCCAGTGACTTAGCATTCTTCGGAACATTCTTTTCAGTGACATCGTGGAATGTCTTCCAGTTCATTTTTGTGAGCCTACATAGATATCCCATGGCGCTGAACTCTATTGGCATTTTCCTTTGCCTTTATTCAGCTTGGTTCTGTAACATTTACTTTGTCAATTACAGTCATCTTAGTATTCACAGTCAATTCTATCACTGTGTGACTTTAATTGTATTTCGCTAAATTAAAGAGGCATTATAAAGTTGTTACCCTTTGATTTTTCAGTTTAATTTCATTTTTCTTTAATCTTTGGAGCACACTAGATTATCAATTAGCATAATAAAACAGTCAGTGTGGAATTTAGTAACTATATTGAATATTCTATAAAGTAGACCAGTTTGTACAACACAGATGTACGCAGAGAGCAGTAAAATTCTTATCATTCTGCCACTCCACCTTCACAGTATCCCCAAATGTGTCTTAAACTGATAGTATATTGGACCATTACACAGAAAAACATTGCTAATGGGTGAATAATATTAATGTCGTGCACTTTAGTAATACATTTTATCCAAAGACCTGAAAGTGCTCCATGCATGACAATTAATCACATCCTACCACACTACTCCAAGCAAGGTATTATTATCTGCTATTATAATTTAGATAAACTATCGTCATAGTTAACAAAGATGAAAGATTAAGTGACTTGTCAAAGATCACATATTAGTTCAGTCCTGGAGCAATATAACTCAGATTTCTGACTGCTGCTATTAACATTAAGCCCAGCCACTGTACATATTATCCACTGAGCATGGTGCCATTCTTCTGAAATCATTTACTACATACTAATCTATTATAGAGTTTAAGTGAAAATGAATATAATGGCCTCAGATTGTGTATTCACATCCAATGCTGTATTCAAATGCAAGTACATGTGTAATTTTTCTAAAGATGGTGAAATGTTAAGCACATAAGTTAGCATCATTTTTTTTATTATGAAATCTTTCGTTGCCTTTAAAATAGTATTGAGCTCTCTCTTTTTCCCTAGCAAATGTGAAAACAAAGGGAAACTGAAAGTAGTTTCTGCTGATAATGTAAGTGGGACTATTGCCAAGTCAAGGTCCTATAAGATGAAGTCTTTTCCCAAAGCTGTTGAGTCAGGTTTCATGATTGCACTTAAGCGTTTGTGACAAAGGATGCTGTTGCTTTTTTTTTTTTTTTTTAATGATCTTTATAATTTGAGAGAATGACAGGAATCACAAGTCTCTTGTTTGCCTTTTCTTTCTTTTTATTTCCCGATATCCACCATGAATGATTTTTTTCCCCTCTCTGCCAAAAGTAGTTCTATTTCCTTGAAATCTTCCGATACCAACTCTTCATTCAGCACTGTAGATCTGTTCCAATGTCCGTTTAGTGAGAATCACCGACAACAATTCGTGCAATTGATTGGTGACATTGAGAACAGAATTGATGCTTCCTCGTTTCGAGAAGTCTTCTGAGAGGAGACGGAATTGTCAAACAAAATGCAGGAGAGTATTTCATCTGGATGACGCTGGGTATCACAATTGCTAGAACTCAGTTTCTAAAAGTCCTGCTTATTTTCTCTCTGCTTTTTGACACCAAGCAGCACCTAACTCCGCTGAATACTAGAGTGTTTTATATTTGTATTCATGGTAGCTGTGCACTAAAAGTACCGCAGATAATTTAGGTAATTGGCAAACCACAGGGACACTTAGTCTGCTCACCTGCCTATTTTAGGTTGGCTCATCATCACTCTAATTGGCAGTGGGTAGTTACTGGTCCATTTGCCATGTATTATGACAAAAGATGCTAATGGAACCCGGCAGTGGGTGTGTTATACCTTTGCCCTGCTTCTGGCAGGCAGAAAGCAATCCCACTGTTTTTGCATAACAAGTAGCACCGCCGGACATTTTTCCTACGTCAAAAAGAGTATCTCCTTTTGTAAAATGACAACTTTCCCCCCCACAAAGTCCTCATCTCAGAATTTACACGTATCCTTTCTCTCCGCCATCACACAGAACATTGTCCCTAAAAACAAGAGTACCTCAGTCAAGGTAGTTTTCATCTTTTTCACTATATTTTTATTATCAGAACTCCTCTGAAGCTTGAAATTGAAATCTGTTTCTTTCTTGACATTTTTTTCTCTATATTGGGCATGTAATTATGGGCTCAAATGAAGTTCAAGAGGAATGGAACAACAAAGCCCACAGCTAAATACACTAAACTTTGATCTTGAAGGGAAATATGAATTCCAAGGTAGATTTGGACAGCTGTGCTATGAATGCCACAGTGAGCAAATGTGGAATCAGGAGAAATGTCCCATGGTTAACTGACTTTTTTTAACATAAATGCAAGGAACATAAAAACTGAAACCCAGCTCTTCTAGCATAGGAGAGTGCTTCTTAGTATTTTGAAGATAAAAATCTCATTTTAAAAATAATATAAAAATGTCTAGTTGATAACAATTATAATTCTATTTGTTGATTGAGAATGCATGTCTTAAATAATTCAAAGAAGATATTAACTACATCNTCTGACTGCTGCTATTAACATTAAGCCCAGCCACTGTACATATTATCCACTGAGCATGGTGCCATTCTTCTGAAATCATTTACTACATACTAATCTATTATAGAGTTTAAGTGAAAATGAATATAATGGCCTCAGATTGTGTATTCACATCCAATGCTGTATTCAAATGCAAGTACATGTGTAATTTTTCTAAAGATGGTGAAATGTTAAGCACATAAGTTAGCATCATTTTTTTTATGATGAAATCTTTCGTTGCCTTTAAAATAGTATTGAGCTCTCTCTTTTTCCCTAGCAAATGTGAAAACAAAGGGAAACTGAAAGTAGTTTCTGCTGATAATGTAAGTGGGACTATTGCCAAGTCAAGGTCCTATAAGATGAAGTCTTTTCCCAAAGCTGTTGAGTCAGGTTTCATGATTGCACTTAAGCGTTTGTGACAAAGGATGCTGTTGCTTTTTTTTTTTTTTTTTAATGATCTTTATAATTTGAGAGAATGACAGGAATCACAAGTCTCTTGTTTGCCTTTTCTTTCTTTTTATTTCCCGATATCCACCATGAATGATTTTTTTCCCCTCTCTGCCAAAAGTAGTTCTATTTCCTTGAAATCTTCCGATACCAACTCTTCATTCAGCACTGTAGATCTGTTCCAATGTCCGTTTAGTGAGAATCACCGACAACAATTCGTGCAATTGATTGGTGACATTGAGAACAGAATTGATGCTTCCTCGTTTCGAGAAGTCTTCTGAGAGGAGACGGAATTGTCAAACAAAATGCAGGATAGTATTTCATCTGGATGACGCTGGGTATCACAATTGCTAGAACTCAGTTTCTAAAAGTCCTGCTTATTTTCTCTCTGCTTTTTGACACCAAGCAGCACCTAACTCCGCTGAATACTAGAGTGTTTTATATTTGTATTCATGGTAGCTGTGCACTAAAAGTACCGCAGATAATTTAGGTAATTGGCAAACCACAGGGACACTTAGTCTGCTCACCTGCCTATTTTAGGTTGGCTCATCATCACTCTAATTGGCAGTGGGTAGTTACTGGTCCATTTGCCATGTATTATGACAAAAGATGCTAATGGAACCCGGCAGTGGGTGTGTTATACCTTTGCCCTTCTTCTGGCAGGCAGAAAGCAATCCCACTGTTTTTGCATAACAAGTAGCACGGCCGGACATTTTTCCTACGTCAAAAAGAGTATCTCCTTTTGTAAAATGACAACTTTCCCCCCACAAAGTCCTCATCTCAGAATTTACACGTATCCTTTCTCTCCACCATCACACAGAACATTGTCCCTAAAAACAAGAGTACCTCAGTCAAGGTAGTTTTCATCTTTTTCACTATATTTTTATTATCAGAACTCCTCTGAAGCTTGAAATTGAAATCTGTTTCTTTCTTGACATTTTTTTCTCTATATTGGGCATGTAATTATGGGCCCAAATGAAGTTCAAGAGGAATGGAACAACAAAGCCCACAGCTAAGTACACTAAACTTTGATCTTGAAGGGAAATATGAATTCCAAGGTAGATTTGGACAGCTGTGCTATGAATGCCACAGTGAGCAAATGTGGAATCAGGAGAAATGTCCCATGGTTAACTGACTTTTTTTAACATAAATGCAAGGAACATAAAAACTGAAACCCAGCTCTTCTAGCATAGGAGAGTGCTTCTTAGTATTTTGAAGATAAAAATCTCATTTTAAAAATAATATAAAAATGTCTAGTTGATAACAATTATAATTCTATTTGTTGATTGAGAATGCATGTCTTAAATAATTCAAAGAAGATATTAACTACATCAGCAGTCACATATAGAAAAAAAAACTGTAAAGAACATAAATTGTTCTAAAGATTGTGTTGTTTTTTTTTTATAAATATATAGATTGACTGATCCATTCCAATATCCTGTGGACTATGGTCTGAAAATCTCTGATGTACAGCCTGCAAAGAAAGACCTAGTTTAGTTTCAGTTTGTAGTCAAATTGTGGTGATAAACTTTTATCAGACAAAGAAAATGGGTTAATGATATTTTGTGGAGGAAAACCATAGATGTGTTTAATTACCTAAAAATTAACCTAGAACTAAGGAAAAATAATTGTTTATTGATCAGAATGCTATTAAATTATGTTTTATATCCAGCTCTTTGTGTCAGTTCTGAGTTGAAGCTATCTGTAGTCATTAACACAAGTTGATATGCTACATTTTTAAATCATGTGCTCAAACTTCAGACAACATTATAGAATTCATTGAGATAAAAACCTTAAGGTCCTGGCCACGTTTCCCCGCAATTATTTTAGTAATTAGGTAGAGGATTTTTAAAAGCTTATGCTTTCAGAATGCATGCAGTGGGCTCTTGTCTACAATTCTACGCCAATCAATTTTAGCTTGCCCTGCACATTGCTTTCTGCTTGATTTTTAGCTGGGATGGACCCAAGCACACTTGGGTTTATTTTTCATGTTTGAAGATGCTGCTACTGATGAAGAATGTAGTCCATCGAGAGCAAAGTTATTGATATGGCTCACAGCCTTTTTTTTTTTTTTCCCCCCCTTCTTGTGGTGTTTCTTTCTTTGCATGTGTAAAGTCAAAGTTTCAGGAAGCTTTAACACTTCAGTTGGATTTGGTCCAGGAATCTATCTCAAAAAGCTCTGGAAATAGTCATGTTTTGAATCTTGTCTGCCATCTGACTTTCCCATCATCTATATGGATACCACATTGTTAGCTATACTGTTCATTTGGGCCTTAAATATTGACAGAGCACTTTGCTAATGGTTATCTCACTTCAGCCTGTCTATGCGGGTTTTACCAGCCATTTCATCTCTATTCAAGTCACAAATGTACATCTGTGTTCGCTTAACTGTATTCCAGGACTTCAGGATAAGTGGTGCTGGACCAAGGTTGGAATAGAAAATATTTTGTTGTGGAAGACTGTCTGTGCCAAGTAAGATATGTGATCTCCACCAACTGGATGTCAGTATCACTCCCTTCCATGGGTTGCGACAACGAAAATGTCTCACAACTTGGCCATTGTGATCTTGGAGCTAAAATCATCTCTAGTTGAGAGACATTGCCCTAGTCTGTCAAGTGATGCTCAATATGGCCTATACATAAGAATGACGATGTAAGAAGATAGATATAATATTTATTATAGGCCTAAAACATTTAATCAGAGATAAAAGGGGACAATATTGTGATCATTGTTGAAATAACTTTGTATGCTCAAGATGGAGCCACTCCTGCCAAAGGTGTCACATTAGCAAACTCAAACTTAGATAATGGTCATGTCTCATAAATGCTTCATTTAATCAGAAACAGGATATAGTCAGTCAATCAATGCCCAGACACCAAACAAAATCTGGGCTTTCTCACCCCAGACAAGGAGGACTCTGTGGCCTCAGCCAATCAGATATTTTCTATTTTTCTCCCTCTTGTTCTTTATTCTTTATCCTATAAAGCTTTCTGCCCCCTGCCCCATTTTGCGGTTCTCCAAAGNTAAATGCTTCATTTAATCAGAAACAGGATATAGTCAGTCAATCAATGCCCAGACACCAAACAAAATCTGGGTTTTCTCACCCCAGACAAGGAGGACTCTGTGGCCTCAGCCAATCAGATATTTTCTATTTTTCTCCCTCTCGTTCTTTATTCTTTATCCTATAAAGCTTTCTGCCCCCTGCCCCATTTTGCGGTTCTCCAAAGAAAAGACTGCTTTGCGAAGTGTTACAGTTTGTTTGTATCACCTACATTGTCTTTAATCATTTTTACAATTTTACAGACCTTCAGTTTGGCAAGGATTACAGTGTCACTCTTTATCTGCACAGTATCACTCTAGCTTCTAAAGGAGTAAGTAATGGGTACATAAATCATAAAGGCGTGTGTGTGTGTGTGATTTTTTCACTGTGGTTCCTCTGGAGGTAAACGTACCAAAGTCAGATATGTGGATGTTTGTCACTAATCTGTAAAGTCATACAGAAGCAAATTGTCAATTCCATGGACTTGAAATTGAAAGAGATTTGAAAATGTTATCACATTGATTTTTTTTTAAGCAGAGTATGACCTTAGTAGGTATATAGGAATAAACTATATTTCTTTCTTTCTTTTTTTTTTCAGTCTTTGGGGAAAAACAAACTTGACCTACTTGAAATAGAAAGCCTATGTATGAATAAAATGGGTACCTCCTAGACCTTAGGAAGATAGTTGGAATCAGAGACTGGAAAGCTGCTTGGAATCTTTCCATAATTGTTCATGCATTCATTTAATAGATGTTTATTGAACACTTCTTCTGGGCCAGAGCTATGCCAGGCTCTGAGTACATATTAATTATCAAGGCACACATGGTCAGTCACAGAGCTTGTACTTTCTCTCCCTCTATACCTCTTCTCTCTCTCTCTTTCACTCAAGTGCCTGCATTCCTGCTTCAATCTCTTTTTTTATCCCTGAACAGCAGCTTTCTGAGCTTCCCAGTGTGTATGCAGAAAATAAGTTTACCACATAGCCTAAAATGTTAGAAACACTCCCCACTGAGAATGTAACCTCTTCCTGCCAACCACAGGTCTCAGACGAAGAGGCTCTGATTGGCCAGATTGGGTCAGCTGTCAACACCGGATCTATCAGGTGTGCCCAGTGGATGGTGTCCCAGGGGACACACACATCTCCCAGGAGCTTTCTCCTATGTGAATGTGGGGGCAAGGTTATCAGGGAAGGGAATTTGTGTAGGTCCCCTTTACAGTATCCTGCACCCCAACATGGAATGAACTGCTTAGTGCTAAGATGCAAATATGCAGCATAGTGACCAAAGAAAATAAGAGGAAATGGACTCCAGGCCACAGATCAACCAGTGTGTGGTCTGTGGCACAAGTCCTCATCTTCAGAGACATAGAGAGTTAAAGAGAGCAGACAAAAGTGGAATCAATGGGAACAGATATGGTATAAGTCACAAAAGTAGCTTAGTTCCTTTCTCTTTAGTCCTTTGGAGAGTCCAGGGACATCATTTGGAGATAACTCGGGAGTAAGTATAAATAGTCACAGCTCTGAGAAGGAAGTCAAAGACCCTGAGAAAAGCACAGAAGCCTTTATTACAAGGTTCACACAGACCAATCAGCTCTATGGCCCGGGAGTGTCAAGTTATAGATATCAGAGGTTGTTCGGGAGGCCCACGTGCTGGAGGATAATGAGAGAGGGAGAGGCAGGAGGCGGCTCCTTTATAGCCATGCAGGCTCCACTCCAGCCCTTCAGTAATCTTGCCTTTCATCACCACTGGGCACAGCTAGTGCAGCCCTGGGGTCCTCTGCCATGTATGGCCTCTACAGTTAATCTTGGCATCAGTTGACTCTTCCCAGACCTCTCATCTCTGTAATCCTTATACAATACCAAAATTTAAAGCGGAAAGTTATTGGAACCTTTGAAAAGCCTACACATAGTTGAAAAGGCACATTGACCTTGTAGTTTTGTATTTGATAGGACCCTGAGCCTCCTACTTCCATCACGATACAAGAGTGCTGACAATTGGGAAGAACTGTGCTGTGGTCTAACTAGTAATGAAGTGCCTCATTTTCCTCAGCTTTTCTTATACATATATCTTCTTCAGGTACCTACAGAAAAAGGGTGCTTTGTAGATCATGGCTTGGGTAATACAAAATCCTATAGTAAAATAATACCAAATGCTCTCAAACTTCCATCCAATTCCCAACCCTGCCTTGTGTACGCATGTATGCTTACTTGATACAGACTCAGAAAGAGAAGATAACTGTGATCTTAGTTTCTCAGAAAGAGTAAAAATGCTTTCAGGAAAAGACCAACAGGTCAGCTGCTATGAATGGCTATCAGTAATTTGAAAGATATAATCTTTATTCATGGTATAATGGTACTCTTGGGTTCACTGCACATCCAAACATGACTAGAGTTTCCATCTTTAAAATCACCTTGTAAGCTACAATGTTTATTAAAAAGCAAATGATAAAAGCAAGCTAATTTAAATCTCAACTGGGGACTTCCCTTGTAGTCCAGTGGTTAAGAATCTGCCTTCTAATACAGGGGACATGAGTTTGATCCCTGATTGGGGAAATAAGATTCCACATGCTGTGGGGCAACTAAGAACATGTGCTACAATGAAAGATCCTGGGTGTTACAGTTGAGACTTGACATAGCCAAAAATAAAACTGAAAAAAAAAAAAAAAGCAAATTTATGCTGAAAATGATTTTCAAAATAAACTAAATCTCAATTGCAATAGTAGCAACTATTTAGATTTTTCTTTAACAAAAGGTTTTTTTTTTTTTTTCTCTCCTTGGGAAAGATGTTAAATCACCTATGAATTTAAAGCAGATTGGCTTTTAGTTATTGTTGCTCTCAAATACTCTATATGTAACGCACCCCTCATTATCTATCAGTTTTCTATCAATCTTCTATCTCTATATATGTTACTATCCCTTATTTTCATACATATATAAGTATATGTAATATAGATATCTCTATCCATATATAAAGTGCATTCANAATCTTGACTCTCAGCCCTTTCAGCATTGACAGTCCAGGTGGACCCCTGGCCAAAGCAAAGGGCATCTCTGCAGCTTGGATTTGGTCCCTGTTTTCACCTGTTCCCAGGTACAAGCTTAGTCAAAGTAATGAGCACTCCCCAATCACATTATGGCAGGTGGGATGATGGAAGGGGAGGAAGGGAAAGGTTTTTAAACCCCCATGGAAGTTCATGAAAAATATATTTAGTTATGGCATTTCATATGATCACCTTCATAAATATTATTACTATACTCCTATAATAATTTACTCTTAGAGGACAAAATGGCATCTCACTCCAGCATTCTGGCCTGGACAATCCCCATGGACAAAGGAGCCTGGTGGGCTATAGTCCACGGGGTCACAAAGAGCCAGAAACAACTGAGAGTCAGAGCATGTATTAATTTATTAGAAATTAGGGTGCTTTTGAATGATAGTCAAGGACTTTCCCCCTCATTTATAATCACTTTTCTCCAAAGGAGAAATATTTTATAAATTTTAAGGAGTGGATTTTAAGATTAATTGTAGTGAGACAAATCAGGTTATATTTTTGTCATGGCTTATATATAAATATTGTATTTGTGCAAGTGTATTTTTATACATATGCACACACACATATATGTAGCCATGTATACACATACATATAAATTTAAACGGAAGATGATTTGTGAACAGAAAGGGGGACATTTGGAATCTTTAAGCACTAGTACTCTGGCTTCTGATTTGACACCTATTTTTCCCTATACATTGCAGACAGATCTTTTGGAATCTGTGTATGGAGAGCTCTACTGCTATACCTAATCACTTGATGATTTGAAATCACAGAAAAAAAGATCTGTAAATAACTAGGTCATTGTAAATCATTGATTAAGATATGGTCAAGCTGCAATTTGTCTGTGAAAAGAAGATAGTATACAATGTGGACAGCTGGGAGTGGGGCCTTCTGAAACAGACAGTGGTAGGAAGAGGTGGTATTGATGGCTGATTGGTCAGGTCTCTCTCCTTCCTGGGCACATGGTTGACCGGATTCCCCTGAGGCAATCCTGAACAATTGATTGTGAAGAAAAGTGAGCAGCAGATTTTGGGTCACTTGCCTAAAAGGAAGTCCCTTTCCTTTGACTTCTATTTCCCTTTCTCTTGAGTTGGAATAAGGAGGTGCCCACATCTGGCTTCAACTATGCAGATGAGGACAGGGCTGTGAGGATGGTGGGGATACAAGATAGAATAATTTTGAGTTCCTGAGTGACTTTGTGACCTGAGATTCCTGTAGACACTTAAGGAAGAAAACAGTTACTATCATGATTATGACTGTGATTATGATGATTTAAGGTAAGGCCACTATATTTTTGGATCTTCTTGGTTCCACTACCTTACATTTCTAAAGATACTCAGGATGAGTCTGTGGTGGAGAAGAAAGTCTCTAGGGAATGTGATTCACTGTGGAACTGGAAGTTGGAGCTTCCCTGGTGGCTCAGATGGTGAAGAATCTGCCTGTCATGCGGGAGACCTGGGTTTGATTCCGGGTTGGAAAGATTCCTAGGAGAAGGAATTCTTGCCTGGAGAATCCCATGGACAGAGGAGCCTGGTGGGCTACAGTCCATGGAAATGTGATTTCCTGTGAGAGTTGTTGTTCAGTTTCTGTCTTGTCTGACTGTTTGCAGCCCCATGGACTGCAGCACTCCAGGCTTCCCTGTACTTCACCATCTTCTGGAGCTTGCTCAAACTCATGTCCATTGAGTCAGTGATGCCATCCAATCATTGCATCCTCTGTCATCCCCTTCTCCTCCTGCCTTCAATCTTTCCCAGCATCAGAGTCTTTTCTAATGAGTCAGCTCTTTGCATTAGGTAGCCAAAGCATTGGAGTTTCAGCTTCATCATCAGTCCTTCCAATGAATATTCAGGGTTGATTTCCTTTAGGACTGACTGGTTTGATCTCCTTATGGTAGATTTACTAACAAACTTTGGACTTTCAGAAAGATTATGGATACAAGAGAAAAAAAAAGTAGATAAAAATAAGCCCATAGAAGAAATGAATGTTTTTAGAGGAAGGTTGAGAGTTGAAAGAGCTTGTGGAGGAAGTTAGGGGAGTTGGTAAGCAACTTTGTGACCAAAAATGAGAGAAAATAGCTTGTGTTCCTAGAGTCATGCTTCTCATACATGACTGTGTATCAGAATCACTGGGAAGAACTGTTATCCCACCCCAGAATTTATGATTCTGTAGATCAATCATAGAACCTGAAAATTTGCATCAGTTATAAAATCTCTGATGATACTGATGTCGTTGCCTGGGTGGATGGGGTGACGTTTTGAGAACCCTGGCCAGAGTGTCTAGGGAGACTTGGGACGTTTTTGAATTTGTGGCTTGTTTTTTTTTTTTTTTTTCTGGAGAAGAAACTTGACCCACCACTCTTCAAGGGAGTTGACACCAAACTGAAAAGACCACTCTAGTCATGGACTGGATTCTGCAAATGAGGATGAAAGCACAGTCCTGAGTCAAACCCAAGGCTTCCAAACCCATGCCAAAGTGAACTGAAATATGTGAGATTCACACCTGTTACCTATCCATTCTGTTTAGAATTTGACCTTAAGTACCCTTTGCATTTAAAATAAAACAACCTTGTTTTCACATAATTACTAAATTACTGAGTGAGCTTTCTGTTGTCGAGGAAATTTGGTAAAGAAAATGAGAGACAGCTATGGATAAGGGTCTTTGGAGGAGAAACCACTCTATAAAATCAACTCCAGAACAAAGAGCATGGGGATATTGAAGCAGGAAGCCTTTTTATGGTGATGACTTTCATGAACTTTATTGTTTTTTCTGTCTATTAAATATAAATTATTTAGGATCTGCTCACAAGTAAAAGCTAGAAATTATTGCTTATGCAGATTCTGAGCTGCCAACTTCTTTCTCTGGCTGTTTCTGCCAAGTCTGAAATTCATATTGCAGTATTCAGAAGATAGTTTTTACTATGCATTCTTGGTCTGACAATCACACTGCGAATGTTGGTCCTTAGAAGGTGACAATGCTTTCATTGCCATTGTAATAATAACAATTCTTAAAAGGACTATCGGATTCATAATAATGTTTAATGATCCCCAAATATGTACATGTAGAACACTAGATGTAGTTATTTTTTTTAAAGCTTTAACTATGAATTTAAATTTATTTGTACTATGATTCAATATGAGATTATTTTTTATTACTTTATTTAGGCTGTGCTAGGTTTTCATGGCTGGTGGTCTTTTCTCTAGTTGTGGGCAACGTGAACTACTCTCTGGTTGTGTTATGCACACTTCTCATTGCAGTAACTTCTCTTGTTTCAGAGGTCACGTGGGCTTCAGTACTCGCAGCACTTCAGCTCAGTAGCTGTGGCTCCCTGGCTCTAGGCCACAGGCTCAGTAGTTTTGGTGCACGCACTTAGCTGCTCAGCGGCATGTGGGATCTTCACAGACCAGGGATGGAACCCTCATCTCTTGCATTGGCAGGTGGGTTCTTTACCACTGAGTCCCCAGGGAAGCTCTAGAGATTTTAAAACTATAATACAATGACAGGGAAAACTTGATGTTCCCAGCTAAACACTGTTTTCCTTTATACAACTTGTGTAGAATATACACTTGGATTCAAAATATCTAAACTTGCATTAGCTGACTCAGAGATTTTTCTGTAAATAGTTTTCTTTTGCAACTATGAAAACTCTCATTTTGGGTGGCACTTGTTAGTCTTTATTTTAATTAGCTAAACACGTGTGTCTTTATGATTATGTGAATATTGTCCACCTCCCCAAGAAATTGCTAGGAACCATAAGTGAGGCATCATATATGTTGCATTCATCAAGATATTCTCACTGCCTTATGCAGCATCTGGCTCCTAGAAGATCAAATATTTGCTGAATGAGGAAGGACTAACTGAACACAGGAGCTATGGATTGTTTTAATTTTAGTTAATCAAAGAACAGAAGTATATGTGTGTGTGACTTTCACATATGTATACATACATACCACCTTGCATAGTACTTTCTTACTATAAATTTTGAAGCATTTTAACTGAAATTAGCTATTTCCTTTCTTTATTAACATATATACAAGAATAATGATAGTGTTTAACTGTTCATACTTCCTCTGCCCAATTGCCATTGCTAAGTGGTTCTGTATCAGTGAGTTATATGAAAAAGTTTACATTACCTTTAGCTCTTTGAGACATACACGCTTGGAATACTTCTTTTATTTGCAGTGTTTTGCCCCTGCTGAAAGGTTTTTCTGTTTTTCTGTTGGTTTTTGTCCTTGGATAGAACTATTTGGAATATGTCCTTTCGCCTTTTAGTTTTGGTTAAGCAAGAATCTCTTCTTTTGTAGTTATTTTTCCTTTTTTGGAGGTTATAACAATGTTTCAGAAGCTTCTGTTCTTTTTCAAAAACCATTTGATCATGAGGGAATTGGAATGTTACATTTCAAAATTGAACACCTCATCCTGAGAAATGAAAAGCTTTGAAATGGAGGTATCCAGCGTCCTTGTATTTAGACCGGAGCTCAGAGTCTGGACTGACTTGAAAGCTGAGACATAAAAAGTATACAATTTAGTTGAGTTTTCTCAAACTAATCTCTAAGATACCTAAAATGCAAGCTTTGCTCATCTGCCTATTTTGAGTTCCAATATCTTGTTCAATTTCTGAAACATAAAAATAAAGGTTTTGTGGGAAATTGTCAGTTAATCAAAACATGGTTATTGTAAGAATGAGGGGAGAGAGAAATAACAAAATTTATCATGATTTTAACATTTTCAACATAATTTTGTTTGTCAATTTAAATCAATCCAGTACACTTTTCTTTGAATTATAACATGATCAATATGTTTAACAAATTTTTAACTTAACATATACCAGATAGTCTGATGATGTATGAAAGCATATAAATAGCTATTTACACATCTAACCATTGTTATTAATTTAATTGACAGTGAAAATTTTATAAAATTTTGTTCAAAGAATCTAACACACTATATTTTTACATCTTAACTATTTTTCTTTTGTTTTCACTATAAAGGTTTTCTAATATCAATATATGGGCTGCATGCCCTTTAAAAAAATTCATTATATGATACCTATTCCTTATAAAAATGTATCTGACAGACAATACTAATATATATCTTTAACAGGAACATTCATATAAATAATTATATCTGATCTCTTTTCCAGGATGTCTATTTTCCTGTTTCTTTTTTTTTTTTAATCAAGTTTTAAATTGACTTTTAAGATTTGAAAGTCCAATTTATGGACTTTTCTTTATTCTTTTCTGAATATCAAAAATGCCTCTTTCTTTTCCCATTACATTCAAGTTAAGTTGTGTCTGGAAATGACGCTAAACTCTTTGCTTTTACAAGAAGTATCTTTAACAAGCCACCTTCTTGTGACTTCCAATTGAGCATATTGTTTATACCATATAAACATATGGTATCATATTTCAAACAATAGATATTTTAAAAGGACTACTATATTTTCCTGAATTTATACTCTCAAATGATTTTTGTAACTTGCTAGCAAAACACACAATTGTGAAACGTAGATTTTATAAAAAAGATAAATCACTAGAATGGCAGAAATGAATTACTTTTAGTGATGTGGAGATAAAGAATAATGTAACTTGACATGCTTCAGTAGCATTCAGAGTATTTGTTGAGTAATTTTGGTGCAGTGAGGTGAACTGGAAGCAAAGTGACAATTTTTCTGAGATGCAAGTGGCTGATACTATAATTCAGAGTTCCTGGAGGAACTTATGGGCTTCTCTGGTGGTTCAGAGTGGGTATGGCAACGCACTCCAGTATTCTTGCCTGGAAAATCCAACAGAGGAGCTTGGAGGGCTACAGTGCATAGTGTTGCAAAGAGTCAGACACTGACTAAAGAGATAGCATGCGTGCAGGGAGGAACTTACCAGACAGCGCACAAGAGAAGCAATAGCTTTGTGTGAGGTGTGGGGGTGGAGGAGGACGTTCTGTGAGTGTTCACTAGTACATGTTTTCACCCCAGCACTGGTCTCCACACGAATGGGAGAAATTTCCTAGGCTTTGCAGAGAGACTCCCGCAGAGCAGGGGACTGAACAGAGCTGCAGTGGTTGTGAAGTACTGGGAGACGATGGAGTTCTGGCATAACTGGAAGGAGAGACTTCACTGAGTATTCTGGACAGAAAGCCAAACCTGCCAGTTAAGAACCAGCTAAAACTCTGAGAACCAAAGTGAGCTAGAACTGCCTTAACAAAGAATACAGCTAAGGCATTCAGGGACCCAGGCTTCTTCCATCTTCTGTCTCTTTCAACTTCAGTATTGGGCTCTCAAGGACATCATGCTTGTTTGTATCAAGCAGCTGGAAAGAGAAAAATACGAAGATCGCACATTGGAATTGGTAAGGACCAGGTCCATATACTCAGAACTTTTATCAGTCCTGTAGGCCTGTGAGTTGGACCATGAAGAAGGCTGAGTGCCAAAGAGTTGATGGTTTCAAATTTTGATGTTGCAGAAGACTCTTGAGAGTCCCTTGGACTGCAAGGTGATCAAACCAGTAAATCCTAAAGGAAATCAATCCTGAATATTCACTGGAAGGACTGATGCTAAAGCTGAAGCTCTAATATTTGGCTACCTGATGTGAAAAGCCGACTCATTGGAAAAGACCCTGATGCTGGCAAAGACTGAGGGTAGGAAAAGAAGGAGGTAATGGAGGATGAACTAGTTGGGTGGCATCACTGACTCAATGGACATAAGTTTGAGCAAACTCTGGGAGACAGGGAAGCCTGGTGTGCTTCAGTCCATGAGGTCACAAAAAGTTGATCATGACTCATCAACTGAGCAACAGGGCATTGAAGTGCACTTTATTGGTGTTCTTTTCCCACTATTTAGAATAAACTCATGTCCATGGCAAGCTCCACACAAAACTTGAAAATGTAATCTGACTGTAAGCCAGTAAGAAATGGAATTAACTCTGGTGCGCAATTAGCCGATCTCTGTGTATATGAGGAATGGAGGGCTTGTAGGTATCTAGGAAGGATGAGATGCTGGAAGGGTTCCTTGCCTGAGAAAATACTATATACTCTGGATTGTTTGTCTGATCTTGGAACCAGGAGCATGGATATTCTGCTCAAAAGTAGCTGCCCAACTCTTTTACCACCATCCTCAAAGAGAAAAATTTCCAAAACTGTATAAACTTATGTTAAGTGATGCCACTTTGGACACCACTGTGCTGGCTCCAGAAAGTTCATTTTTCCTGAACCAACATATCAGCTGCTTTGACTTCAACTTTCCATAGGTCCAGAGAGATGGGGGCTTCTCGGGTGGCTCAGTGGGTAAAGAATCCACCTGCGAGGCAGGAGACACAGGAGAGGCACATTCGATCACTGGGTCAGGAAGATCCCTTGGGAGAGGAAAGGGCAAGGCATTCTTGTGTTCTTGCCTGGAGAATCCCTAGGTGGGCTACAGTCCATAGGGCTGAAAAAATTTAGAGATGACTGAGGTGACGGCATACACACAAGAGAGATGGAGCTGCAAATGCCTCCTTTTTTAAAGTAAATATATTCAATAAATATTTTATGGTTTTTAAGAATTACCTTTTTATTTTTAAATTTATTTTAAGCTTTTTATTTTACATGGGAGTATAGCCAATTAACAATGTGTGATAGTTTCTTGCGGACAGAAGAGAAACTCAGCCATACATATACATGTATCCATTCTCTTCCAGACTCTCCTCCCATCCAAGCTGCCACATAACACTGAGCAAAGTTCCCCATGCTATACAGTAGGTCTTTTTCTTGGTTGTCCATTTTAAATATAGCAGTGCATACATGTAGTGTACAAGTGCCTTCTGTAGGACGTCTACTATCACCTGGAAGAGTCCAGGCATCTGAATCTTGACCTTTCCTGACTCCACCTATGTGCCTAAATTCCTTGCCCATCCTAATACACAATAAATTGCACACAGGTAATTTAAATACCTAACAATGTGATATTTATGATCATTTGTAAGTTTAGCCTGTGAGTATACATAAATGAGGGGCTTCCCAGGTGGCTCAGTGGTAAAGAATCCGGCTTCCAATGAGGGCCACGCAGGAGACGGAGATGTGTATAAGAGACAGGTGGCTGATACTATAATTCAGAGTTCCTGGAGGAACTTATGGGCTTCTCTGGTGGTTCAGAGTGGGTATGGCAACGCACTCCAGTATTCTTGCCTGGAAAATCCAACAGAGGAGCTTGGAGGGCTACNTAAAGAATCCGGCTTCCAATGAGGGCCACGCAGGAGACGGGGCTTTTATTCCTGGGTCTGGGTCAGGAAGATCCCTTGGAGGAGGAAATGGCAACCCACTCCAGAATTCTTGCTGGGATAATACTATGGACAGAGGAGCCTGGCGGACTAAAGTCCACGGAGTTGCAAAGAGTCAGACGCCACTGAGCGCCTGAGCATGCATGTGTGTATAAATGAGTCAGAATGAATTGTATGCATATTTATAGCAGACGAATGTAAAGAAAAAAAAAACATTTCAGAAGGCAACTGTGCACAATGGATTCTTGTAACGTTATTAAGCAAGTTTATTGTTGAAGAATTGGACACACGTTCTTTCTCTTGGTTTTGCTCCTACCAGCACAGGAGAAAGGTGGGGGGATGGAAATGGAGGGGAAGAATGAAAGAGGACCAGGCAGACGAAAATCAAACCTCCAGAGCAAGCAGCCTACAGAGCATAAATGACCATTCCAGGTAAACNACATTTCAGAAGGCAACTGTGCACAATGGATTCTTGTAACGTTATTAAGCAAGTTTATTGCTGAAGAATTGGACACATTCTTTCTCTTGATTTTGCTCCTACCAGCACAGGAGAAAGGTGGGAGGATGGAAACGGAGGGGAAGAATGAAAGAGGACCAGGCAGACGAAAATCAAACCTCCAGAGCAAGCAGCCTACAGAGCATAAATGACCATTCCAGGTAAACTCAGGAAAAGCCTCCTTTTGTCTTTGTTGATGGCGATGATCCCATTTGTATGGAACGCTGGAGCGCGTTTAGATTAAGTATCTCTCCAGCCTGGTTCCTAAGCTCTTGAAGATCCTGAAAGCAGAGAACTGAATGAGCCCAGGAGCTTATCCTGAGCTTTGAGGAGATTATCCCCTAAGTTGGCTGGCAGGCCTGCCTAAGGTGACCTGCCTGTTATCTCAGAGCACTCCACACCACAGAGATCATCAACGCCATTAGGGCACTTAGCGCCGTAAATGCCTTTAAGCAGCTTTAGATAGATCTATGGCCTGGACTGGGAGCAGAAAATTTCATCATCGTGATTTCTCTGCTTGGCCCTTGTTTAGAAACATTGCTCACATCTTTTGGTTTGATGGGAAAACAGCAGCTGTTTTCTGATCATGTGGCCATCTGTTCTTTATGGCTTATATTATTAACGTTTATAAGGGCTAATTGGTATTTTGAAGTGACTAAGGTGATTGATCAAGAAATACCCAACTATGTTTACATTAATGCCTGCCTTAAAAATGCTAAAGATAGTAGCAATGACTTAATACTATCTTCGTTCCAACTATTATATGGTCCTCTTGACCAAATTCTCTCAGTTTTAATGATGTGGGAATAAGAGGAAATAATTACTTTTTATGTTTTAAGTTAAATCTGCTTAGTCGATTTTCTTCTTGATCAGTCCAAATGAAGCCTCCCTGACTAGCCCAGTCTTAACAATCACTTTATCACTTAATAAATATTCCAAATAGGTCTGGCATTTAGACATCTGTTATTATTACTCTGTGCTCAGTCCTGTCTGACTCTTTGTGGCCCCATGGACTGTAGTCTGCCAGGCTCCTCTGTTCTTCGAATTTTCCAGGCAAGAATCCTGGAGCAAATTGTCATTTCCTATTCCAGGGGAATCTTTCCAACCCAGGGATCGAACTTGTATCCATTGGCATGTGGATTCTTTACCACTGGTGCCATCTGGAAAGCCTGGGGCTTCTCCAAGTTATTCTTATTTGTGTGTATATTTATGTATTTATTATTTTTATATTTGCCATTATGTATTCTGTGGTAATATCTTTCTGGAAGGCTGGGACTGTATATTGTAATTTTATCTTTTCACATCAGCATATAAAATATTGAACAATGGCCAGCCCTTAGTGAATGCATCCTAAATGTTTAAAAGCATACAGCTATGGGGCAAGAGCCAATTCTAAATAATAAAATAATAGTAGAGATTTAGCTTTTGGATTTGAAGGGTGCAAATTGTTAAAATTGCTGGTTTATACAACTAACGTTTATTGAAAACCTCCCAGGTACAGTCATCTTGCCTGAATTACTGTAATATCCCTCAGCTTCTCTGTGTGCCTTTAGCCTTTTCTTTCTGGGTTCATTCTCCACATCCCAACTAGAGGGTGTGTGGTCTTTCAATGATGCAAATCCATTCACATTATTAACCTGATTAAAATCTTTCAATAGTTCCTTATTTATTTCAAGATCAAGTGAAAATTTCTTGGCATGACATTCAGAATTCATCATGATCTGGCGTCTATAGGTCTCCCTGCCCTTGCCTATTTCCAACCTTTATCCAATTACAAAGTGAAAGTGAAAGTGAAGTCCCTCAGTCGTGTCCGACTCTTTGCGACCCCATGGACTGTAGCCTACCAGGCTCCTCTGTCCATGAGATTTTCCAGGCAATAGTACTGGAGTGGGGTGCCATTTCCTTCTCCAGGGGATCTTCCCAACCCAGGGATCAAACTCGGGTCTCCTGCATTGAAGACAGACGCTTTACCGTCTGAGCCACCATCTTTATTTATGTAACGGTCCCTCATGCCTCCTCCCTCTGTACAAACTCTTCTCTCTGCCTAGAAGTCACTTCTCTCTTTTTCCATCTGAAACTTTCTTTCAGACTATAAAGAGTTGACAAATGTGTCTTGAACCTCAGCCCCTCCACAGGCACTGAATTCTATCAACCCCCATGTTTTCATAGTACTCCTTGCGTCAACACCCGTCTTTGGCTAGCTTGCATACTGGCTACCTCTCCTATTATGTTTTAAGCTGTAGAGTTTAAGAGACATGAACTCAGCTCAGTGCTCTGTGATAACTTAGATGGGTGGGATGAGGGTGGGGTTGGTGGTGGTTCAAAAGGAAGGGGATATATGTATCCATATAGTTGCTTCATGCTGCTGCTCAGCAGAAACTAACACAACACTGTGGAGCAATTAGACCCCAATTTTAAAAAAGTGGCATCCTTATTTCTCTCTTTCTAGAGTAATGACAGAATCAGCATGTGCAGTTTTTGAAGAAATATTGAGTGACGATTTATAAATAAAATATTTGAGCAACAATATTGCTCATTGCTAATCCTTATTTTGGAGAAGAGCATGGCAACCCATTCCAGTATTCTTGCCTGGAGAATCCCATGGACAGAGGAGCCCGGTGGGCTATAGTCCATGGTGTCGCAAAGAGTTAGACATGACTGAAGCAACTTAGCATGCACACAATCCTTATTTAGCACTTAAAACATAAGTATAAAGTGTTTATCAAATGCACCGTCTCATTTAATCTTTACAATAACCTTTGGAAGAAAGCACAACTATTTTTTTCTCCACTGTATATCCCAGTCTACATTTGCACCAAAGAAGAGTATCAATAAATATGTGAGATTTATAAGATTCTTCTAATATAGATACTATAAACATAAACATTTCACTAGGTTTGAAGGAGTTATATAATTTATTCAAGATCTGATGCTGCTAAATAGGAGATTCAGAATTTGAACCAAGATGATCTGATTTCCACAATCCATGTACTTTACGATGCTTAGAGATTACATCTCACATATAAGGTAATATATTAGATTCTGAGAGAAAGAATAACACAAATATTAAGACAAAAGAATAATTATTCTAAAGCATTTATAATCTATACTACAGGCAGAATGAAGGAATTCATACTCAAAAAGCGAATGAGTTGTGGTAAGTTGACAGTTAAGTGCATCAGAATCTTGCTATTGGGTATTAGAGAGAATGAATGGAAAAGAGGTTTTAAATTGAACCTTAAACAAGATCAAAGCCATATAGTTGAGGAAAGCCAGGTTTGAGATCATGCACAAAATGCTGTGGGTACAGAGATTTTCCTGGTAGGATCGAGATAAAGAATGACAAGAGTGGACGGGGTAGGGAAATACTCACCTGGATTCACAGAACTGAATTCTATGCCTAAAACTTTTGAACTTCATTTTATGATTACTGATTGAGAAATTTGGGGGGAGAAAAGGAATAAAAGACACTTAATCTCTCATTTACTAAGTTATCTGAGGGCTACCTTGGATTAAAAAGAGATGAGAAGCAAGGTTCATTAGGAGACCACTGAAAAGGCCAGGTAAGAAATGACAAAGATTTAACTAAATTAAGAGCAATGAGGATGGAAATAAAGGTGTAGTTGTAAGTTATAGTGCACATTAAGAGTCCACTGGATTTTAGTGTCAGATGAATATAGAGTATGAAGGAGAGGAAGGCATCTTAATGAATTCTGCAGCTTGTGTTGTCATAAAGCCCTGAGCTACTTTATTACAATTGATTTAGGACATTGTCTCTCATCAGACAATCATATTGTAACCATGGTAACGATATTTATTATTGAAATGCATTTATATTATACCTGATTCCGAAGGTTATATGACAACCCATACTAACAATAATAGGGTTTGTGTTTTCAAAAAGTAAGACAATTATTCTTTTCTTGTCAGAAAGGCAGGTTCAATTTATGTATCACTTTCTCCTTAAGGAAATTGCATTTTCTTTCCGTTTCTTTTCTAACGCCAGGTGCCTGATAGTTAGCAAATCAAAACCTAGCATTCAATAATTTGGAAACTATCAAAATCCGATGAATAGAGTGGGAAACAAAGAGGTTGGAAAGGAGACTGAAGTCAGGTGTTTCTGGTCAGATAACAGAAGGGAATCAAAGAAGAGATACAGGCATGCTCCAGTTTGACATTTATGAAAATCAAGGTTATGCAATTTTCATAAGTTTAAAATTTTCCACATTATCTCTCTAGGTAGCCCACAAACAAATGAAAGCTTAGCTTAAAGACAACTCGTCCTAAGAGAAGTATAATGCAGCTCTAAATTCCTTGATTTTTCTGTTTTAATTTTAATCTAAATTGTGTATAATAGTTGATATTTATTGACTCATTTTAGTATGCTCTTTGATATAAGACAAGAAATTTTCTTTCTGAAAATAGTTTGCTGGGACTGGAATAGTTCAACATATCCTAAGTGTGTTATGCTTATGCAGAATAAAAACTCCTTTTTGTCTGCTTCTAATTTTGATAGCACAGTTTTCACTTTTATGGTTATTGTTACACTATGATATATTATGCTATTATCTATATATCTGTCTATTTTATATATACTGGAGAATAGCATGGCAATCCACTCCAGTATTCTTGCTTGGAGAGCCCCTTGGACAGAGGAGCCTGGTGGGATACAATCCTTAGGGTTACAAGGAGTCAGACATGACTGAGCGAGTGAGCATGCACACACACACAAGTATATATCAATGCTCTCTCTAAGATATATATATAATATATTGCCCTGCACCTTCTAAATTAACTCTTTTGGTTCTAATTTACTTCTCTTGGTTCTGTATATATTAAAAGTCCATAGATAAAAAAAATAAACAAGGGGCTTTAACCATTAAATAATAATTGGTGTGTACCTCTATCCATAAGCTAGAGAGACTGTGAAGCCAGCTAATAGTGACTCCAGAACCAATCCAGACATCTCCTCTTACTTGTTCCACCACCATCACCAAAGATAGAAAGAGTAAGGACTCCAATGCCACAAGGCAATGAAAGCTTTATAACAAGATGCTCAGCTCCTCCTCCCTTTATGTACTGTTGGCATCCAGCTTGCTCCTGCAAATTTTTCACTAGCTGTAGTGGATGCTGAGGTGCACCACAGCTGAGTACTTCTCCTCTGCCCAAGAAGAACCACTTCCTCCAAGGCTGCATCTTCTCACTGGGGGGGCAGCCAGCATCCAGTGACAGGGTGCTGTGAGGGCTGCAATTTGTGGCTCTCTTGGGACATCTCTGTAGAATAATCCCAACTCCACAGCAAGCCGTGCAATCTGCTGAGTCCTCTTTCTAAATTGTGCCTCCATCCACCCTTTTCTTGTACTCAATCCTCACTCTGTTAAAAGGTTTGTGATCAAGAACACTCCCAGATAAAGATCTCCCATGCAAATCCTCACTTCAGATTTTGTCTGTGACAATAGCTTTTTTTTGCTTTTAATTTTTTAAAAAAAATTATTATTTCTTAAGTTGAAATATAGTTGCTTTATAATGTTGTGTTAGTTTCATGTGTACAGCAAAGTGATATAGTTATATATATGTGTGTGTATATATATACACATATATCCTTTTTCAGAGTCTTTTCCAATATAGGTTATTACAAGATATTGAATATCATTTCTTGTGCTATACCGTAGGTCCAACGTTGTTTATCTTTTTTTATTGTATTTTTTTAACTTTTTAATTGTATTAGGATATAGCCGATTAACAAACAATTCTGTGATAGATTCAGGTGAGCAGCAAAGAGACTCAGCTATATGTAAACATGGATCCATTCTCCCCCAATCTCCTCTTCCATCCAGGCTACCACATAATATTGAGAAGAGTTCCATGTGCTATACAGTAGGTCCTGTTGGTAATTAATTTTAAATATAGCAGTGTGTACATATCCATCCCAAACTCCCTAACTGTTCCTTTATCCCTCCCCTCATCCTTCCCCCCAACAACCCTAAGTTCATCACTAAGTCTGTCTCTGCTTTGTCAATTCATTTGCATCGTTTTATTTTCTTAGATGGCACAGATAAGGGATGCCATATGATACGTCTCCTTCTCTGCTGTCTGTCTTCACTCACTATGACACTCTCTAGGTCCATCCATGTTGCTGCAAATGACATTATTTCATTCTTTTTAATGGTTGAGTAATACTCCACTGTATATATGTATCTCATCTTCTTTATCCACTCCTCTGTTGGTGAACACTTAGGCTGTTTCTGTGTCTTGGCTATTGTAAACAGTGCTGCAATGAATGTTGGGGTGCATGGATCCCTTTATGTCATGTTTTTCTCCAGATATACACCAACAAGTGGGATTTCAGGGTCATGTGGTAGCTCCATTTTTAGAAAAATAGATAGGAAACTCAGAAATAAACTCATGCACCTGTGGACAATTAATCTATGACAAAGGAGGCAAGACTACAGAATTTTGGAAAGACTGTATTTTCAACAAATAGTACTGGAAAAACTGGACAACTACATGGAAAAAAATGGAATTAGATTATTCTTTAATACCATACACAAAAATAAGCTCAAACTGAACTAAAAAACTAAATGTGAGACCAGACACAATAAAACTCCTAGTGGAAACATAGGCAGAACATTCTTTGACATAAATTGCAGCAATATCTTTCTTAATCTATTTCCCAGAATAATGGAAATTTTTTAAAAAGTCAACAAATGAGACCTACTTAAACTCAAAAACTTTTGCACATCGAAGTAAACAATAAACAAAATGAAAGGATAACCCACAGATTTGGAGGAAATATTTGCAAATGATGTAACTGACAAGGAATTAGTCTCCAAAATTTACAGGCAGCTCATGATGCTTAATAGCATCAAAACAAACAACCCAATCAACAAATAGGCAGAAAACCTAAGTAGATATTTCTCCAAAGAAGATATACAGATGGCCAAGAGGCACATGAAAAGGTGTTCAACATTGCTAATTATTGGAGAAATACAAATCAATACTACAATGAGGTGTCACCTCACATCCACCAGAATGGCTATCATCAAAAAATTCACAAACAATAAATCCTGGAGAGGATGTGGAGCGAGGGAAACCCTTCCACACTATTGGTGGGAATGTAAATTGGTACAATCACTATGGAGAACAATATGGATGTTCCTTAAGAAACTAAAAATAGTTTTATTTTAAAGAAAAACATTTCATCTTCTTTTTATGTCTTCTGTCCTTCCAAATGTTATTGAAAGAAACTACAAGCAGGAAACTATCCCAGGAAGAAAGGGTGAGAAATGGAAAGCTAACGATATTTTGAAAACAGATGTTTTCACTATGTGTCTGAGATTACTATGTGACTGGGTGAGTCATTTACAAATTACATGTACCTGAACTTATAGTAAACTCAATGGGAATCGTTACTAGAATATTCCGTCCCCAAAATTCAACATGTTACTTAGTTGGTTTAACCACAATTTCATCACAGATCTTTTAAGGCAATTAAGTCAATCTGGGGAAGAATGGCACAAAATTTATGCTTTTGTTAGTTTTATCTGAGTAGAGCCAGTACTCAGAGACTTCTGTTTTTGCATGTGTATATCTTTAAAATAACATATTTGAAGAGTAGAAAAAAATCTCCTCAAATTAAAAAAAGTAGTGCAAAATAAATCTCTGCCTCAATCTTGACTTGGCTCATGTTTTGTGTGTTTGTTAAAATTTTTTCAACCTAGTATGTTATATCCATTTTTGTGGTTGTCAAAGAATTATTATACTTACTAGAGTGCCTATGAAACTTTGACCCTAGAACTTAGACTGGTTTGAAAACTGCATCAGAATTAGGACACAAGGGCAGAACAGGAGTTTTCAAAAGTCATTTATGGAATGTTAACTCAAAACAAATATACAAGGCCTTTCTTCTCGTTGTTGTGAAACACCTGTGACTGTTTCTATGACTAACTCAAAGACAAAATACACATGCGCACATGCACAAACACGAATTTCTTCATCTTCACCAAGCAAAGAAAAAGTTAATTGGGAGTTAACTATAGGAGAAGAGTGATTGTGTGATTTTTGAGCATTTTACTTTTGAGAAGAATTTATACAAATATATACCCACAGTTCTAAAGCTTGTTTGGAGTATTCTTTTTATTATACTTTGCATAAACTCATAAAATGTATCTATATAAATAACTCGAAGGTAAGGATAATAATGTGTGTGCATTTTTTTGCATCCAAATTATAATACTAAACATTAAGTTATCTTACATCATTCCACATAGGGGTGAGGGAGTGAGAAAAGAAAAGTACACTGGTACTTTTTTCAGTCCTTAGACCCATTTGAAAAGCATTTTTAAGATCCTATATTTTGGTTCTAATTATTTACCCAGGGTTATACATTTTTCATTTGTTGAAAATATATGTTCCAAGTGAATCAACTGAATGAAGACAATATGAAAACAGAAGATATCTCAGTGACTCTAAATTGAGGATGCTTTATGATATAAACTATAGAGATGAGATAGCTCATGTTCAGTTGAGCAGAGACAATGCATGTAATCAGCTGCATGTGCTGTGCTGAGCTACCTCTCAAAATAAACTTGATGCATTTTTTTTCTGTGCAGTTATTGCTGATAATTAAATTACATTCAAGGATTCTTCCTGTATCTTATACAGTTTTCAGTAAATAGTAGCCATTCTAAAATTTTAAATGAGGCATAATTGGATCTCAGATATTAGAGCAAAATGCTTTGGATTTTCATATCCAGAAAAGTTGAGATTGGATGTAGATGAGATCTGAATAGCCTGTTCACTAAGTATCTACAACTAAACTTAATAGTTGATATGAAAGACAAAATGGAATAAGAAGTTACCATTGATATAAACCAGCATATTAAGGAGAAACAGTAAAGAAACAAAAATCCTCGATAGTATGAGAGGAAAAAGTTAATTAAAAGGCTGCCATAGCAAGATTCACTTCTTTGCTCTATTGTGCTTTCTTCTTTTTATGGGGCAAGTTTTTCCTAAGCACACCCACATACACACACAAATAATGAGTGATATTAAACTTACTTTATATTTGTCATCTGCACTGTACTTGGACTTTCTTCTTTGCTTGCCATCATGAGAAGAGAAAGTCCAATGGAGTGTAAAAAGCAGTAGATCTGAAAATAGAATTTCTGAGTTTGAATCATGGCTTTGCTCCTTGAAACTGTATGTTCTTGGGAAAGACATTAAATGTTAAATCTCTTTCTTCATATGCTGGCAGACTAGATGATTTCTAATACTCCTACTAATTGTAATTATTTGGGAATATAGAGTGATTTTGCTGGAGAATTTCAATCAGAGAGAAAGTATCTGACTTGCAAAATATTTTCAATGCAAGACTGTCTGAAGATAGGAAAAGTGAATCAAAATTGGTTATCCACCTACAGTTCTGATCCAGAATTTATCAGGGCCTTTAAATCAGCCTTATTATTTTCCAGTCACCCCTCATCACCATAAGGGAAAGGCGAAATGGTTATAAAAAAATGCTCCTTCAATTTGCAATCAGTTAGACACTTAAATGGTTATTTTTCTCAATAAAAAAGGCTTTACTTTTCTTTGTTCCCTAATTATATAAATTAGAATTTTCAAACCTGTTAGATGTAATGTCTACTTTCTATGAGAATATTTAATGACCACTTTGCTGCTGCTGCTGCTGCTGAGTCACTTCAGTCGTGTCCGACTCTGTGCTACCCCATAGATGGCAGCCCACCAGACTCCCCTGTCCCTGGGATTCTTCAGGCAAGAACACTGGAGTGGGTTGCCATTTCCTTCTCCAGTGCATGAAAGTAAAAAGTGAAAGTGAAGTCACTCAGTTCTGTCTGACTCTTTGCGACCCCATGGACTGCAGCCTACCAGGCTCCTCTGTCCAGGGGATTTTCCAGGCAAGAGTACCAGAGTGGGGTGCCATCGCCTTCTCTGACACTATCCTTAAATACAGGTAACATAGCCTATTTACCTACATGTATTTTCAAAAATAGATGTGATACTCTAAATATGATATAAAAGAAATAGATGAATTTTTAAATATGTGAGAGTTTTTGATTAAAAAATTTAGTACTATGGTAACGTTAAAATGACTTCAAAATTTCGCTGAATGAAATACCTAGGAATAAATCTAATCAAGGAGGTAAAAGATCTAAACTGGGAAAACAATGTGACATTGATGAAAGAAATCGAAGACAATACAAACAAATGGAAAGGTATACTGTGTTCATGGGTGGAAACATTAATATTGTTTAAATGACCATACTACCCAGGCAGGGTACAGATTCAGTGCAATCCCTATCAAAATACCAAGGGCATTTTTATTGCCTACAGAACCACAACAAATAATTCTAAAATTTACATGGGAATACAAAAGACCTTGAATAGCAAAGAAAATTGTGAGAAAGAAGAACAAAGCTGGAGGCTTCATGCTCCTTGGTTTCAAACTATACTACAGCCCTATAGTAATCAAGACAGAACTATATTGGGACAAAAACAGACCAATGGAACAGAATGCAAAGCTCAGAAATAAACCCACACTTAAATGGTCAATTAATCTTTGACAATAGATGCAGGAATATGCAATGAGGAAAAGGCAACCTCTTTAATAAATGGTGCTGGGAAAACTGGATGTGCAGCATGGTAAGTCGCTTCGTTGGTGTCTGATTCTGTGACTCTATGGACTTTAGACCGTCAGGCTCCTCTGTCCATGGAACTCTCCAGGTAAGAACACTGGAATCGGTTGCCATGCTCCCCTCCAGGGGATCTTCCTGACCCAGGGATGGAACCTGTCCCTCTTACATCTGCTACATTGGTGGGCGAGTTCTTTACCACTAGTGCTACCTGGGAAGATCCAAGGAAAACTGGATAGTTACATGTAAAAATGTCAAACTGGACGATTCTCTTACACTATGCACAAAAATAAACTCAAAATGGATTAGTGATTTAAATGTAAGACCCCAAACCACAAAACTCCTCAAATAAAACATTAGCCGTATGCTCTTTGACATTGGTTTTGGCTATACTTTTTTTTAATGTATCTCCTCAGGCAAGGTCAACAAAAGCAAAAATAAACAAACAGGACTACATCAAACTAGAAAGCTTTTGCACACTGAAGGACACTATCAATAAGACAAGATATGATTTCATTTCTATGTAGGAGATAAAAAACAAAATGCATGAACAAATGTAACAAAGAAGACTCATAGACACAGAGAACAAAGTGGTGGCTGCTAGAGGGGAGGATGAGATGATGATGGAAATGTCACAGGAGATTAAAGGTACAAACTTCCAGTATAAGGTAAATAAATAAGTGAAAGAGAAGTAAGGCACAGCCTGCAAAGTATTGTCAATAATATTGTACGAACTTTGCATGGTGACAGATGGCAACTAGACTTTGTGTGCTGATTATTTTGTAACACATAAAAGTATCAATTCACAATGCTGTACACTAAGTAATATTTTAAGTCAGCAAATATTTAATCTAATATTTTGTCAATAATAGTTCAATAGAAAATACAATGGAAACAGTATAATGATTGAATTTTCTGTATTGTTATCTGATTGAGAACAACAAATACTAATATTCTCTCATTTAAAGATTTATATTTAAAAAGTTTTATATTTAAATTATATATATTTTTTTACTTAAAATTAACACTCAACTCTGAAACTCTAGTGCAATTTTTTAAATTAGGAATTTTATCAACTCACATTTATTATAACAAGTGATGTGGTTAATTTAATATATGTCTCTAAATTATACATGTGTTATTTTTTTCTTAATTCTTTTTAATCATGCTGATTTGATCCAAGCTATCATTTATACTTTTCATATATATATATATATTAACTTTTGAAAGCTTTTTTATTCCATTAGTGCTTACCTATGTATAGTAATATTCTTAATCTAACACATATTATCTCTAATTTTAAGGATATAAATAACCAACTATATCCNCCTCATCACCATAAGGGAAAGGCGAAATGGTTATAAAAAAATGCTCCTTCAATTTGCAATCAGTTAGACACTTAAATGGTTATTTTTCTCAATAAAAAAGGCTTTACTTTTCTTTGTTCCCTAATTATATAAATTAGAATTTTCAAACCTGTTAGATGTAATGTCTACTTTCTATGAGAATATTTAATGACCACTTTGCTGCTGCTGCTGCTGCTGAGTCACTTCAGTCGTGTCCGACTCTGTGCTACCCCATAGATGGCAGCCCACCAGACTCCCCTGTCCCTGGGATTCTTCAGGCAAGAACACTGGAGTGGGTTGCCATTTCCTTCTCCAGTGCATGAAAGTAAAAAGTGAAAGTGAAGTCACTCAGTTCTGTCTGACTCTTTGCGACCCCATGGACTGCAGCCTACCAGGCTCCTCTGTCCAGGGGATTTTCCAGGCAAGAGTACCAGAGTGGGGTGCCATCGCCTTCTCTGACACTATCCTTAAATACAGGTAACATAGCCTATTTACCTACATGTATTTTCAAAAATAGATGTGATACTCTAAATATGATATAAAAGAAATAGATGAATTTTTAAATATGTGAGAGTTTTTGATTAAAAAATTTAGTACTATGGTAACGTTAAAATGACTTCAAAATTTCGCTGAATGAAATACCTAGGAATAAATCTAATCAAGGAGGTAAAAGATCTAAACTGGGAAAACAATGTGACATTGATGAAAGAAATCGAAGACAATACAAACAAATGGAAAGGTATACTGTGTTCATGGGTGGAAACATTAATATTGTTTAAATGACCATACTACCCAGGCAGGGTACAGATTCAGTGCAATCCCTATCAAAATACCAAGGGCATTTTTATTGCCTACAGAACCACAACAAATAATTCTAAAATTTACATGGGAATACAAAAGACCTTGAATAGCAAAGAAAATTGTGAGAAAGAAGAACAAAGCTGGAGGCTTCATGCTCCTTGGTTTCAAACTATACTACAGCCCTATAGTAATCAAGACAGAACTATATTGGGACAAAAACAGACCAATGGAACAGAATGCAAAGCTCAGAAATAAACCCACACTTAAATGGTCAATTAATCTTTGACAATAGATGCAGGAATATGCAATGAGGAAAAGGCAACCTCTTTAATAAATGGTGCTGGGAAAACTGGATGTGCAGCATGGTAAGTCGCTTCGTTGGTGTCTGATTCTGTGACTCTATGGACTTTAGACCGTCAGGCTCCTCTGTCCATGGAACTCTCCAGGTAAGAACACTGGAATCGGTTGCCATGCTCCCCTCCAGGGGATCTTCCTGACCCAGGGATGGAACCTGTCCCTCTTACATCTGCTACATTGGTGGGCGAGTTCTTTACCACTAGTGCTACCTGGGAAGATCCAAGGAAAACTGGATAGTTACATGTAAAAATGTCAAACTGGACGATTCTCTTACACTATGCACAAAAATAAACTCAAAATGGATTAGTGATTTAAATGTAAGACCCCAAACCACAAAACTCCTCAAATAAAACATTAGCCGTATGCTCTTTGACATTGGTTTTGGCTATACTTTTTTTTAATGTATCTCCTCAGGCAAGGTCAACAAAAGCAAAAATAAACAAACAGGACTACATCAAACTAGAAAGCTTTTGCACACTGAAGGACACTATCAATAAGACAAGATATGATTTCATTTCTATGTAGGAGATAAAAAACAAAATGCATGAACAAATGTAACAAAGAAGACTCATAGACACAGAGAACAAAGTGGTGGCTGCTAGAGGGGAGGATGAGATGATGATGGAAATGTCACAGGAGATTAAAGGTACAAACTTCCAGTATAAGGTAAATAAATAAGTGAAAGAGAAGTAAGGCACAGCCTGCAAAGTATTGTCAATAATATTGTACGAACTTTGCATGGTGACAGATGGCAACTAGACTTTGTGTGCTGATTATTTTGTAACACATAAAAGTATCAATTCACAATGCTGTACACTAAGTAATATTTTAAGTCAGCAAATATTTAATCTAATATTTTGTCAATAATAGTTCAATAGAAAATACAATGGAAACAGTATAATGATTGAATTTTCTGTATTGTTATCTGATTGAGAACAACAAATACTAATATTCTCTCATTTAAAGATTTATATTTAAAAAGTTTTATATTTAAATTATATATATTTTTTTACTTAAAATTAACACTCAACTCTGAAACTCTAGTGCAATTTTTTAAATTAGGAATTTTATCAACTCACATTTATTATAACAAGTGATGTGGTTAATTTAATATATGTCTCTAAATTATACATGTGTTATTTTTTTCTTAATTCTTTTTAATCATGCTGATTTGATCCAAGCTATCATTTATACTTTTCATATATATATATATATTAACTTTTGAAAGCTTTTTTATTCCATTAGTGCTTACCTATGTATAGTAATATTCTTAATCTAACACATATTATCTCTAATTTTAAGGATATAAATAACCAACTATATCCCCACATCCAACTAATGCACTCTAATTGCCAAACTCTCTTCAAAATTAAATGAGTTATTTAGATATTTAACATGTTAAATTTCTCTGCCCACTCCTGACTCTCAGCACAAGGCTTTAAAATGTCTATACCCATTTCTCGGCTTCTCTGATTAGAAAAATAGAAACAGTTTTGTACTTTAAGTACCAAATAGGGAGAAGTGGAGAGTGTTTTGATTGAAACTGGGAAAAGAGAGAAATATATATAAACTTTCAGTCTGTCATCTTCCCAGAAGCCTTCACTTCAAAGCTTCCTTGTTAAGTATAAAAAATATCTCTTGGGTGAGGTCACATTTCCTAGGATTTTGTTTTATTTTCATTGACTTTATAGATAAAATAGACCTAAGGATGCAATTATTTTTATAGGTGAACCACTCACGGAACAATTCCAGGATTTATCACAATCTTGAAACAAGTGTAGAGAAACAAACCAAAAAAAAAAAAAATTGCAAATTGTGTTATGCTATGTTTAAAAACCATGTCACATAACTTGTGAGAAATATTCTGGGACTCTTCTGTGGCCATGAATGTGCCTTTCTAAGTTTTGCAACCCTCAATAAGGAGAAGGAAGACCACTATGACTTGGCACATTGCTGTGTAGCACCTGGTGATGCTCTTGTGCTGTGTGCCTAAAGGGACTTGGGAAGCAAATGAAGTCAATCTTAAACTGGAGGCAGCAGCATTTCCTAACCATTGAATAGAGACAATCTAGAGGTTCTTAAGGGCTTCACTGCTGGCTCAGAGGGTAAAGTGTCTGCCTACAATGTGGGAGATCTGGGTTCGATACCTGGGTCAGGAAGATCCCCTGGAGAAGGAAATGGCAACCCATTCCAGTCTTGCCTGGAAAACCCCATGGACAGAGAAGCCTGAAAGGTGACCACTGGGGCATTGCCTTGTTAAAAATTCCGCTTTTGCAACTACTGTTTTAAAAAAGAAACACAAAAGGATGTTCCTCCCAAATTTCTCCTTTGAATTAGAACCATATGAGATATCTGGGAGTGGATCACAAATAGTTAGACGGATAATTCATAATTTATTCAGTTTATCACTCAGCCAGTCTCTTTAAACCAGTATGATGATTTTGGCTATTGTATATTAGTTTTAAATCAGTTTTATTGTTAGTCCTAAATTAAACAATTAACACTAATAGTGAAGCACTGTTAGGGACAACTATTGAAGCATAAATTAATCAGGAATATATGAATGATACTAATTCTGATAATCCCTTTCATGATTCTCTTTACTACTTCAACATATTGTACATTTCATAAGAATTCCTTTATAGCATGCTAGGATGTCTTTGGTATTCAAGAGAACAAGAAAATGTTAAAAAGATATAGTCATGGCTTACACAATTTAAGAATAAAATTATTCACAAATCCCTCAATCCATTATTTGAGAAGTACTTTGATTTATCATGTCAAATCTTTCTTAAGTTATAGGTTAGAAACAATACATCAAAATTATAAAAAGAATGCAAGTGACTTTTAATCCATGAAATGCAGGAACTTCAGATACCATATTTTAAATTATATATATATATATATATATTCTCATCAACTTTTTATATTATCACATAATATATTATACATTTTATACATATTTGGCTAAACATCCTGAGTACATATTGTCATTTTATAGTTTTTTCTTGACAAACCAAGTGTTAGTGTTAGTCGCTAAGTCACGTTCGACTCTTTGCAACCCCAAGGACTACCCTCCAGGCTTCTCTGTCCATGAAATTCTCCAGGCAATAATACTGGAGTGGGTTGCCTTTCTCTTCTCAAGGGGATCATCCTGACCCAGGGTCTCCTATTTTGCAGGCAGATTCTTTACCACCTGAGGCACCAGGGAAGCCTTTGACAAATCAAGCTATGTATTAAATACATCAATATTAGTTCAGTTCAGTCACTCAGTTGTGTCCGACTCTTTGTGACCCCATGACTCACAGCACGCCAAG
The DNA here is from genome assembly GCA_006410615.1 of Neotragus moschatus. Taxonomy (NCBI): domain Eukaryota; kingdom Metazoa; phylum Chordata; class Mammalia; order Artiodactyla; family Bovidae; genus Neotragus; species Neotragus moschatus. The sequence goes on along the minus strand of SJYA01001578.1, from coordinate 538,653 downwards.
CTTCCCTGTCCATCACCAACTCCCAGAGTTCACTCAGACTCATGTCCATCAAGTCAGTGACGCCATCCAGCCATATCCTCTGTCGTCCCCCTTCTTCTCCTGCCCTCAATCTTTCCCAGCATCAGGGTCTTTTCCAATGAGTCAACTCTTTGAATGAGGTGGCCAAAGTACTGGAGTTTCAGCTTTAGCATCAGTCCTTCCAGTGAACACCCAGGACTGATCTCCTTTAGGATGGACTAGTTGGATCTCCTTGCAGTCCAAGGGACTCTCAAGAGTCTTCTCCAACACCACAGTTCAAAACATAATTTAAGGAATAAAGCATCCATAATTTTGTATTTGAAAAATTCAAAGTTTGTCCAAATCTCAGCTGCCATAAGTTTCTGATTAAAATCAAAGGTAAGGGAATGAAAATGAAAAAATTCTAATTTTTTCAGTTGTCCTTGCCACATGTCAAAAGTGGGACATGTGAGAATCCCATAAAGTGGTAGTTTTTATGAATCTCCTGGGGTTCATTATGGTAGACATGGAGCTCCATATCTAGTGGCTGTTTTATTGATTCATACAGAAGAGAACATTTGCATTTTTCTCATTATTTTGGAAAGTTCCATTGGATCTTACTGGTTTTAATATTTTAAAATTTAATAATAAATTGGTCTTAAATATTATATGTGCTATATAATATTATGTTGTATATGCTATGTATATTATTTAAAATCATACATATGCTTAAATTCTTTTATTGTCTTATAAGCATGGGAAATAGATAGGGAAACAGTGGAAAAACAGTGTCAGGCTTTATTTTTTGGGGCTCCAATATCACTGCAGTTGGTGATTGCAGCCATGAAATTAAAAGACACTTCTTGGAAGGAAAGTTATGACCAAACTAGACAGCATATTGAAAAGCAGGGGCATTACTCTGCCAATAAAGGTCCATCTAGTCAAGGCTATGGTTTTTCCAGTCGTCATGTATGGATGTGAGAGTTGGACTGTGAAGAAAGCTGAGCACCAAAGAATTGATGCTTTTGAACTGTGGTATTGGAGAAGACTCTTGAGAGTCACTTGGACTGCAAGGAAATCCAATCATTCCATCCTAAAGGAGATCAATCCTGAGTGTTCATTGGAAAGACTGATGCTAAAGCTGAAACTCCAATAATTTGGTCACCTCATGCAAAGAGTTGACTCATTGGAAAAGACCCTGATGCTGGGAGGCACTGGGGGCAGGAGGAAAAGGGGACGACAGAGGATGAGATAGCTGGATGGCATCACTGACTCGATGGGCGTGAGTTTGGGTAAACTCAGGGAGTTGGTGATAGACAGGGAGGCCTAGTGTGCTACGATTCATGGGGTCACAAAGAGTCAGACACAACTGAGCAACTGAACTGAACTGAAGCTAATGTGATGATAGGATGACGTAACCTAAAACTTTCTAAGAAGTAGACCAGTTATTTAACTTTCTTATCAACTATTTCGGTTTAAAGGTAGACTTATAATCTAAATAAATAAGCAGTTTGTGAGTTAAAATCCAGGTATGTTAGTAGCTCAGTCATGTCTGACTCTTTGCAACCCCAGGGATTGTAGCTCACTAAGCTACCCTGTCCATGGGATTTTCCCAGCAAGAATACTGGAATAGGTTGCCATTTCTTTGTCCAGGGGATATTCCCAACCCAGGGGTCAAATGCAGGTCTCCTGCATTGCAGGCAGATTCTTTACCGTCTGAGCCATCAGCAAAGCCCCAAAATTCAGGTGGTCTTATACAAATCAGTATATTAGCACTGCTCTTGACAGGGATTGTAGAGCAGTTTAGCAAATGATATAGAATAGGCTTTGTCTAAAGTGGTGTGCTCTTGTTTTTAGATAGCAGGCATGAACAAATGTTACCAAGGATAAAGAATTGGACATGTATTCTCCATGGAGGGCTATAGAATGTTTGCATGAGTGGAGGATATAAAACAGCCTAAAGATAAAATTGACAGTATTTATATAACACACTGCTAATTTTCTGCTCTAATTTGCAAAGAATTGGGTTAGCTCAAAAGGTTTTCATTTGGGTTTTCCCATTAGATGGTACAGAAAACCTGAATGAACTCTTTTGACCAATCCAGTGTTTGGTCTTCTTAAGAAGACCTAAAGTTATGAAAAAGTTTGAGGAAGACAGCAATCAATTGCTCATCACTGCCAGGAAGACTTTAACCTGACTCCTAAAGAATCTAACACCCTTGAGGATCGTTCCATTCTGATTATTCTCGTAGGGTAAATATTCTTCAAAATGTACTGCCAGATCAATGAATGTGCTAACCTCATCAGTTGAGATTTTGTAAGGAGAAATAAATGATGATTTTGATGGTTTTGACAATTGCGGTGTAGAGCTATTGTTTACAGTTATATTTGGTCAGAAGATCAACAGAATGGAGAAGACTATTAATCTTACTGCTTGTTGAATTAGTGTCTAGAGAAATTAAAAAAGAATACTTGTAAAGTGATTAGGGCTTGGTATGGCGTTATGTCCCTTTAAATTAAAATATTATTTGTCACAATTCCACTCTATCTCTTAAGTGACTTCTGGTGGTAATGTTTGAAAGGTCTAAATGCATTAAAGCTCTAGGATCTATGTAAAGGCCATACATCTTATGTGGAGATCAGAGATGTTCAGTGTCCTGTGGAGCTTTTAAAACTGCTGTTGCCCAGGTCTTGCCCACATATATTAAATCAGAAGCTCTAGGGTTGAAACCCATAAAGTGGTACTTTTACAAAGCTCCTCAGGTGATTCTCATGGTCAGCTAGATTTGAGAACTTCTGACTTAGATTAAAGAGTTTAACATTCTCTTTTTAGTTTTTCAATTTTTATTGGATACCATACCTCATTTACCAAAAACGAGATTTTTAATTCTTTAAAATAGCTAATTTTGCATTTAGTTTGTAGTCAACACCTTTTAGAACAATATGATTTTAGTACAGGTTATTTGCAAAACAATATAGAATATAAACTAACATTTATATTCTAGGAAAAGCATTTTCTTCTGGATTTAAACATCTGACTTTTCTTAGCAATCAACAGTAATTTATGAGCTTCAGCACATATGGCATTTCAGACAGTCACTATGTTCTGGATTTCAGGCTACTGCTTTTAGAGCTTCACCTTAAACTTAAAGGAATCACAGCTTAAATATGTCATTGAACTAGTCGGTACTTAAGCTATTTGAATGAAATTGTCCTTACTCGATTGTAATTCAGGGAATGAGATTGTTGGCTCTGCAGTCCTCTTTATGTGTCCACTCTTCTTTTTTGCAGAACTCCATCTAACTTGGAGTATAAGAAATAACTGTCTTTAGCAGCCTGGCACATCTAAGGTGCTTGAATCTCAAGTTTTGAGTAAAACTATAACTGGATTTAGTTACACCCTCAACCCTCTTTTGTTCCCAAGTCAGGTCCAGGACTTTGTTTCAGTCAAGGTTTTCGCCTATTTATCTATTTAATTAACACTTGGTTAAATGGTCCTTTCTTTAACCAAAATTTACATGGCATAATGGCACATGGTTTACACATTACTCTCTATGTGGGTTTTCATTTAATTACAATGACAAATCTACAAGTCAGGTATGATCCACTCCTGCCCCCCCAATTGTAGATAAAAATTAAAAACTTTAGAGAGGTTAAATTCTTTGTGTAAACTGTCACAGTTTATAAATAGTAGTATGGGTACTTGGGTAAAATATTCTAAACCTAAGTCCAGTGATTTTTCTATTATATTATGCAGTGATTTTTTTTGTTGTTGTTGCTGACATTGATAGATGTGTTTCATTTTTTTCTGATTTTTATGATCATTTACTATATATTTAAGTGTATAATGACACATTTTTCTCCACAGTAAAGGAACCAATTATTTTCTTTTTTATGTCTCAATAATAAATATTCTATTTTCTGTATTTAAAACATAGGGAAGTAATGATATATTATATGTGGAATATCCATATTTTAAGACACAGAACAGAGAAAAAATTAGCATTTGAATTTGGAATCTAAGTAATTATGAAATTCACTTTGGAGTTTAGCAGAATTAGAGTAGATCAAGAGTTTCCCAGTTTCAGTTCAGTTCAGTTCAGTCACTCAGTCGTGTCCAACTCTGTGACCCCATGAATCGCAGCACGCCAGGCCTCCCTGTCCGTCACCATCTCTCGGAGTTCACTTTGACTCACTCCGTTGAGTCGGTGATGTCATCCAGCCATCTCATCATCTGTCGTCCCTTTTCCTCCTGCCCCCAATCCCTCCTGGCATCAGAGTCTTTTCCTATGAGTCACCTCTTCGCATGAGGTGGCCAAAGTATTGGAGTTTCAGCTTTAGCATCATTCCTTCCAAAGAAATCCCAGGGCTGATCTCCTTTAGGATGGATTGGTTGGATCTCCTTGCAGTCCAAGGGACTCTCAAGAGTCTTCTCCAACACCACAGTTCAAAAGCATCAATTCTTTGGTGCTCAGCTTTCTTCACAGTCCAACTCTCACAACCATACATGACCAAAGGAAAAACCATAGCCTTGACTAGACGGACTTTGTTGGCAAAGTAATATCTCTGCTTTTGAATATGCTATCTAGGTTGGTCATAACTTTTCTTCCAAAGAGTAAGCGTCTTTTAATTTCATGGCTGCAGTCAACGTCTGCTGTGATTTTGGAGCCCCACAAAGTAAAGTCTGACATTGTTTCCACTGTTTCTTCATCTATTTGCCATGAAGTGATGGGACTGGATGCCGTGATCTTCGTTTTCTGAATGTTGAGCTTTAAGCCAACTCTTTCATTCTCCTCTTTCACTTTCATCAAGAGGCTCTTTAGTTCCTCTTCACTTTCTGCCATGAGGGTGGTGTCATTTGCATATCTGAGGTTATTGATATTTCTCCCAGAAATCTTGATTCCAGCTTGTGCTTCTTCCAGCCCAGCATTTCTCATGATGTACTCTGCATATAAGTTAAATAAGCAGGGTGACAATATACAGCCTTGACGTACTCCTTTTCCTATTTGAAACCAGTCTATTGTTCCATGTCCAGTTCTAACTGTTGCTTCCTGACCTGCATACAGGTTTCTCAAGAGGCAGGTCAGGTGGTCTGGTATTCCCATTTCTTTCAGAATTTTCCACAGTTTATTGTGATCCACACAGTCAAAGGCTTTGGCATAGTCAGTAAAGCAGAAATAGATGTTTTTCTGGAACTCTTTTGCTTTTTCCATGATCCAGTGGATGTTGGCAATTTGATCTCTGTTCCTCTGTCTTGTCTAAATCCAGCTTGAATATCTGGAAGTTCACAGTTCATGTATTGCTGAAGCCTGGCTTGGAGAATTTTGAGCATTACTTTACTAGCATGTGAGATGAGTGCAATCGTGTGGTAGTTTGAACATCCTTCGGCATTGTCTTTCTTTGAGATTGGAAGGAAAACTGACCTTTTCCAGTCCTGTGGCCACTGATGAGTTTTCCAAAGTTGCTGGCATATGGAGTGCAGCACTTTCACAGCATCATCTTTCAGGATTTGAAATAGCTCCACTGGAATTCCATCACCTCCCCTAGCTTTGTTCATAGTGATGCTTTCTAAGGCCCATTTGACTTCACATTCCAGGATGTCTGGCTCTTGGTGAGTGATCATACGATCGTGATGATCTGGGTCAGGAAGTTCTTTGTGTACAGTTCTTCTGTGTGTCCTTGCCACCTCTTCTTAATATCTTCTGCTTCTGTTAGTCCATACCATTTCTGTCCTTTATCTAGCTCATCTTTGCATGAAATGTTCCCTTGGTTTCTCTGATTTCCTTGAAGAGATCTCTAGTCTTTCTCATTCTGATATTTTCCTCTATTCTTTGCACTGATCGCTGAGGAAGGCTTTTTTTCCTTGCTATTCTTTGAAACTCTACATTCAGATGCTTATATCTTTCTTTTCCTCCTTTGCTTTTTGCTTCTCTTCTTTTCACAGCTATTTGTAATGCCTCCTCAGACGGCCATTATGCTTTTTTGCAATTCTTTTCCATGGGGATGGTCTTGATTCCTATCTCCTGTACAATGTCACCACTGAGTGCAATTGTGCAGTAGTTTCAATAGTCTTTGTCATTGCCTTTCTTTGGGATTAAAGCATCACTCCAAACAAAGCTAGTAGAGGTGTTGGAATTCCATTTGAGCTATTTAAAATCTTAAAAGATGATGATGTGGAAATGCCACACTCAATATGCCAGCAAATCTGGAAAACACAGCAGTGGCCACAGGGCTGGAAAAGGTCAGTTTTCATTCCAATCCCAAAGAAAGAGGATTCTTAGCCTCTGTTTTGTCAGAGACTCTATTTTGTCTTACTTGGAACCTCAGCTGGTAAAGAATCCACCTGCAGTGCCGGATACCTGGGTTCAATGCCTGGGTTGTGAAGATCCCCTGGAAAATGAAAAGCCTACCCACCCCAGAATTCTGGCCTGGAGAATTCCAAGGAGTGCATAGTCCATAGAGTTGTAAAGAGTAGGACACGACTGAGTGACTTTCACTCTCACTTTGTCCCAGAGGCACCTGGACTCAGTTATGTCCAACTCTTTGTGATCCCATAGACTGTAACTAGTCTCCTCTGTCTTAGAATTCTCCAGGCAAGAATGCTTAGCCATTCCCTTTTCCAGGGAATCTTCCCAACCCAGAGATTCAACCTGAGTCTCCTGCATTGCAGGGAGATTCTTTACCATCTGAGAAACCAGGGAAGCCCCACATCAATGTTGGATATCTTATAATTTTCTTTATTCTGGAAGTTTACTGTAAAGAAGACATTTAGCCTATATTTTGATCCAGAAGTACCTGGACTCTCAGGGAAAATTCAAGCTACTTTAGAAGACTGCAGATAAAATGAGCCCTCAGGAGAGAGTTCTTTAGCTGCAATATTCTCCTTAAAAATAACACAAGACAGTTCTAAGGTGATTTTGAAACAATGATGTCATTACTTTCTAGCTGTTATTAAACTCTATTAGACCTAATTTCTTCATTAATATAATTGTCCCACACAGTGTCATTTTAGTAGAAAATTAATGTCAATTTATACCTATTTTGCAAATAAATTGTCCATAAATCATATTTTAATGTCATAGAAAAAATACTCACAATATACAGAATATTTTATTGGCTTAATTTTTCTACCAGAAACATAAATACTTTTCCTACCTCTGTAAAATTTTATAAACCAAAAGAGTACTAGATTAGAGTCACAGGACTTAGAACAAATTTTAACTGTAATGATTACAGACTATTTAACTTTGGATAGGTAACCTCCCAGCCATGATTCCCACCCCTGTAAAACAGAGTAATATTTGCTCTATCTAAACTCATGAGCTTGTGATGCTATGTTGAAATACAGGGATCTTTGTGAAATCAGCTTTTGGTTAGTTGTACATGGAATGTGTTATTATATAAATGTGTTACTCAATTCCCTCAGACATCCAAAATATGCAATAATAACACAACACCAAATGTTTCACTAGGCTCATATGCTGCAGTTGAAAGACACATCTTAAGGACAGTGTCTGGGAATTCTACATTCCATGGAGTGAGCTTTTATCTGCATTCCTATATGAAAAGGCCAGTGGCCTACCATTAGTTCAGTAATGATGAAGCCATATTGCTGCCCTTAGTAGAATTTCCTTCTGGGATTTTAAAAACTTCTATTCAAGAGATACAGCTCCCTCAGGGAACAGTGCTGAGATCACAGTGGTCTCTGTTTCAGTGATGCTGAAGCACTTTGGGTTGTTGCCATGCTTGGAACTTATCTTGTTATTTCACATGTCTATACTATGCTGGCTCCACACAGGAAAATGGCCATGTGTCCTAATAGGATAGCAATATATGGCCATTGCTTCCAAGTCATGCATCAAGATATCGAATACCAAGGCACAGCTATTACTGTGTTGGCACTGACATGCACTTGACATTCCATGAATGTTTTGCTAACCTCTGAAAGTTAGTAGGCTAGCTTTCCCTAAATTGTACTTCTCTTAATATGATGCATATTAACAAAACCTATGAGTTTCTGTGGTAACTATACCATTTCAATTGAGTCCATATATTATCCAAAGAGCATTTGTCTTTTTAACACTAAAAATCTGACCAAAATGAAGTAAAATGTCAGTGGGATGGTCTGTGACCTTGTGCATTTGGGGGATTATAACCACACAGGTGATTTATATCTTTATTTTCCCCTTGTACTCTTTTCTTCCTTGACTCACCCAGATAAAGCGGTGGCTAACATCCATCCTAAATGAGACCTTTTATATCCTATTGTTAAACACCCCCATTGTTGAGGGAAGTTGTCTCTAGGCAGTTGTTCCACACCTTTGGTATCCTCACCCATTGCAACTTCCTTGATCTGTAGAAAAAATGACTGTCTCTGTTCCCTATAATTTAGAAACATCCTCATTCAGACTCCCCCATTTAGTCTTTTAGATGTCTCATATTTTATTTTCTTCTTTCCCCTTCCATTCTTCGCTCTATTCTGGTATGTCCCATGGTTCTCAAAAGATCTCCCCATTGCAGCCCTGGCCTTTCAGAAACTGCTTGGCTGCCTCTAGGAAGGTAGAAGCAGAATTCAGAGCAGGAGCTAATGGTGCATCCCAAATGGTCAACTGAGGAAAGCACCCTCCAATCCAGAAGCTGTCCAATGCAGGAGTTCCTCTGTATATGGAGTCCAGGCAAGAAGGAGTATCCTGAAATATAAGAACCTGTTATTTAGAAGTCCACTATGACAGATGGTAGGTGTTAGTCACTTAGTTGTGCCCAACTCTTTGCGACCCCATGAACTCTACCCTACCAGGCTCCTCTGTCCATGAGATTTCCCAGGCAATAATACTGGAGTGGGTTGCCATTTCCTTCTCCAGGGGATCTTCTCAACTCAGGGGTCAAACCCAGGTCTCCTGCACTGCAGGGAGATTCTTTACTGACTGAGCTACAAGGGAAGCCCCACGATAGATGATATCAACAGGTGACTTTGTGCTTAGTTTTCTTTAATTTACTATCCTTCTCTTGACCTTGAAGGTCCTAACAGAATGAAAGGGAAGATATAAGAAAGAGAAGCAGATGACTATCCTTTCCTGAGTCAGTAGTTAAACCTTAACTGGAGAGGAGAAACTTTGGAGTCTGTCATTTCTATGGACAAGGGAGGGGGAAGGGTGATTCGTATTTGAATTAGAATGTGCAGAAAAATAAAATTAGTTCCCATTTGTATGATTGCAAGTTCATTCTGTTGCATAAATGAGAAAAAGGAATAAAGCTCTAAGATAAATATGAGTAGTCTCAGCAATTAAATTTTTTTTGCTACTATTATATTCAAATCTCAGCAACATTTTTCTGTGTACATAACTTTTTCAGGAAAACAATTATTACATAATTCCAAGTTCCTTGACAAAGTTGTATCTTTATTATAATTATTTCATTAATATTTTAAAATTATTTTTAAAATTTGTATTAAAATATAGTTGATTAACAATGCTGTATTAGTTTCAGGTATACAGAAAAATGATTCAATTGTACATGTATATATAAATATATATCATTTTTTACATTCTCTTCCATTATCAGTATTACAAAATATTGAATATAGTTTCCCATGCTATACAATAGGACTTTTTGCTTATCTCATTAATAACTGGTGACCAAAAAATATTCATTCTAACACATATGGTGTAAAATACCATCCATTTATTTATTCACTCAATCACTAATTCATTCATGAATTCAACAAATATTTGAGCGTTTACACCACATTAGGTACTTTGTTATAAGGAATCTAGAGATCAGAAATGTTAGATAAATTGCTTACAGACAAAAGTCTGTAATTGTGTCACAGAGACATAAAACCAGGTCTTCTGATTCAAGGTCCTTATGTGCCTAATCACAAGGCTAGACCACCTACATTAGGTCCATGTAGCATCCTACTTACTGTGACAAGAGGAAATACTGTGATCTCATGCTATGTATTGCTTAGGAACAGTCATCAAATTTGAAAATACCTGTTTATCTCTGCTCTTCCTGGCTGAACTCTAGATCCCATGAAGTCAGTATCCATGATTGTCTTGTACAAGAGAGTCCCTTCTAGGGAGCTAGTACAGAATTTGACAAGTAGTAGACACATCAGAAACATTAGCTGAATCTGAGCAGTGGAATGCTGCTGCTGCTGCTAAGTCACTTCAGTTGTGTCCGACTCTGTGCGACCTCGTAGACGGCAGCCCACCAGGCTCTCCCGTCCCTGGGATTCTCCAGGCAAGAACACTGGAGTGGGTTGCCATTTCCTTCTCCAATGCATGAAAGTGAAAAGTGAATTGCTCAGTCGTGTCTGACTCTTCACGACCCCAGGANCATAAAACCAGGTCTTCTGATTCAAGGTCCTTATGTGCCTAATCACAAGGCTAGACCACCTACATTAGGTCCATGTAGCATCCTACTTACTGTGACAAGAGGAAATACTGTGATCTCATGCTATGTATTGCTTAGGAACAGTCATCAAATTTGAAAATACCTGTTTATCTCTGCTCTTCCTGGCTGAACTCTAGATCCCATGAAGTCAGTATCCATGATTGTCTTGTACAAGAGAGTCCCTTCTAGGGAGCTAGTACAGAATTTGACAAGTAGTAGACACATCAGAAACATTAGCTGAATCTGAGCAGTGGAATGCTGCTGCTGCTGCTAAGTCACTTCAGTTGTGTCCGACTCTGTGCGACCTCGTAGACGGCAGCCCACCAGGCTCTCCCGTCCCTGGGATTCTCCAGGCAAGAACACTGGAGTGGGTTGCCATTTCCTTCTCCAATGCATGAAAGTGAAAAGTGAATTGCTCAGTCGTGTCTGACTCTTCACGACCCCAGGACTGCAGCCTACCAGGCTTCTCTGTCCATGGGATTTTCCACGAAGAGTACTGGAGTGGGATGCCATTATCTTCTCCGAGCGGTGGAATAAAACCCATCAATTTTAGGGGTTCCATTGAAACTAAGGTCATGAGGAAGAGCAGTGTTCACAGGTATATATTTTAAGAGTAAATTTACTACAATTTGAGTAAATTTTAAGGTTTGGAGGTAGGTAACATCGGGGAATCCAGAATTTTTACTTTTTATTCCTGAATGACATACTGATAGTTCCATTTCTCCATGTCACAGCAATGATCAGAACTACACCTGAAAGAATTTAAGTTAGGGAGTCTGTCATCATATATTTTCCAAGGACTAAAGAAAAGTACATGCTGGAAGAGGGTAATACAAAAGAATTCAATCCTTTTTATTGAATAATAATTTTATTATGAAATATTCCACACTTAGAAAAGAATGTGAATATATAAATATAAACAGTATAAATTATACAAGTATAAAGAATAATAAAGCATGTTAGCATACCCACTACACAGAATAAGAAGAGAATATTCTCAATGCTGCTGAATTTTCCTATTTTCCCCAAATATGTCATTTTCCATTCTTATTTTCCCCTACTTATTTCCCCATCATTTAGCATGAAATTGCCTTTGTAACAATTTTCTTTAGAGTTGTACTGATAATACATGATTCCTAAGCAATATACTTTAATTTTGCACATTTAAAATTATATACACGTGATAGTATTCCTTTATTTATTTATTTTTGATAACTTGACTTTTTTCGCTCAGTTCTTTGTGCAATTCGTTCAGGTTGATGCATGTTGTCATAGCTCATTCACAGCTATGATCTTTTTCTTTACCATCATCATTATCACCACCATCACCATCATAATCATCGTTTACTTCAAAGTTACTTAGCAAGTATTCACTCATGTAATACTCAGAGCAAACCTATGAGGAAAACATGATGTACCAGTATTAGCCCTATAGCAAACATAAGTAAACTGAAGGATGGAGCATTTTAGTAATGTGCTGACAGTTTAGATCTAGAAATGTTGGAAATTGGATTGGAAACCAGATGATCTAGCCTTAAAGGTCACACTCATAATTTCTAAGTGAATTGTCCTCCAGTCTTCCTCACAGAACTCTCCTGATACACACAAGCAAAAGATTCTCCCAGATATATAAAAGAAAAACTACTAGGGATCAAAATATGTACCTGCTTAATTTCACAGTGTTTGTATCAGCTGATACTTCCACAGGCAATTAATATGTTTTGTATTGCTCTATATCCCCACCAAAGAATGCTCAAACTACTGCACAACTGCACTCACCTCACACGCTAGTAAAGTAATGCTCAAAATTCCCCAAGCCAGGCTTCAGCAATACGTGAACTGTGAACTNAAATTTAAGTATCTTTGGATATTAGACATTTAAAATAAAGATTCTTTGCTGTAACATAAACTATATTTTGATCAGCGGAATTTCTAGCAACTGTTGCAGGGCATCATGGGATATTTCCTTTGTTTTCTGTTTTCCCCTTGAATTATACACATTTCCTTACCCTTCGCCAATGGTAGTGAATATTATTTAGGAGATCAAACACAGATCATATGAAAGAAACATCTGTTGTAGCTATTGTTTTTCAGAAGTTCAAGTTGCCCAAGAAGTCCACCAGGTAAAATTTTCCAATCCTCATTTCTATACAACTGGCGGATCTTGGTGGCAGCAGAGGAGAAAAGGTTGTTAATTTAATGTTTGAGATGTGTGGATCCTGAAGTTATTTGTACTGAAAAATGTTTTGGAAGGAAAAAAATCCATAGTGACTGTTTTAGTTTGTTCTGCTCTGTAGCCAACTAGGGCTACAAAACTCATCATCGAGAGCGGATAAGAAAAAGCCAAAGAGTGGAAGGGATGGGAAGCAGCTGTTATTTTAATTGTTTCTTGATTTCCTCATTCCAGCCCCATCTATTGATTTAATCCCCCAAATTTTCCTAAGCCAAGCCTCAAAGCAGAGCTCATTTTCAGGGGAGGGGAAGCTTCTTTCCAGTCCAACATTCTCCTCTACTCTGATTTCTTCTACCCCCTGCCTCCCAGTCAGCTGTCAGGCCTGCAATTCTCCTTTAAAATAGATCTAAAAGGGAAAGGTAATTTATATTTTGATGACAAGGCTTGGTTATGTGTTGGACACAGAGGGTTTACAGCCCTGGGAGGTAATTACTCAGGTTGAAAGGTGCTTCATCTATGCAGATCGCAGTTTCCAACTGAGTGATGTTCTCGGTGAAACCGGTGATGACAAAACCATCTGAGATATCAAACAAAGAAATTGCACTGAAGGACCATTTCCCTTGTTCTTCAATTACTAGATTTTAAATTAATTACAAATATCATTGCTTTCATTAAAACAATCCAACTGAAACCCTTAACATGCTGTATAAAATATATAAAATGGAATGCAATGAAGGATGCATGAAAGAGCCTTGGACCAGGGGTGCTCAGTAAACCACAGCACTGCCACTCACGAGTTCTGTGACCCTGGACCTGAACTCTAACTTAACTTGTGTCACACGTGATCTTATAGAATACAGGATAAATCAGAGTTTCCTCCCACAGGTGGCACAGTCTTTTACACAGAATCCATTTTACGAGAAAGATGGGGAAGTCAGAGAGAAACAGACAAATTATTTTCTTATTTTTACTGTAAACGTACTCACACAATGCGACTTTGAGCTTGAAGAAATGGACTGATTAATTCTTTCACGTAGAAATATCATCACTCTACCTGTGACAACCACTTTCATAGGATTTTTCTTGTAGTATCCCAAGGGAAAGAAAAATACTGTCCTGTCCTAGGGATCAAGAAAGGAGTCTGAGAACTAGTGTTACGTGAAATAACAGTATGATGCTGACATTATAAGAAGAATTTAATATGTGACTTTAAGATTTTTATTTTGAAATAATTTTAGGCTTAGAGCAGAACTACAAGATTAATTCAGAAAGTTATGATATATATTTCACCCAGCTTCCCAACATCTTGTGTACTATTAGTATAATTTTCAAAAGTAAGAAATTAACTTTGATACAATACCAACTAAGTCATGGATTTTATTTGCATTTCATCAGTTTACTACTGCTGCTGCTAAATCGCTTCAGTCATGTCCGACTCTGTGTGACCCCAGAGATGGCAGCCCACCAGGGTCCGCCGTTCCTGGGATTCTCCAGGCAAGAACACTGGAGTGGGTTGCCATTTCCTTCTCCAATGCATGAAAGTGAAAAGTCAAAGTGAAGTCACTGAGTTGTGTCCAGCTCTCAGCGACCCCATGGGCTGCAGCCTACCAGGCTCCTCCGTCCATGAGATTTTCCAGGCAAGAGTACTGGAGTGGGATGTCATTGCCTTCTCCGCAGTTTACTACTAATGTACTTCTATTTCAGGGTCCAAGTCGAGATACCACATTGCATTTACTTTCAGATCTTCTTTGTCTTTTCCAATCTGTGAAAGCTCCATGGTCTTTCCTGTCTTTCATGATTGCGATGCTTTTGGATAGTACTGGTTAATTATTTTGCAGAATGCCTTGTAGTGTTTATTTGTGCAATCTTTTCTCATAATTAGATTAAGGGTATGTAGTTTTGGCAAGAATGCCACAGAAATGGTGTGTTCTCGTAAGTGTATCATTCATACACTTACAGAGCATACATGAAGGGTATACAAAGTTAATATTTCTCATTTCACCTTTCAGTTCAGTTCAGTTCAGTTCAGTTGCTCAATCGTGTCTGACTCTTTGCGACCCCATGAATCACAGCACGCCAGGCCTCCTGTAGATCACCATCTCCCAGAGTTCACTTAGACTCACGTCCATTGAGTCCGTGATGCCATCCAGCCATCACATCCTCGGTCATCCCCTTCTCCTCCTGCCCCCAATCCCTCCCAGCATCAGGGTCTTTTCCAATGAGTCAGCTCTTCGCATCAGGTGGCCAAAGTACTGGAGTTTCAGCTTTAGCATCATTCCTTCCAAAGAAATCCCAGGGTTGATCTCCTTCAGAATGGACTGGTTGGATCTCCTTGCAGTCCAAAGGGCTCTCAAGAGTCCAACTCTCACATCCATACATGACTACAGGAAAAATCATAGCCTTGACTAGACGGACCTTAGTTGGCAAAGTAATGTCTCTGCTTTTGAATATACTATCTAGGTTGGTCATAACTTTTCTTCCAAGGAGTAAGCGTCTTTTAATTTCATGGCTGCAATCACCATCTGCAGTGATTTTGGAGCCCCTGAAAATAAAGTCTGACACTATTTCCACTGTTTCTCCATCTATTTCCCATGAAGTGATGGGATCAGTTGCCATGATCTTCATTTTCTGAATGTTGAGCTTTAAGCCAACTTTTTCACTCTCCTCTTTCACTTTCATCAAGAGGCTCTTTAGTTCCTCTTCACTTTCTGCCATAAGGGTGGTGTCATCTGCATATCTGAGGTTATTGATATCTCTCCCAGCAATCTTGATTCCAGCGTTTCTCCCACTCTTTCTTCCAGTCCAGCGTTTCTCATGATGTACTCTGCATATAAGTTTCACTTTTATCACCTGGTTAAGGTGGTGTCTGTTATGCTTCTTCACCATAATACTATTTTCTCTTTTTGAATTAATAAATATCCTGGGGAAGAAAATTTAAGACTGAAAAATACCATTTTGCCCAATTTTTGTCCCCTACTTTTAGAATTCATCTTTCAATCTTACTTGCAACAATTTTTATGATGATTTTATAATGGTGATTTTCCATTTTCTTTATACTTTCCATACTTATTAACCCAAAATATTCTGTAAGGAAGAGCTGCTACTTCCCCTGTTATTTATTCATGTGTTCCAATACTCATTTATATGGGTATGAAATACTTAGTATTTACTTTATCCTGCATTCCAAGTGGTAAAAAACCCACCTGTCGATGCAGGAGATGTAAGAGATTCAGGTTCCATCCCTGGGTCAGGAAGATCCCCTGGAGGTCATGGCAACCTATTCCAATATTCTTGCCAGGAGAATCCCATAGACACAGGACCCCAGGAGACTACAGTCCATAGGGTCACAAGGTGTTGGACATAACTAAAGTAGTATAGCAGACAGATTATACTCTAATGCTATCTTTGTTAACTATATTTCTCAAAAATGTCCAGCTTTGGTCAACAACCTCCTTCAGGTTGTTGAAAGAACTTTAAAAGTGGTTACATCTTTACTTCATGTCAACACAAGATGCTCCAGTCTCATCGTGCATTTTCTTGCTCCAGTCCTGGACTCAACCATTTTGCCAAAGATCTCGAATTCCTTTAATTAGATGACGGTATTTAGAAATCAAGATCTGGATAGAAGGAGCACTAATTGCTACTAAAATATCATTGCATCTGGACCCCGTCAGTGGATAAAACTTGGAAATGCATGTATATACAGTAACCCAGCTATACACACAGGTGGTGTGTGCACATGCTCAGTGGCTCAGTTGAGTCCCACTCTTCATGACCCTATGGACTGTAGCCCACCAGTCTTCTCTGTGCATGAGATTTCCCAGGCAAGAACACTGGAGTGGGTTGTCATTTCTTCCTCTAGGGGATCTTCCCAACCCAGGGACCAGAGCTGTGTCTGCATTGGCAGGCAAATTTTTTACTACTGAGCCACCAGAGACACACACACACCTTTAATTATTTCTGTATCTGTCAGCATTATGGTATAAAACTGAGTTCATAATAGACCTCTGATTC
Organism: Neotragus moschatus; assembly: GCA_006410615.1. Taxonomy (NCBI): domain Eukaryota; kingdom Metazoa; phylum Chordata; class Mammalia; order Artiodactyla; family Bovidae; genus Neotragus; species Neotragus moschatus. Next base: position 522,074 of record SJYA01001578.1, on the reverse strand, counting down.
TAATCCAATACCAAAAGTTTACTCTGTCCTTCCTATATTCATCAGTTGTAACTTTTCTGTCTGATATATATATATATATATATATAACTTACTCTCATGATCTACAATATGCTCACTTATTTTTTTCAAACCTAGTATGCACAAAAATTAGTTTCAAAATTGCTGACCCAAAATACCACTAGGAGAAACAAATCTGATAAATACAGTAAAATATACACTTATCGTTCCTTTTTTATTGATTTACAGACTCGAGTCAAAGTATTGATTCCCAAAATAACTTAGGTTAGGTTAGTTCTTGTCTTCCCTACTCACCTCAGTGTGGATATTTTATTCATTTGTAATACAGTTGAGTTCATCTGTTGCCATTTGTATCCCATTTGCCTTCCCTTCTCATTCTGCTAAAATATCTTTTATCTAAACACTCAACAAAGTATATAAAAACTTTGCCTAGCCTGCTATTGCAAAGATTTTTCTCCTGTATTTTCTGCCAGAAATTTTATGATTTTGTAGTTTTACATTCTGATCTATGAGGTATTTTGAGTAAACAACATGTGGGTTCATTATTTACCTTGGACATACAGATGTACAGTTTTTCTGCCCCATTGTTGAAAAACTATGTTTCCTTCACTGAATTGATTTACAATTTTCTCAAAAATCAGTTAATTATGATGTCAGGGGTATACTGTTCCATTGACTTATGTGACTTATCACCACTATCTTGACTACTGGAGCTTCTATTAAATCTTGAATTAGGTAGTGTTACTCTTCCTTTTCCTGTTCTTCATTTTCAAAATTAGTTGGATTCTTAGGGTTTTTTCATTGTTCTGTATGCATTTTAGATTTAGATCATCAATCTGCAAAACAAGCCTCCTGGGTGTTTAATTTGGGTTGAATTGAATGCGTAGTTTAATTTGGAGATAATTTTATACCTGAATAGTACTCAGGAACACTGTATATTCTCTGTGAATTCGTGAACACTGTATATCTCTCTATTTATTGAATATCCTTTCATTTCTTTTATCAATGTTTTATAGTTTTCAGCATACTTATCCTAAACATATTTTGTTAGATTTATACCTAAGCATATCATTTTTCTGTGGTAGTGTATGTTTTACTGTATATTAATATTTTAATTTACAATTATTCATCAATAATATATTAAAATATAATTGTTTTTTTATGGTGACTTGGTATCTTGTAAATCTGGGTGTTCTTTGGAAGGAATGCGAAGAGTTGACTCATTGGAAAAGACTCTGATGCTGGGAGGGATTGGGGGCAGGAGGAAAAGGGGACAGAAGATGAGATGGCTGGATGGCATCACCAACTTGATGGACGTGAGTCTGAGTGAACTCTGGGAGTTGGTGATGGACAGGGAGGTCTGGCGTGCTGCGATTCATGGGGTTGCAAAGAGATGGATACGACTGAGCGACTGAACTGAACTGAACAAACTGAACTGAAACCTTTTAAACTGACTCATGAGATTTAGAAGATTTTTTAAGACATTTTAGGATTTTATGCATAGACATGTCACTTGTATATGCAAATATATTTCTCTTTTTCTAGTCTGTATTTCTCTTCTTTTTTCTATCTCTTATTCCACTATCTAGGATTTTCAATATAATGTTGAATAGAAATTGTGAGACAGGATATCTTTGTATTATTTCCAGTCTAATGGGGAATGTATTGTCTTTTATCTTTAAGTACTATAATGACAACTTTCAATTTTACATAAAATCCATCATCACGTCAAGGAAGCATTCAGAGATTTTTCAGTTTCCTGAGATTCTTTTTGTAATCATGAATCAACGTTGGATTTTGTCAAAAGCCTTTTCCTACAGTCATTGGCATGATTGTGTGATTTTTCACGAGTTTGTTAATATAGTGAATTATTTTGAATGATTTTCTAATGCTGGACCAGACTTGCATTCTTCAAATGAACACTACTTGTTTGTAATCTATTAATCTTTTTATATATTGCTGGATTTGATTTGCTAATATTTTATTGAGGATTTTTGAATCCATGTTCATAAGGGATAATGATGTATAGTTTTCTTGTAGTGTCTTTCTCTGGTTTTGTTATTAGAGTAATGCTGAACTTTTAGAAAGTAGTCCCTTCTCTTCATTTTCTGGAAATGTTTGAGTACATGTGGTTGAATGTATTTCCCAAGTGCTTGATAGAAGTCACACATGATGGCATTCAGGCTGGAGGTTTTCTCAGGTGAAATATTTTTAATTATTACCTTAAATTCTTTTATAGATGTCAGGATATTCTGTTTCTTTTTTCTTGAGTGAATTGTGGTAGTTTGTATCTTTCATGGTGTAGGTTGATTCACTTAAGTTGCTGAATCTATGGACATAGATATCAACTCTATTTACATTATTATAAAACCTGTTTGGTTTTCATTGCTTTTCACTATTTTCATTTTTTAAAATGTATTCGTGTTTGCTCTTAAGATTATGATTTGATTTCTTCTTTTATCTTTGGGTTTCATTTGTTCTTCTCTTTCTAGTTTCTGAAACTAAGGTTAATTAGAGTCAACTTTACTTAATTTCCAAAATAAGCATTTAATGGTACACATTTTCCTCTAAGCGTGGTTTTAACTGTATCCCAGAAATTTTGATAGCTTATATTTTTATTTTAACTCAGTTTAAAATACTTTTAATTTACCTTGAATATTTCTTTTTGACATAGAATTATTTTAGTATATATTATTTAGTTTCTAAATATGCAAAGATTTTCTGGATATTTTTGTTTTGATTCCTAATCTAATGATTTTATGAACTTTTACTTTACATTATTTATAGTTTTTATAATTTGTTAAGATTTTGCTTACAGCCAGATTACAGTCTATGTTGATGTTTCACATGTACTTGAGAAAAATGTGGTTTCTGCTGTATTCTGCTAATAAGGTCAAGTTTACTGAAAGTGTTAGGTCTTAAAAAAAAAAAGTGCTAGGTCTTTCTTATCTTTTTTGATTTACTCTTAATTCTATCAATTCCTGAGACAGAGAGAGGTGTTGAAATCTCCAACTCTAATTGTAGATTTGTCTATTTCTCATTCCAGTTCTGCTGGTTTTAGATGAATATATTTTGAATATTGAATATTTGAAGAGTATATATCTATTCTTAGATATGTAATGTTTGATATGATGCTAATTAGATATTGACTGACACAGATGAATTTTTCTCAAGATGATTAGGTACAATAAATTTTGGTAAAATATGAATTGTCATAGACTATGATTTTATCTATTATATTATAATACCTAAACCAACTACTAAGAAAATTAGAAATACTCAAGGATAGTATTATTAAGTCAAAATGGGACACTAAAGAAATGATAAAATAACTGATGAGAAAGTAAGAAAAAAAAAACATAAGAATGAGAAGCAGAGGTAGTATTCATAAAACAGATAACAAATTGCCAGACTTAAGCTATAACATGTCAACAATTACCTTGAATGTAAATGATCTGAATATATAATTAAAAGCTGAGGTTGGCAGAATGGGGGAAAATTTAGCTATATGTTATCCACAGAACACTCTCTTCAAATACCATAATATAGGTAAACTAAAAGGATGAAAAAAAATTTGTAGAGTCTTGGGGAAGATAAGCAATCCTTAGACTTGGTATAATAAGCATGATTCATTTTATGAAAAATTTATAAACTGGATGTCATCAAATTTAAAAACATTTGATCCATGAAATACTCTGTTAAAAGGATGGAGAGGGAAGCTAAAGGCAAGAAAATATTTGCAAAGTGTTTGTTAGACAAAAAATTAGTCCCAACCCAGGGACCTAACCCAGGTCTCCTGTATTGCAGGCAGATTCTTTACTGTCTGAATCACCAAGGAAGCCCATCTCTAGATATCAGAATACATAAAGAATTTTAAAAACTCAGTTGAAAAGAACAATGCTGTTAGAAGATGGGCAAAAAGCATGAATAGACATTTCACCAAAGAGGGCATACAGATGGCAAATAACACATGAGATGAAATTGAAGATCATTAATCATTAGAGAAAGAAAATTAAAGCCATAAACATATTACTATACACCTATGCTGCTGCTAAGTTGCTTCAGTCATGTCCGACCCTGTGCAACCCCATAGACGGTAGCCCACCAGGCTCCCCCATCCCTGAGATTCTCTAGGCAAGAATATTGGAGTGGGTTGTCATTTCCTTCTCCAGTGCATGAAAGTGAAAAGTCAAATTGAAGTCGCTCAGTCATGTCCGACTCTTCGCAACCCCATGGACTGCACAGCCTACCAGGCTCCTCCGTCCATGGGATTTTCCAGGCAAGAGTACTGGAGTAGGGTCCCATTGCCTTCTCCACCTATAAGAATGGCTAAAATAAAAAATACTGATGAGGATACAGAAAAGCTGTATCCCTAATACATTGTTGCCGGCAGCGTAAAATGGAATGCTGTATCTCTAATACATTTTTGCCGGCAGTGTAAAATGGAATGGCCAGTCTGTAAAACAGTTTGGCAGCTTCTTACAAAACTTAATATGCAATTGTTATATTGCTCAGAAATTTCATTCTTGCATATTTAATCTAAAAGAAAAATGTATGTTCACACCAAGACTTATAAACAGGTGTTACATAGAAGCATTATCAGTGATAGCCGGAAAAAGAAATGATTCAGTTGTCTTTCAAAGGTCCAATGGTTAGATGATTAAACTGAGCCATGGGAAACTACTCAAAAATAAAATGGAACAAATATTCATCCATGCAACAACACAGATGCATTTTCAGAGAATTATGTTGAATGAATGCAAATAAATAGCCAGTCCTCAAAGATTACAGGCTATATAATTCTATTTTTATAATATTCTTAAAAGGTTGACATTGCAGAAATGTAGACCAGAATAATGGTTGCCTGGGCTAAGGATAGGAGAAGGAGGCCTATGAAGGATGAAGTTATAAAGTGATAAGGTGGTCCAGTGGTTAAGACTTGGTTTCCAATGCACGGGCATGGGTTCAGTCCCTGGTCAGGAAGCTGAGCTCCCACATGCTGCACAATATGACCAAAAAAGAAAAGAAAAGAAAAGAAGAAGATCCTTTTGATAATGAAAATATTCTGTATCTTGACTGTACCAGTATCAATATCTTGTGTTCGATACTTTACTACCCTTTTGCAAGATGTTATCATTGAAGAAAACCAAGCAATGGTGCAGGGATCTCTACATCATTTCTTATAGCTGCACATGACTCAGCAATGATCTCAAAATCAAAATTTAATTTTACAGATTCAGAAGCATCTAAAATAATAACGCAAAGAGTGCTATTCATTACCATGCAACTCTATACCAGTATCTTCTAAAACATAAAAAGGAATTCATATTTAGTGGGGAAAAAAATCCCAGGAGAACAACATCTTGTGCTCTGAGAAGATCCAGTGTTTTGCTTCCAGACCCCGCATGGTTTATCTTGGGCTCTTGAAGCTGCTGAAGTGTATGTGCTAATGCATTTTACACTCCTTAGATCACGATATTGGAGTTATTTACCCTCTTCCCACCAAAGCAGTTGCTCACATGTTCTCAGTCTTTTTCCAGTGGACATACTCATACATGGCCAGCTAGCTATGGAGGTCATTCTGTGTCCCGGTGATACTATGCAACAAGACTACTCTTGGGGGGGGGCAACAAGACTACTCTTGAGGGAATCATTGCCGAGAGGATCAGTTTGACTAATACAAACTTGCCGCTTTGTACAACATTGGGCTTCCAGGGTGATGTTTGCTAAGGGATTACACCCCCTCTGCAGCAAGTTTACAAGTACACAATGCATATCTTTTTGCTCTCTCTGCACTCATTGCATACTTGCCAAGTCCTCTGTAATTATCTATACTTGCCCCATTATCTTAGTCTCAGGCTAAGTAGACTATGCTATTTAAACATATTTACATCTGGATTGGAACCTCTGGGTCTTCCCACCACTTGATGATTTTTTTAGGGATGAGAGAACACTCATTTAGGGATGAAGGAATACTCTATTCTCCTTTAAGAAAAACATCTTGTGTCCATAAAAATACAATGAACACCCTCTGATAACTCAGATAGATCACCCTACTTTTCTTACTTGATGCCATATCTTGCTTCATGAGATTAGATAATGAAAGAATTTACCTAAACCATCTTGGAAGAGATATGACAATAGAATTACCTTTCTACAGAAATTCATTTTTTTAATTTCATACGAGGACTCTGATAGATCTTTCAGATTTATATTTTCTTATATCCAGAGAATCTAAAAAATTTAGTGCCTCCTCTTTACAAGTGAAGTGCTTCATCTAAGATTAGCTTTTTTTTTTTCATTTTTTCTGAATATTTTCATTCTGTGCAGTGAATCACCAGATGTTGACAGTTGTTAGTGGCACTTTGATTTTGTTGAAAATGACAGGCAAAAATTCTACCACTGAAACACCAATGCCTGAGAATTTTGTTGCAAATGGTTCTCTTCCATATATGGGCCTTTTCATCACCTCCTGGTGATTCCAGTAAATAGGTCATTGCTGAAATGATGGACCTGCTTATCAGGCATTAAGTTTGCTTCCACTATATCTTAGGTGAATGAGTTTACAAAAATAAGTATATATATCCTTTTTTGGCACGATCCAAAGGGGTTATGAAGGTGTGCTTTACAGTCCTCCCAGTGAATGTCAACTGGCTGGTATCCATGACTGGGGAAGGAGAAAATAGTATTTATGAAGTTGCTTATCACAAAAATTCACCTGGAATCTGAGCAACATGCTAATTCTGTGGTCATATAACCACTGCTGTCATGGGCATCATTATTTTAATTTGCTGTGAACCACTCCAATGCCCTATTCTGTTATATAAAATATAACAGATATTAAAAGGGAAATTGGAATTTACCAAATCGCTTCTCTTTCATGATGTTGGTAGACCTGTGGTTTCTTTCACTCTGCTAGTAAGACATTTTGATGAGATTGAACCACCAGGAACAGCAGGGTGCTTCTTACATTTCCAGGTACCCACACTATCAAAATAGTATGGGTCTGTGTATTTACATTGTGAACTGGCACTACAACTTCATTTCCTAGATGGCACTGCCCATAATACACAATGGATAGGTTACTATTAATATTGACAACTGGCCCTGCCTTGTGTCTTGATCTTCATATGGACTCAATATGAGTTACACTTACCATATTTTTGAGTAAGAAACTAATTTCAGAGGGATCAGAATCAACTAGAATGGCAATCATCTGGCTTTCTTCCGCCAGAATGCCACAGAACCTCTTTCTTAAACCCTGACCCACTTTCATAAAATTCTGACTTGCTATTCTCTGGTGGCACTGAGACCCTGACCCAGTCTTAGTGGCATTTATACCAGTAATTCTATCACATATCCTCTTTAATTCTTGTGTTTTGCTGGGACACTATAAGTTGATTTGTGGAGATATTTGTAGCTTGCTTTCTGCTCCCCTCCCCTCTTTTTTTTTTTTTTTTTAAATTCCTTCAGTATTTTTCCACTCTCATTAGATTTTAAGTGCTTTTGTAATCCCCCACAGTTCTATGTATAGTCAACTCTTGATTATCTGAGCTAATGGAGGGGAGCATTAGCGTGGAAGATATCAGAGGACAAATAAATTTCCCAGGGGTTTGCATCAATTTTATGAAAGCATCTGGGTCCCAGAGGCAGGCAAACTAAAATCTAAGAGAAGCTGAGAGCAGAGAANCCCCCACAGTTCTATGTATAGTCAACTCTTGATTATCTGAGCTAATGGAGGGGAGCATTAGCGTGGAAGATATCAGAGGACAAATAAATTTCCCAGGGGTTTGCATCAATTTTATGAAAGCATCTGGGTCCCAGAGGCAGGCAAACTAAAATCTAAGAGAAGCTGAGAGCAGAGAAGCATTCTGAATGAAAGAGTGAGTTGTCACATTCTTACAGGGCCGTGAACTACTGCTGCAGTTGCTGGTGAAATTGTGTTTTACCCTGTCCAGACTGTCAAGAGAGGGGCTGCAAGGATGTTTGGGCATGAATCCTTCACTGAAATCACTCTCCCTTTTGGCGTCAGTGCTTGGTTTAACACAGTATCAGGACAGGACAATGGAAATGGAACAACCGGATGAAAGAAGAGTAGTAGGGAGTTATTGGCAGAGAAAAGCACAATACAGGCTTTATAAGGCAGGGAAGGGAAGGCTTTTACCTTAAGGGAAGTGTACATTAATTGGAGAAAGGGTTTCCCTTCCCTTGGACTCCAGCTTTCATGTCACACCTTAAACAGAGCAGATGCTTTATCAAAGTTGGAAGGAGGTGAACAGACAAGCAAGCAGAAAGAGAAAAAAAAACAAAAAAAAGATTGATAAGTGAAAGAAATTTCCTGAGGAGTCGGGAAGCTCTAATTCGCAAAATGACTCTCTGTGTAATTAAATATTCTGATGGCATACCATGGCTATTTTAGGAGTAATTATCGGAAGACTCTCTGGGTATCTGGTTAGAAATGCTTTTCATTTTTTTGATCGTTGAAGAACAAACCTATGCAAAAGTAGGTCTATTTGGTCACATGGCAGGGGACCAAGGGAATTCACATTCTCTGAGCAGTTACTATATTCCAGGTCGGCATTTTCCTTATCTCATCTTATTTTATTACCTACAGCAATCCTATGAAATTATTATTATGCCCATTTGACATGTGAGGCAACAGAATGTCATAACTGTTAAGAATTTATCCCAAAGTTACTCAGCTAATACATATCAAATTGGACTTCAAATCAGTTTCTTTCTTTTGAAATCCCCTACTCTTTGTTCTACACTGCGCTGTTTCTTAGTAATAATAGTAACTACAATTTATTGAATGCCTGCTGTGTGAAAGCCACTATATTTACATAATTTTTAATCTTGCCATTAACCTAGATAGGTGGGTATTAATACCTTCCTTTCAGAGATGAAGACAGAGAATTCAATTTAGCCAAGCTCACTGGTAGGGTTACGATTTAGACTGCATCTGCTTTTGAGTGTTTTGGTTTTTTTTTTTTTTCTTTTTCTAAATATCATATTTTGTTCATTTAGGCTACATAGACATCATTGTAATCAGTGCTAAAGTTTTACCAGAGACAGTTCACTGCAATGTCATCATTTCATTATTCTTAAGTAACAGTATATTTCAACTCCAGAATGACAACCTGTGTGTCTGTGAACACCTCTATATACACCCATACACAGGTATGTACATTCCTATCACAGGATGAAATTCAGTTTCAGAGGATGCCCATAGACCACATTTATAAGGAAAGCATAAGGTATCACCAGCACTAACAAATCATTACTTTCTACCAGATAGTTTTACCCAGAAAGCTGTTCTAAAAATTTGCTCGTCATTCTTCCCTCAATGTGACAACCAGGCTCAGGCTCAAGGTGAAACAGAGCAATCTTTGCCATTAATGTCTGCAAACATAATGAGGCACTTTGATCCATCGATCTTTGAATTTGCAGGAGAGAAGCTGATGATGTGAGGGGACTGAAAGTCTATTTTGCATTTATTTTGGGACACTGTTGAGTTTCCTTCTCATGGGTGTCTTCAACTGCTGAGAAAGGGTATATGGATTGCCTGCTGGGAAAGCTAGCCACATGGCAAGACGGCCTCTCCACAGGAAGGAATGAGACCACTTCTTCCAGGAAGAAAGTGACCCCAAGACTTTGAGTCATATGGAGAGGAGACACGAGACAGGGCACGTCTCCTTGCTCATGATAAACTGCTGGTTTGGACATCTCAGCCAGCATCCTCCACCCTCTCTTCCTCACTGTTTATGAGATAAGAATGACCCAACCATGACTTCTCAGTATCTCCAGTGGTTGGAGAGTAAGTTAGATGGACATTTTCTAGCAGCAGGGGGAGAGAGGACTTCCAGTGGAACCCCTTCCCTTCCTAGACTCTCTTGTTATAATCAATCATCCATTTATTTCTCCTCCAGAGTCTAAGTTGTGAGCCACAGAGCTGGCCAAGGTGGTGTCTTTCTATTACTCCTTAGGAAATGAGATACAGCCCATGGGATGAATATCCTGTAGGGCCCAGGGTTTCCTAGAAGAGACACCTGAGAAAATCTCCAGCAGAGAAGATCTCCAGATCCTGCCTGATGGCCCACCCATAGTGGTCTGCTCATAGGTCCCTCCTTCCAGAAAAGAAGAGATAAAAAAGGAAGACTAGAATACAGAGTGCCTACTGCTTAAATCAGTGTAATTATTCCATGATTTGACAACTGCTTCACCCTCGCGAGCAGTGCAGTATTAGCGCTGCAGTGTGTTGAGAACGTATGGATTTCATATTTTAGTCCTGATCATACCTACCAGTGGCCTTCTAGGTTTCCAGGTTTGAATCCTCTTGACTGTCTCTGAATATAGAGGCTGGCTCTCTGACCTTCTTTCAAGGTCATTGGGTTTTCTTTGTACTTTTATATCCTTTCAAAATTTTCTGCTTTCTTTTGGATTTTACTCCTTTTCAATTTATTTATGTGTGACAGCCTCAATCATCCAGTTATCAATTCAGTAAAATCTGTCTTGCAGAATGTCCATTTTATCATTCAAGCCTGAAATCTGTTCTGCAATCCTTTTATTTCCCTCCTGAATTGCTTTCAAAGCCCTCTGGGGAGCTGGCCTGCAAAAATAGAGAATTCTCACATTGTTTCCTTGAAAGGTGCTATATAACCACACAGCAGGATTATTGTTCCCCTTTCTCTTTCATTTTGGTCGCCCTGACTGATCTGCTCTGCATTGCAAGCCCAGTGGCCTTTTTTCATCTTAATTTTATTCACTGCTGTGGTTACTTTCTTTCGGGGACATCAGATAGGTGTTAAGTAAAAGACAGGCGTCGATGTCACAAGGAAAGTCCAGGCACCTCCCTTCCCTGGTCACTGATTTCTAACACTTTGTCTGACCATTCAGCTGAGCAAAGCTGCCACTGCCATGAACGCTTCTCTAATGGGGCTCAATTTCCCTGGGAATTTTTGCTTTGTGCAGAGAACTAGCCTAACCCAATCAAGCTAAGCTGCAAAATTAAATTAATTTAACTAATTCATCTAGGTGTTTAATGTAATATTTTGACAGATCTGCATAAACTGAACTTCCTCAGTTTGGCAGAAGGGAATAAAATTGATGGATTCAAATTCATTTCTGTTGGTGAAAAGCAGAGATTTGTAATCCATCAGCTGTTCTCCCTAATGCGCAATCTCCTCTGCTCATGATGCCTTCAAGTTGGCTGTAAGTGCAAACACCTCTGTTTAAATAATAGTCACTGCCTAACAAAAATTAGTAAAAAGCCAGTTTTAAGTGAAGATTTGACATGAAATCAATATGTTTTAAAGCAAATTGATGCTAGGAATAAAGAGGAGATTAAAAATTGTGCTAATTTTAGCCAAAGAAGGGGAATTCGATATGGTTTATAGAAAAGCATTAACTATTAAGACAGAGGAATAAAAAAGCCCAATGAAGAAAGTCCTTGTGGAGGTGGGGTGGCATGTACAGATGCATTCAGATGTTGACTCTGGGTAGAAAATTCTGTGTCTGGGAGAATGTGTATATTTGTTTTTCTCCCTTTTCTTTTTTCCCCTAGATCATTTCCTGGGGTAATTAACTGAAATTGACTGCGACCAGAATGTTGAAACACAAAATAATTTAAAAAAAAATAAAGAAAGAAATGATGAGCAGTGAAAGGCCTCCCAAATGCTTCTGAGGTGGGGGGAGGGACCAGTAAATATGGTGTTTATTTATCAAGATATACAGTGATGGTTAGAATATATATATGCTGCTAGATCCATACAAAATAAAAATCCACATAGTGTAAAAGGATACAAAAAGTGGCAAACCATTTAATTCTAAGTTTTCACAGTGTGTATGTTGATCACACTGAGTAGGGAAATAAAGCTTCTTATTTGGAGGATTCCGGTTCAGGACTATTTCTTCAACTGGAAAAGTGTGTCTTCAGATGAATATATATATTTGAATAGCATTTTGGTTAGCCACATATGAAAATACACTGTAAAGATTTCTATGTCTGTTAGAAGCCTAAACATCTTAAGCATTTTGATCTACAAAATAATTAACAGGGATCTAGTCAGTGATCCAAGCAAGACATGCTATTCTATACGAGTTTCTTTTTTTTTTAATTTTAGGAAATGGGTAATGAAAGAAATAGCTCAGAATTATAGAACTGTATGCTCCTAAGTCCTTGTATTTCAGTGAAGCTAAAATTCTTTGGTATTCCTGCTTTCTTGATCTTCCCAGAAGGGATCAAGGGAAGATTTGTATTTTGTTCATGTCACTCACAACCACACTTGACAGGGATGTAAAATGCCATTGATGGTAAGATGCATCTTGATTTCAGATAGGTTAAAATGTGTTTGTGTGTGGGTAAGTACATTTTAGAATTGATAAAATAGAGCTCCTGGAGATTAAAGTCAGTTAAGTCATTTTATAAAGAATGAACTTAAGGTCCAGAGTGTCTGAAGGTTACACAGCTGCTTCATAATGAAGCATAGCCATATCCCCTTCCATCTGCTCAGCTTTTCTTATGGTGCCCTGCACCTTGCCCTGTGGCATTTTCCCCACTGATACCACACTTACTCAAAAGTTAGTAAACTTTTCAAGTACAAATAAGCAGCCCAATAAGCTACTAATAAATACATTCACCCATGGGTATGTATATGTACACATGTAGACACATACACTACATCTATTCATTCATTCCTTTGTTTAAAGAATTTTCCAATGTCACCATTAGAATTGTTGTCTTGAAGGAGCTTCTCATTCATTGATGTTAACAGTTTTCTAGTTCTAAATTTTCCCATTCTCTTGTATTCCACCACCACATTCATTCACTTATTACATTTGTTCCTCAGGATTTCACAGCATCTGCCCTGTGTCAATAACTATGCCATATATCAGGGACACAGCATAATTCTGTGCTTCAAGTATAATTAGTTCAATGATTATGTATTTACCAGCATGGTGAGTGCTATGAAGGAAAGTGAGTTCTATGAGCATGTATAATAGGGAGGGTGGTCTAATTTAGACCTCTCTGGGGAGGAGTTATTTAATCTGACATCTGAAGGGCGAAGCTGGATGGAGAGAGGGGAGGCACGCTTTCCAGACAAAATGAGTTGCAAGTGTAATTGCCTGGAGATGGGGAAACTTGTGTTTGTTAGTGCTGGTGTGAATATGGCTCAGAGGAATCTCTGGGCACGACAGGGTTTTTGACCACAAGATTTCTACAATGAAAAGAGATGAGAAAGAAGACAAGGTATTGATTTTAAAAACATCTGGCCAAAACAACTAACTGGAGTGCTGAGAGAAAAAAAAATTACTTCTGTGAACAGAGAAACAAGGATATGAACTGACGAGGTATTTTGTGTTGTGCTCTTTTCTTCTTGTGAGTCTCCTACCTTTAGCTCAGTGGTTTTGAATGTGTAACTCTTCACTTGAAAGAGTTAAGAGCAATGAGATCACGAAAAATAGAGAAATAATAAAACATCCAAGAACACTGAAATCAGGTTGGGGAAACTAGCTTTAAAATCTTCAAGGACAATTGATAAGAAGTAGAGAAAGTAGCAAAATCTGCCTTAAGCTAATAAAGCTATGGAAACTCATAATTTCAGTTTTGTCACGGGGGTTTCCTTCAATTGCATTTGGCCTACCTGAGTTTAGGTTGCTTGAGGTAAAACAATCCTGGCTAATAAAATGTGGATAGAAGGGGCCTTCTATATTGGAAGGAATGCAATATTCCTATTGGTGGGAATGTACATTGGTACAGCCACTATGAAGAACAGTATGGTGTTTCCTTAGAAAACTAAACACAGAGCTACCACATACCCTGCAATCTCACTCCTGAGCATATACCTGGAGAAAACCACGATCTGAAAGGACACATGCACTTCAATGTTCATTGCAACACAGTTTACAACAGTCAAGACATGGAAGCAGCCTAAATATCCACCGACAGAAGACTGGATCGAGATGTGGTACATATACACAATGGAATATTACTCAGCCATTAACAAGATGAAATAATGCCACTTGCAACAACATGGATGGACCTAGAAATTGTCATACTGAGTGAAGTAAGTAAAACAGAGAAAGCAAAATATCATATGACATCCCTTATATGTGGAATTTTAAAAGAAATGATACAAATGGGTTTATGTACAGAATAGAAAGAGACTCACAGATTAGAAAGTTTGGGAGGGGCATGTACAGACTGATATATTTAAAAGGGATAACCAAGCACCACCGTTATGGCAGAAAGTGAAGAGGAACTAAAAAGCCTCTTGATGAAAGTGAAAGAGGAGAGTGNTCTTCATCATAATGAATCTAAATGGAATTTTTACTTAAATGAATAGAATGGAGCAATAGAATGAAGAGTAGAATACAGCCAAGTTACATTGTATGATTTCTGATTTCATTAGTTACGTGTTAGAAATGCTAGACTGGATGAAGCACAAGCTGGAATCAAGATTACCTGGAGAAATATCAATAACCTCAGATATGCAGATGACACGACACTTACGGCAGAAAATGAAGAAGAAATAAAGAGACTCTTGATGAAAATGAAAGAGAAGAGTGAAGAGTTTTGAAGAGTGAAAGAGAAGAGTTTTAAGTTGGCTTAAAACTCAACAGTCCCATCACTTCATGACAAATAGATGGGGAAACAATGGAAACAGTGAGAGACTTTATTTTTTTGGGCTCCCAAATCACTGCAGATGGTAACTGCAGCCATGAAGTTAAAAGATGCTTGCTCCTTGTAAGAAAAGTTATGACCGACCTAGACAGCATATTAAAAAGCAGAGACATTACTTTCCCAACAAAGGTCTGTCTAGTCAAAGCTATGATTTTTCCAGTGGTCATGTATGGATGTGAGAGTTGGACTACAAAGAAAGCTGAACACCAAAGAACAGTTGTTGTTGAACTGTGGTGTTGGAGAAGACTCTTGAGAGTCCCTTGGACTGCAAGGAGATCCAACCAGTCCATCCTAAAGGAGATCAGTCCTGGATATTCATTGGAAGGACTGAAGTTGAAGCTGAAACACCAATACTTTGGCCACCTGATGGGAAGAACTGACTTATGTGCCTGATGCTTGGCAAGACTGAAGGTGGGAGGAGAAGGAGACCTCAGAGGACGAGAAGGTTGGATGGCACCACTGATTCAATAGACATGAGTTTGAGTAAACTCCACGAGTTGGTGATGGACAGGGAAGCCTAGTGCACTGCAGTCCATGGGGTCGCAAAGAGTCGGACACATTGTGCAACTGAACTGAACTGAGTAGGCCTAACACGGTTCTGCTGTCTTGGAACATTGCCAGCTGCCATCACAAGCCCAGACTAACTTGCCTAAAGGATGAGAAATCATGTGGAGCAGAAGTCTGTCTACTCATTCTTCCCAGTCAAAGCTCCAGAGATATTGGTAGCCTGGTTGGGATGGGCTGAACTGTGCACAGTTGGAGAACTCACTTCAGTTGACTGCAGATTTTTAAAGTTGCAAAAAGTGACTGTTATTTTAAGCCACTAAGTTTTAAAGTGCTCTCTAATGCGAGTGAAGAGTACTAATGGTGATGCAGAGTCTTTAGTTCTGTGAAATGAACTATGTGTTTAGAGGTGATAAAAAGTGATTCAGTTTGAATATACATTTGAGATTAGAGCCAAAAGCATTTTCTAATGGAATGAATGTGAGGTGCAAAAGAAATAGAGAAGACAAGAATGACTCTAATGTCTTGGCCATAGCCACTGAAAGAATGGTGCTGTCATTGCTCAAATGGGAAAACTGGGAGGGATAGCTCTTTAAGGAGGGAGAGTTATGAGCCCAGTTTTTCACATATTAAATTAGAGATGTTTGTTAGTCGCCTAAGCTGAGATGTTAAATAGGCAATTGGTTAAAGAGTATAGGAGGGAAAGCTGTGCAGGACTCTTAAATGTCAGAATAGCTGTACCATTATAAGTGGCATTTAAAGTCATAGGAGTCGATGAGATTACTTACAGGGACTGAAGGGAAGCAACCAAATGCTGAGCCTTGTTTACCTACTGCTTGCAGTTTGGGACATCTTGCATAGGATATTGACAATGTGGGTTCAGTTAGAGATGCAGAGACAGCAAGGAGAAGCAAAGTGAACCCAGTATCAGGAAAGAGTCATTAACTGTATCAATAGCTGCTTAAGAGTCAAGCTGACAAATGAGAAGTGAGCATTGCACTGAGCAATCTGAGAGACATTTGTTGAGTTTGATAAGCCCCCCTCCTGTGGCATGATGGGAAAAAAGCCTAGTTGAAGTGGTCTCAGGAGGAAAAAGAAGAAAGCATGGAGGATGACAGGACAGAGTGTGTAAAAGTGGACCCAGAATGGCTATCATGGAATTAACTAATTTCAAAGGTTATTAAGTTATGCCTTATGGCTAATAAGTCACACCAAAGGCAATATATTTTGCACTATATTTAACTGGGTTAATGAAGTTGTTTTAAGTATATTCCTTTAAAAAATATTTATTTTCTTTTATTTTTGGCCATGCTTGGTCTTCATTGCTGTAGGGGCCTTATCTAGCTTTAGTAAGTGGGGGCTACTCTCTAGCTGCGGTGCATGGGCTTCTCACTGAGGTGGCTTCTCTGGTTGCAGAGCACAGACTCTAGAGTGTGCAGCCTTCCGTAGCTGCGGCTCCCAGGTTCTAGAGCACAGGCTCAATAGCTGCGGTGCACAGGCTTAGTTGTCCTGTGGCATGTGGGATCTTCCCGGTCAGGGATCAAACCCACATCTCCTGCATTGGCAGGTGGATTCTTTACCACCTGAGTCACCAGGGAAGCCCTTAAATATATTCTAGGAAGAGAAAACACAGCTTATGTGACATATTTAAAAAGCAAAATAGGTAAATACAGAAAAAAAGAAGCTAGGTAAGAAAGAAAGAGAAAGAAAGAAGGATAGAAAATTTGCTGTAATTGGAACAGAGAAATGAGACCCAAACTAGAGGGGAGGTGGGATTAAGAGACTTTTATTTTGACTATTTAAAAAACGGTATGAATTTTTACAGTTTGTTAAAATGCTGATAAAAATGACCTAGAGGTAAAAATTGATGGCAAACAAATGGGAAGAGAATAGAGGGAACACAGTCCTTGGACTAGTGAGCTTAAGTGGAGGCCAGAGTGCCGCCAGTTCTCAGGGATGCAGGAGGAGGAGGCAGAGCAGGGAGCTCACCTCCAAGAAGATGGGAGACACTGCTGGAGGAATCCGGAATTTCTCTTCTGATTTCTTCTCTTGCTCCAGTGAAACCAGAGGTTTGAAGACTAGGGGCAGGCTTAGATATTGGAAGAAAAGAAGGTAAACGGTCTAGAGGAATAA
The DNA here is from genome assembly GCA_006410615.1 of Neotragus moschatus. NCBI lineage: Eukaryota > Metazoa > Chordata > Mammalia > Artiodactyla > Bovidae > Neotragus > Neotragus moschatus. The sequence continues at coordinate 504,736 of SJYA01001578.1, read as the reverse complement.
AAGTGAGCAGATTAGGAAAATTTAGCAGAACTACCAAAAACTTGAGGTTCTTCCTTAAGATTCACACTGAAGCTGTATACCATTCTGCCCAGTTGTATGGAGAGCTGGCTTTACCCAGGATTGTGACTTAACAAAGGAGAGTCACAACAGAAAGAACATGAGAGATATGATAAAAGGAGTAAAGATGATGGAGTTACAGATTTGAGATCCCGATTTGATGATTCTTTTTTCCAAAATTAGAATATCAGAGGAGTAACCTGGACACACACGAGGTAGTATTTGGAGAGTCTTGTGCTTGAAAACAAGATGTCTCTGGAAAGTGATATTTTTGATAAACAAGGTCTAGGGCATTGGTTTTCACTTTAACCTCTGAGCCACCAGGGAAGCCCATAGGAATAATACTATACCCTAAAGATGTTTTGGAAAAGTTGTGGGCAATTTTTATTGTCATAATGATTTGAGGTGTGACAGGAATTTAGAAGCAGCACCAAAAATCTACCTAGAGAATTCTATGAACAGAGGAGCCTGGTGGGCTATAGCCTATAGGGTCAAAAAGAGTCAGACACAGCTGAGAGACTAATACTTTCACCAGAAAGCTAGATGCTTCAGTGCTAAGAACAATACATTGCATCTACATTCATTGGCTAGTGGCTGTTGCATTCACAGTAATTCCAACTCTTTTAATATATTCATTTAACTCATTTAAAGGTATTAAATATCAGTTTGAAATTATATATTATAGATTGGTCTGCAAATGAACCAATGTACACTTTGTTCACACATCATTTTCCAATGAAGCAATCAGCCTGTTAAAACCAGAATTTTTTTAAATGTTGACAGAGTTAGCAGGCATATATCATATTTTCAAGATTAAAGAAAAAGTTTGCAAAAATTAACATTGTTTCCAGAATGATTTTAAAATACTTTTAATAAAGGTATAATTTTCTGCTTGCTTCATACATGTGAAGACATGATTACAAATGGTATGCTCACAGTAGTGAGGAAAAATTAATTTTACTAGCTATGCAAAATGTTTTTGGTATGCTGACCAAAGAAATCCAAGTGAAATATTTTTTCTCTTCCACTGAGTAAGGTGGAATAATTTGACGAATAATTGATGAGATGGCAAAATATGTCAAAAATTAGCTGTGAGTAGAACTGTAGTCAAAATGAATTTTTATTACAAGTGGATGAAACAAGTCCTTTGAATAATGAGGCTTTACTGCCTGCATTTAAAAGGTTCATGTGGAAAGAAAAATTCATAGAGGAAACATTATTTTAAAATTACTGATAATAAATATGAAGGGCTTGTCCATATTTTAAATCTCTAAAAATAACTTTATGAAAAAGGATAACTCTGGTTTTGGGGTCATTGCCTGTGCTACAGATGGTGCTGCCAGCCATGGGTTGTTGGCAATAACGGTTTATGGCTAACTTTAAAAATTGTACCAGGTGTTTTAGCAATTCACTGCATTATTCATGAACAACATGTAGTCCCTGAGAATTTTTATGAAAGACTCTACAAATCAATAAATGTTTTTGACAGAACTAATAACACAATTAATAATAAATCATTGAGTTATTAATGACTCCACACAGAATGTACTCTAAGACGTTTGAACATCTTATCCAAGACACAAAAGTAAGATGGTACTCAAAGAGTAGACTTGAAAATAGATCCTGTTTACTGTTAAATTCTGTTTTGGTTTTAAAATTCAACCACCACAAAAATGCAGTTTGTGATTGATATGTTGATGGATATGTGAATGGATGGGACATATTTTAATGTATACTTGGTCACCATAAGTTGTACCAGAACTAGATCAATTTCTTTAAAATGAAGTAAATAATCAGGGAATTCATCAAGTAGCATTGAAACGTGTATATTACCATATGTAAAACAGAGAGACAGTGGGAATTTGGGGGAACCCAAATCCTGTGCTCTGTGACTACCTTTGAGGGATGGGATGGGGTGGGAGGTGAGAGGGAGGTTCAAGAGTGAAGAAACCTGTGTGTACCTATGGCCGGTTCATGTTGATGTATGGCAGAAACCAACACAATATTTTTTTTAAAATTATCCTCCAATTAAAAATAAAATAGAATAAAAAAACTGACTCTGCTACTGAGAATTTTCAAAGTGTCTGTGTTTGCAACAATTTAGAGATTATTAATTGGGACTAGATTACTCTCATTTTTGCTAATAAATAAGATATGACGTTTAGATTTAAAAATCTGAATGAATTATGTAATGCCAAATTGGGTGTTTAATCCAGTTGAAATGACTGTGGAACATGTTAGCCAAGATACAGAAAAACAGTTAATTGGGCTAAAACAATTTTTAGACCAAAGCACAATTTAATTAGTCTAAATGAAAGGATTTGGATTCATTTAAAACTTTCATATCCACATCTTTAAAAATAAATTACTGTTAATTTTTTCTTCTACTTAACTACATACAAATTTGAAGAGATTCCAGCTTAGTAGTATAGTTTCAGCAAAAGCAGAAAACTATTTGGAAAAATGTAAGAGGTGTAGTAAAATTCTTTTTAAAACATACAACCAGCTACTATGAAATTAATTGGATCACACTACTGAAAGTTATTTTAAGACCATTTATATTTTAAAATGTTTTTAGCACACTTTAAAGAAATCTATGACATTAAAAGTATATATTGAATTTATTTAGATTACTTACAAGATTTTTTTCAGTCTTATTCTGCAATTGTCCCTAGAGAAGATCTGCATAATTTCTGTACAGTCTCTTTCATTATTTGTCCATCTTCAATTACCCCTTTGCCTTGGGAAGGATACTATCTCAGAGAATTCTTGAGTGACACAGACTAAATGCCTTTTTGCTAATGTGGCTGGCTCTAAGATAAGAAGTATGTTTCCAGTGGCACTTCATTGACCCCCTATCTCATTCCATAACATGATGAATTGTTTTGAAAGTACATTTGCAAATAGTTTATTCACAAGAATATCCCATTCTCGGATTTGGAGAAGATGGCGGAGAAATAGGACGGGGAGACCACTTTCTTCCCAGCAAATTTATCCAAAGAACATTTCAACGCGGAGGAAAATCTACAAAACAACTTCTGAATGCTGTCAGAGGNAGTTCAAGCCATACTGGAGCAGCACCTTAGAGATTTTCATTTCAAATGTCTCTTTATTAAGACATCCTAATATACAGCATTTCCAAACTGAATGTTCTTTCCTACGCCACTAAACATTGGTCTCTTCTGTCAGAAATTTAGAATTATTTCCATGTCTGTGGATCTGTCCACTTCATAATAGATGTTGTCATTTAATGATAAAGGAAAACAGCCTGAATGAGAGAGTCTAGTAATTTGAGAAGTACTCTCTCTGCTTTTTCAGTTAAAAAAATTCAAAATGACTCTTATTTTGTCAGAACAACTGAAGTTCATTATTCTGGTGTGTTCAAGTGTGTAGCAATTGAACCTTGGAGGACACTTCTTAGTTTAACATTATGTGGAAATTATATTAATATGTAGATAGTTCTTATTTTAAAATGGATTATCATATAATTCTAAAAACTCATGAGTCTATTTTACTTTTTCTAAACCCCTTATCTTTCTAGTTCTTTCATGAGAACTTTGTATTTCCTAGATTAAAGGTTAGAAAGAGGGGGAAACAAGTCTTTAGATGATTCAGTTAGTTCCAATAATATAAGAATGATAGATTAAAAAAAAAAGTATTTGCAGTGAGTGCTCCTAGAATGCAGATAAAAATTTCCCCAGGTTCTTGCCCTATATAACCATTTGGTATGGCCAGTTTGTTAAAAAATAAACTATTTAATAATTTTTCTATTTAGATAGATACATATATCTCTAGAAGAATGTTAGTAGCAAACTTACTGAATGAAGTCAGATACAAATAGGCTAAACTTAATTGCTTCCAAACTCAGAAATAAGGTTAAGCTCTGTGATTGAAAACATAGGACCAATAAATACATAATGAATGAATAAAAGAGTTATTTAGAGATTTAAGCCATGGAAAAAGAAGGTCTGCATATTCAGGGCTGAAAAACTGGAGAAATCATGAAGTCCTATTAAAGCAAGATTGCCATTGGAATGCTATTTAATTAAGATGCTGTGGAAACTGGGCTGATATGAAAGAACACTAGCATGTTCTCATTTTGTCTGAAGACAAAGTGGTTTAGCAGAAGGAGGTTGGTTTATGTGGAATTTAGTTAGGGAATCTAGGACCAAGGATTTGGCGCTGTTTGCATGCAGGAGAGAAAACTATGGAATCTGGCAGATATCTGGAGAACATTGGGGACAATTTTGAGATTAAAATCATGTGTTGTTACTTTGGGCAAAATCCATAAATATCCAGATTTTACTTCCCTCTCCTGTCAAGGATCCATAGAGGAGCATGCTCAGAAGACAGAGCCAAGAGAACCATCACCATTATTTAGCTGGGAATCTGGCCCCCAAGCACTTCTGTAGGACTCTGGGGAATTAGGCGAGATCAAGCAGAGGAAGTAGAGGCCAAGGAAGCCACAAACCAGAGCAGGGTAAATTACTAGGTGTGTCTGCTCTACTACCAATCCCTACTCAAGTAGATCTTATCATCCTGGGTCAGCCAAAGGGCAACACATCAGACCCTCGGCAGCACAGGAAGGGAGCAAGGACATAGGAGGAAAGCATTTGCCTTGGTGCCTAATACCACCTACCCTAGACCTTGGCTCTTCAGAGCAATAGCCAATCTGCATGAACAGAAACACCCCAAAAGGAGAGAAATATTTAACTAGGCCTATGGATCAGGCTTAATTCAATAAATTCTGTGGCAAAGAAGAATTACTCTTCCAGCCTAGGTGGATTCCCTTCTGATTAGAAATTTTACTTCTTAAATAATTTGTTATCACAGGCAAGTACTCTACTCACTGAAAAGATTCAAAACACCATTGTAAAATAAGGCATTGTCATTCTAGCTTATATGCCTGTCTCAACTAAGTTAAGTTGCTTAGTATTTGTCAGTTTCTGAGAGAGACTATGGGCTATAACAGAAAGGAAATGGGCTTGAAATTATACACGCAATGCATGCTATGTTGTTTGAGTCACGTCTGATTCTGTGATCCCATGGACTGTAGCTAACCAGGCTCCTCTGTCCATGGGATTTTCCAAGCAAGAATACTGGAGTGGGTTGCCATTCCCTCCTCCAGGGGGTCCTCCTGACCCAGGGATCAAATTCACATCTCCTACAGCTCCTGGATTGCAGGCAGATTCTTTACNCCACGTCTGATTCTGTGATCCCATGGACTGTAGCTAACCAGGCTCCTCTGTCCATGGGATTTTCCAAGCAAGAATACTGGAGTGGGTTGCCATTCCCTCCTCCAGGGGGTCCTCCTGACCCAGGGATCAAATTCACATCTCCTACAGCTCCTGGATTGCAGGCAGATTCTTTACTGCTGAACTACTGAGAAAGCCCTGAAATTATAAACACTTGAGTTCAAAGGCTGACTAGGTTCCTTATCACCTTGGACAAGTTATTGGAACTCTCTATGAGCCTAAATGTTCTCTAGGCCTACTAAAGGATTTTTTTAGGGTTGAATGAAACAGTATAAAGTATGTAGTCAATGACTTTGTAGTTAATAGGCCCTCAAAATGGTAGATACTTCCTACCTTTGGTTTCTTTTCCCTGAGAATCTGACCAACCCTTCATGGATCAACAAAATCAACCCTTTATGACTGTATAAATCTTCTAAGGATCTTACCTAAGGTGGCCCATGAAGGCAGTGCCTTCTATGTGCTCACAGATCCACTAGCTGGCCTGCCCTCTGGGATACCTCTGTCCATTCTCCATTGCTTCACACCCATAGGCAGAAATGTACCCACTTTTAGCCATAGGGTACCATGAGGGATAATATAAGCTTAGCTTTAAAAGATAACAGTGACTTTCTCCTAATAAGTGTGGCTCTTATAGTTCTTGCCATTTTTCACAGAATATATTAAGGATACATAAACCTAAAATAGTATCAACCTCAGTCTTAAAGAACAGCAACCAATACTTACTTTATGTCTGGGTCTCTGTTCAGAATTTTATACTGATTACTTCATTTAATCTCTGCAACAACCTCTGAGCTAGAAACTTATTATTATTCCCATCTCATAAATGATAGCACTGAGGTTCATATCAATGCCTTTGACTTAAGAGGACAACTGATAAAATTTTTAACTGTTATTTGACTTCCTAGGTATATGTTGCTAGAACATTACTTATAAAAGTCATGTTTATTAAATGAGAAAAAGACTGAATGATTACATTAAAACAGTTCTCTACATTCAGTTTTGAATATGAGGTGAATGTAAAACCATGAACATCATCTCTGTTTAATTGACAGCACTGCCTGTGGATGTCTGGGTTGTGGTAGAACCTTATCTTTCCCCCGACTTCATGGTCAAGTGTTCATTTAAACAAACACACAAAGATATAACGCTACAATAGTGCTAGAAACAGGAAGAATCCATCAACAGTTTATCAATCTGCAAGAATGATCACTAATTAGCTATCAGAAGGGTTAACTGAGCAATGGCCAAGACTATTCTGACCCTAACCTTTGAAAAGCAACAGGCAGGCAGGAATAAGGTAGAAAATGTTCTCACCCACTATTACTCAGTTCAGTTTAGTCACTCAGTCGTGTCCAACTCTTTGTGACCCCANTTTTTGCTGAACTTCTTGTATGGGATGACTTCTTATATTGCTCTCCTTGATCCTAACTTCAGTTCAGTTCAGTCGCTCAGTCGTGTCTAACTCTCTGCAACCCCATGGACTGCAGCACACCAGGCCTCCCTGTCTATCACCAACTCCCAGAGTTTACTCAAACTCATGTTCATTGAGTCAATGATGTCATCCAACCGTCTCATCCTCTGTCATCCTCTTCTCCTCCTGCCTTCAAATCTGGCCCAGCATCACCGTCTTTTCAAATGAGTCAGTTCTTCCCATCAGGTGGCCAAAGTATTGGAGGTTCGGCCTCAGCATCAGTCTTTCCAACAAATTTTCAGGACTGATTTCCTTTACGACAGACTGGTTGGATCTCCTTGCAGTCCAAGAAACTCTCAAGAGTCTCCTCCAACACCACAGTTAAAAAGTATCAATTTTTTGGGCTCAGCTTTCTTTGTAGTCCAACTCTCACATCCATAAATGACTACTGGAAAAACCATGGCCTTGACTAGATGGACTTTTGTTGGCAAAGTAATGTCTTTGCTTTTTAATATGCTGTTTAGATTGGCCATAACTTTACTCGTTATTTGATCATAACTTACTCATCATAATTACGCAGAGTGTATGATACCACCCTTATGGCTGAAAGTGAAGAGGAACTAAAAAGCCTCTTGATGAAAGTGAAAGTGGAGAGTGAAAAAGTTGGCTTAAAACTCAACATTCAGAAAACGAAGATCATGGCATGTGGTCCCATCACTTCATGGCATATAGATGGGGAAACAGTGAAAACAGTGTCAGACTTTATTTTGTGGGGCTCCAAAACCNTGGCTTAAAACTGAAAATTTGAAAAACGAAGATCATGGCATCCAGTTCCATCACTTCATGGAAAATAGATGGAGGAAATTGGAAACTGGGACTTTATTTTCTTGGACTGCAAAATCACTGCAAATAGTGACAGCAATCTGGAAATTTTATTCCTTGGAAGAAATGCTATGACCAACATAGAGAGCATGTTGAAAAGCAGAGATATTACTTTGCCAACAAAGGTCTGTCTAGTCAAGGCTATGGTTTTTCCAGTGGTCATGTATGGATGTGAGAGTTGGACTGTGAAGAAAGCTGAGTGCCAAAGAATTGATGCTTTTGGACCGTGGTGTTGGAGAAGGCTCTTGAGTCCCTTGGACTGCAAGAAGATCCAACCAGTCTATTCTGAAGGAGATCAGCCCTGGAATTTCTTTGGAGGGAATGATGCTGAAGCTGAAACTCCAGTCCTTTGGCTACCTCATGTGAAGAGTTGACTCATTGGAAAAGACTCTGATGCTGGGAGGGATTGGGGGCAGGAGGAGAAGGGGACGACAGAGGATGAGATGGCTGGATGGCATCACTGACTCGATGGACGTGAGTTTGAGTGAACTCCGGGAATTGGTGATGGACAGGGAGGCCTGGCGTGCTGCAGTTCATGGGGTCGCAAAGAGTTTCACACAACTGAGTGACTAAACTGAACTGAACTGATACATAGGAATATCAGATAGTTATGAAAGCATACTCACATATATTTCATTCTTCTAGATTTTTTACATTTATTTTAAAATTAGAGTTGAAGATAGAGTGTATTAATTGGAAGGTAAGATGGCCTACAAAAATATTTGTTTTTAAAGAGAGGGTGGTGGGTTTGAATTTGTGGGTATGGCCATAACAGTGCAACAGTTGCTAGGGATTGGATTAATGCTAACTTTGCTAATTCTGATACATAGATCTCTAATCCATGGTAGATCTATAATCCAATGCAGACTTTGTGTGTTAATTTAGTATTAATCACATTTTATGTGCCACATTATATATAGCTATATATATATATTTAACAATTTGCTCTCCTAAGTGAAAAGATCAAAGAACTAGAGGTGAGTAAATTCTTAGAGAGTTGTTACCCATGCTCTTCCATTCCCACTAATTTGGTTAGAGATAGCCAATACAGAAAATCCTATAAACATATCTGAGGATTGAAACTCGATCCTTAACCATTGTACATTTTCAGGATTCACCTTAAATTAAGTTTTAAGTAATCATTAGCAATGTAAAGGTTTTCTCAGGTTTCTTGTATAGTCTCTTGTTTTTATGGCCTTTTCCTATTTTGATCCTTTGCTTAATTTCATTCAGAGTTAGAAAATATGGTAATTTTGAACAACTCCTTGGTAATTCTGCAAATGAAAAGGAAGTTAAAGAAAGGCAGATTTTTAAAAAAACGAATCAATTTGATGCCAAAGCTGGTATTAACATATTTTAATGCAGAGAAAAGAGCAAGATGAATCTTAAGGTTATAAGAGGTCCGTCAAATTGACCTACATGAGCTCCCAGAAGTTACACGTTTCCTAAGGCCAAGGAACTGTTTCATGACCTTGAAGGGTATATTAGTATTTCTATTTAAGTCATTACATTTTCAAACATTGGAACTGCTCAGATTTGGTTCACTGCACAAACCAATCACTTAGAATGTTAAAGAGCATGACTTTGGTCTCCTGGAGACAGCTCTTCTGTAATTGAGCTCTCGTTTGCATGGCCTGTCTACCTTCCCTGTTAATTTTTTTTTTCTTAGTTTTTTTTTTTTTTTCTTGTCAGCCTACATTATGAATGCAACTGATAGAACAAACACCAACACCTAACACTGGAAATTGTCTCCTCAGAACTCATTTGAAACACATGCTGAGGTTCTCAAACGGCAAGGTTTATAAAATGTCAGAGTATTTTAGAGTTGAAAGTGATTGTTGAATGCATATTACAATCACACAGGGAGCTTAAGAAAATACTAATGCTTCAGCCCTAACTTCAGAAATTCTGATTCAACTTGTCTGGGGAAGGTTGGTGATATCTATATTTTTTTAAAAAAGCTTTCCAGCTAATTTTAATGTGCAGCCAATTTGAGGGCCACTGGGCTAGTCCCTTTTAATCAGATAAAAAAAGAAATCCACAAAGGATTTGGGATGTCAAAGGTCACACAACTAGACATCAGTAAAGCTGAGACTAAAATCAGATTTCCTGACACTTAGTATTGTGTCTTTTTACTGTTTGAAAATTGTTCTTTGAGAGGTGTTCTTACACAAAAACTTCAGACTTAAATCTGACACGTACTTCATGTGTGGATCTATATACAGTTTATATGCCCTACTCTAAGGAATCAATTTCATCTGATATAATACAATGAATTAATAGTCTATTTTCCATGAAAAGGGGAGGGAATTATGTTTGAGGCTGATTTATAATGTGTAAGTATGGTGGTACTCAAATAATCTCCGCCCTTGAAGAGAGTTTACAGAAAAGCAATATAATCTGCACTACAGCTCAATCCGTTTGAAGCTTGGGACATGGCAAAAATATCTTGCTAAGAACTCACACCAAATTTTCAACTGTATTATTCACAACACATCATTATTGTTGATTGTTCAGTGGAAAATGGCCTCACAATTGCAATGAATCATCTGCTTTCAAAGTGACAGAATTTACAGTTACAACAAAAAGACATAAAAAGGAAATAGTTTAAGGGTTGACATTTAGCCTTTGTTTACAGTATTCTTTTAATATTGATGTTGATCTTTCAGGTTCCAGAGCTCAAATGGACAGTCTTAACAATGGCAGTTGAAAATTATGCTTATCTTTAAATTTTGTTTTCTTGTTTGTATCCATATCATTGCAAGTACAGGGTACAGTGTTCTGTATGTTTTGTATTTTCTTTAATGATGCTCTGGCCAAAAAGGGGCACATTTACTCTCTGAAATGCACATGCCTAAAGTAGAATTATGCATCGGATTATTGCACCTTGGTATGTCTTCCTGTTTTCTTTCAATAAAATGTTTCACTTGAACCTTCTCTTCCCTGCTGCTGCTAAGTCACTTCAGTCATATCCCACTCTGTGTGACCCCATAGACGGCAGCCCATCAGGCTCCCCGGCCCCTGGGATTCTCCAGGCAAGAATATTGGAGTGGGTTGCCATTTCCTTCTCCAATGCATGAAAGTGAAGTTGCTCAGTCGTGTCTGACTCTTAGCGACCCCATGGACTATGGCCCACCAGGCTCCTCCATCCATGAGATTTTCCAGGCAAGAGTATTGGAGTGGGGTGCCATTGCCTTCTCCACTCTTCCCTAATCATATGGAAAAAAAATGGGTTAGTTGAACTATTTTGAAACTGGCAAATGTTTAGTTTTGCTGAACCACAAAATTATGCTCGGCTTGAATGTTTGTTGCATTATTATGGATTTTTAGAATGTGACAAACTTGTGAATACAGAAAAGAGCAAACTGGAAAAAAACAAACTTAAATGACTTTATCTCAAGGTGATAAAACTTCATGAATAGTTGAAAGGAGAAGGGCATAAGGATGAAAAGGTTAATGATTAAATGTTATATAAATGATTATGTAGACATTTCTAAAGCTTGTGATTATGACTAATGAAAAAAAAAGTTCAGTTTATTAAAAGCTCAGTTGAATACTGTGGATTTGAATATTATGCCTATACTTATAGTAAGATATTGAAAATTAATAAGAAATTAAATATCATGAGCCTTTAAATTGATTTCTTTTTAAAAGATGCTAGGGGATAGAAAGGAAATAGATGCCTTTCTTGAAAGGTAGCATTTGAAATATCTAATCCAGGATGCTAGAAGGAGCACTTATGAATAAAAGAATTATAGCTTGGGATTGGAATATATACATGTATATGTACATGTATATATATAAATATGTAAATCAGCAACAGTCATCTGTTATGGATTATTTGATTTAAAATAATGACATGAGAAAATATGTATCATTTCATTCAACATGAAGGAAAAGATTTAGTGTTTTGGAAATGGACTGAGTATCTTGTCATAGGGGATTCTGCTGCTAAATTACTTCAGTCGTGTTCGACTCTGTGCGACCCTATAGATGGCAGCCCACCAGGCTCCCCCGTCCCTGGGATTCTCTAGGCAAGAACACTGGAGTGGGTTGCCATTTCTTTCTCAAGTGCATGAAAGTGAAAAGTGAAAGTGAAGTCGCTCAGTTGTGTCTGACTCTTAGCGATCTGACCCCATGGACTGCAGCCTACCAGGTTTCTCTGTCCATGGGATTTTCCAGGCAAAAGTACTGGAGTGGGATGCCATTGCCTTCTCCAATAGGGGATTCTATGAAGAGTTTATTTGATTGGAACTAAGAAGAGGATTGAAGGTCACCTTATCCAACCAATCAACCAAAGCTTGACACTGGTGCTATTTAAATAGAAATTCTTTCATGCACATTGAATAAATTATCTTGATGTATTTTATATTTTGTGATTAGAATAAATATAGACAAAATTATTTGAAAGCATAACTTACTCTTCTGGGCTTTCTATTATTAAAGTTCTCAGATTCTCTTATCTTTCAGATTTGAAGTATAGAAGAAAATCTAATATGAACTCCTCTCTTCTAGACTGTAAATTCCTCAAAGGCCAAGATCAAGTTTTATTTCTTTTTATATTCTCCATTGTTCTGAGCACTTAGCATGAAATAGGTTCTCAGTACACATTTGTTTAATGAATGAGAGGATGAATAATAAATACATGATAATAATGCTTTTCCTTCAAAATAATATGTACAGATTGTATTTGTACATTTTCATTTGTATTTTTCTCCTTCATTTTTCTACTTCCTCCACTCCCATTCAGATTCAAAGGCTGCCCAACACAAGGTAATTGGTATGTATAAATTCATGACTGTTTTCTGCAACTTCAGACTGGGGAAGAAGGAGAGAGAAAAGAAAAAGTGTGATCACCTATACAACTTAGAAGGAAATTGAGATCTTCCCTCATTACCTCTGCCAGCAGACATTCAGATATTCTAAACCCATTCTTTCTTCCATGGGTGGTTTTTAAATTGGTGTTTCTGTAGGGGCACATGGGCTAGCCCTTCCTAATCTGCCACCAATATCAGGCTCTCAAATTAACATCTTACAAACTCACATTTCTTACATTGTACATACCAGAAAAATAGAAGACTACTAGCTGCTCTTGGAAAATCTGACAAAGTTGCAAGATCTGTTCTTGCTCCATTTCTAGATGCTTTGTTTTCTTCCTTTGTATCCACTCATGCCAGAGATCTATTATTTATCTTTAAAAACCTGACTTTGTATATAACACTTAATAATACTAGCAATAACATAATTACCATAATCATGGGAATAAGATATTTTTGTGGAACATAATAATTTATAAAACATTTTTCTATAAATCATTGTTGATTGTATCATTTCCAATGTGTACTTGAATACAAGCTTCATGAGGGCTGGGGACTTTCATTTCTGTTGTTCAGTGAATATTAGTGCCTAGAAGAATGTATAGCATATAGCAGGACTCCATCAATCTTTGTTGAATGAATGAAGAAAATGATGAATTTAAAAGTTTAGTGAATCATATACTGATATATATATATGTGGACCTGAAAAACTTGGTATAAATGAACTTATTTACAAAGCAGAAATATAGACGGTCTGATAGGGAAGTTTATAAAGAATCTGCCTGCAATTCAGGAGACCCTGGTTCGATTCCTGGGTTGGGAAGATCCCCTGGAGAAGGGAAAGTCTACCCACTCCAGTATTCTGGCCTGGAGAATTCCATGGACCATACAGTTCATAGCTGACAAACAGTTGCACACAACTGAGCTACTTTCACTTCACTTCAATAGAGACACAGTCATAGACAACAAGTATAGGGATACCAAGGGGGCAAAGGAGGAGTGAGATGAATGGGGAGATTGGGATTGACATATAAACACAACTATGTGTAAAATAGATAACTAATGAGAACTTGCTTTATGGCACAGGAAACTCTGTTCAATGCTCTGTGGTGACCTAAACTGGAAGGAAATACAAAAAAAGAGAGCAGCTATATGTATATGTATAGCTGACTTGCTTGCTGTACAGCAAAAGCTAATGCAGCATTGTAAATTATACTTCAGTAAAATTTTTTTTAAGTTTAGTGATTGTTCAGGGATATACCAGGCATATACCATATACACCATGTACCATACATACTGTGTGCGTTCTCAGCCGTCACATACATGCTGTGACCCCATGGACCCCCTGCCAGCCTCCTCTGTTCATGGGATTCTCCAAGCAAGAATACTGGAGTGGGTTGCCATTTCCTCCTCCAGGAGATCTTCTCAACCCAGACTCAGGGATGGAACTCTGTCTCCTGCATCTCCTGAGTCTCTTACATTGGCAGGTGGATTTATTTTTTTTTAACCATTATGCCACCAGAGACATCTAGTTAATAAATAAAAAGAGTTGTAGTATGTTTCTTTGTGTCCTCAACTAGTGATGGCTGAGGAGTATAAATTCTAGTAAAAATATATTACTTACTACATGCAAATAATACATATTAAAGTTTCTTTATATGAGTTAATGTGTCTCCTCTCGCCTGCTTACGGACTTATTCTTCAGGTGGCTTATACTTTTTAAAAAAGTATTAAATATCAAGTTAACAAGTGATTCTGGGGCCAAGACCAAAGCTTTCTGTGACAGGTGACAAGTTCTATCCTCTGTTCTCATTTCTCTTCCGAGGAACAAAAAGGCAAAACTGGAAAATGATTAAGATATTTCTGGTTGTTATATAAATTATGTCAGGCAACTGCTAGTTGAGATCAAATTTCAGAGTAAAATCATAATTTGGGGGAAGATTCTTTGAAATAAATAATGTTAGTTTTAAGTAAATAAAATTAGAATTTCAAAAGAACAATGGCATAATGAACCTATTCAACTAGGGTGGGTAAAAAATATGTCAAAACTATTTCCTCTACTTCTGGCTGTTTACCATAAAACAGTGTTATTAGACAAAACACACACGGACAAACTCACTGAAAGTGGAACACACCCATGGGACTGTGTAATGATATGCCTTCTAGCTTTCAGCCTGCTTGATGGAACTGACATTTATACCATGTGATGATTGGATTATTCTATACGTTTGGTAACAGTCTGTGCAGACACTTACCAATCAGTCCGTGAAATCCATTCGAACAAGTAAACACTTTTACTATGACTAGGAGCTCTGCAAATTTTCCTACTTGATCTCAGTTGTTTCTACCAGAATTTAGTTTAGCTGAAAAATTAGCTTTATATTAAACCAAGGGGCTTTGAAACTGTTTTATTATCAAGCATTTACAAAGCATTTTATGGCCTGTAATGTATTTTCCAGCCCTGGACCAGGTTTCCCTAGCCAATCTTTTTGGGCAGGAACCATAATGTTGTCCTTCTTATTTTTACAAACTGCAGAAAGGAGGCTATTGCAAGGGTGAGTGACTAGCAAAAGGTCAGATGATAAGTTAATAGTCAAAAAAGTATCAGAGGTCATGATCTTTAAATTTCCAGTTTATTTCCTGCTATACTGATTCTTTTCTGGCCTTTTGTTGTTTTGTCTGTGAAGGGTTTCTGAAGCTCAAAGAGGATGAATTTTCTTAAGTGATAAAATATAACATATGTAAGAAAGTAGCATAATAGTTTATTTTACTGTGGATTTTCAAAGTAAATGTTAATACATGTTTAGTACAGAAAACATTTATATATCCAAATATATTGAAACTGCTTATGCATTCTTAAATTTGAATGGTGAAGATGAACTTATTTAAAAAACTCAAGGGGGCTTGTGATATGAAAGCTGTTAGATTGGTTACCTGGTTAAATTCATAAAATACATTTTGGGGGAAAAGATGCAAATCCAAGTAAAATTTCATGATCTCACTTTACATAAACAAAAAAGAATAAAATGTCAAAAACAGACAAAGCTAATAAAAAAACTAATGGAAGCTTAAGCAATGTGGACTTAGTATTTGTCAAATAGTGGTATTGAGGTAGAAACTATAAAGTTCTCTGGAATTAAGAATAGAATATAAGGGGATATTTGAAATCCTCCTTTTCAAAAGCTGATGTCTTAAAACACAGTCTGGTTAAAATCATAGTCTTTTAAATATTTTCATGGTTCAGATGCTTCTTAAAGGCATTTTCTCACAAAAGAAAATGCTGGCTTTATTATCAGTTTGCTATTAAGTTGGAAGGCTTGTATTTGCATGAAATTCTTTCTCAGAAAAATGTTAATAGGAAAGAGAATGTAAATAAGAGGCAGAAGCCGCTCCAGATATTTTTCTGTGGTTCTCCTTGATAGGAAAATCTTATGTACATATTCAGTGGATGAGCCTCACTTGCTCTGGGGCTCACTATTCAACTAATTAATGTCATTCAAGCATTATATGCCTTTGCATTGGCATTTGATCGAATTTCAAATCCTCTATTTGAATGAATAGCACCTTGAGAAGAATTCATTTTTGTATTTTATTTAGCCTAGGCTGTGTTTACATTTAATCTCCATTTACTTAAATCCATTTTTTACTACTCTTTTGAACAATGCAAAGCCTCTCTGGCTGTGGCAAAATCTATACCATAGTTTGCTACTTATTTATATATGTTTTGTGTGTGCGCACGTGTGTGTAATAATTAACACAAATGAAGAAACTGACAGCAAAAAAGTGCTCTATTACCCAAAGACACTGAAACCTGTAAAGAAAATAAAATATAGTAAATTTGTTCACATTCAGTTCATGCTACTATAATAATAGAATCATAAGGCATGGAAAAAGCAATGGCAACGCACTCCAGTACTCTTGCCTGGAAAATCCCATATTCGGAGGAGCCTGGTAGGCTGCAGCCCATGGGGTTGCGAAGAGTCAGACAGGACTGAGCAACTTCATTTTCACTTTTAACTTTCATGCTTTGGAGAAGGAAATGGCAACCCACTCCAGTATTCTTGCCTGGATTTCCCAGGGACAGGAGAGCCTGGTGGGCTGCTGTGTATTGTGTCGCACAGAGTTGGACACGACTGAAGCGACTTAGCAGCAGCCGCAGGGCATGGATGGGCTTCTTAGGTGATGCTAGAAGATCCCTGGAGGAGGGCACGGTAACCCACTCCAGTATTCTTGCCTGGAGAATCCCATGGATAGGGGAGTCTGGCAGGCTACAGCCCACAGAGTCGCAAAGAGTTGGACATGACTGAAGTGACTTAGAACACACACATGCAAGACATGGATAGTATCCTCCTTGGTCTTTTTTGCTTTCTTTATATTGCTGTGGACAAAACAAAGTCTCCTGAAGCATCAGTTAACAAAGAATGTGGTGACCACCAGCCACTACAGGTGCCCTGACTGTGCACCCTGAGGGGAACAGAATGGATAAAAAACAGGATCCTGGCCCTAGACAGTTACGATGCATATCAAAGGAATGATTTCATTAAGCCTAGACTCTTGCATTTCACTGTACATAGAAAAGTGCTAAATTCATTAGTTCAATTCATCTCTGGTTTTTCTGTAAAACTCTCATATATCCTGGCTCCTCCCTTGCCTCTTCAGAGCAGTTCCTCAGAGTGATCTGAGAGGGTATTGCCTAGGCTTAAGCCCTCAGCATGTCTTCAGAATAAAACATAATTCTCAACTTTTAGGTTATGCATTTTTTTCAGTGGGCACTATCATATTTTCCAAAGTTCCAAAAATAAGGGGTGGGGGTGTAGTAAGAGCTAAAATTCATCAAGCATTTCTATATAACTTTATATGCACATTTAACACTTTGCAAACTCTATTCATTACTATTGCCAATTTGCAGATAAGGAAACTGAAGGTTCAGAGAAGACAGAATACCTTGTCCAAGATTAGGTAGCTAGGAAGTGATCTAGGAATGATTTAAACCTTTGACAGTGTTGAGAGCTTGAGGTCTTAATCCCCATGCTGTATTGAATAAATGTTATTTTCCTAGGGAGAAAAAAATTAAACACGATCTTTTAAAAATGCATATGCATAATGTGGTGAAAAAAATTGCTCATAGAAAATACTTTTTAATAGATTCTTCTGTTTCTTTATGACTCTTCCTTATACAACATTAAAGTTGCGTTGGCTTTGTGATCACCTTTCTCCAGGGCTTTTGCAAACATTTCCTCACAGTTCTTCCTGATTTCACTGCTGCTTTCCCACTGTCTGTCTTGTCTTCACTGAATCTGTTGATGGGGCTGCCTTGGTGGCTCAGAAAGTAAAGAATCTACCTCAATGCAGGAGACCTGGGTTCGATCTCTGGGTTGGGAAGATCCCCTGAAGGAGGGCAAGGCTACCCATGTCAGTATTCTTGCTGGTAGAATCCCTATGGACAGAGAAGCCTTGTGGGCTACAGTCCACGGTGTCCCAGAGTTGGACACAGCTGAGCAACTAAGAACAAAGCCTATTGATGACACTCTTCTCAAAACCTTCCAGTGGCATTGCACCTTTCATAAAATGAAAGGAGATGTCTCTAAATTCAGTTCAGTTCAGTCACTCAGTCATGTGTGACTCTTTGTGACCCCATGGACTGCAGCATGCCAGGCCTCCCTGTCCATCACCAACTCCCAGAGTTTACTCAACCTCATGTCCACTGAGTCAGTGATGCCATCCAACTATATCATCTCATCATTCAATGTGCCAGCAATTTGGAAAACTCAGCAGTGGCCACAGGACTGGAAAAGGTCAGTTTTCATTCCCATCCCAAAGAAAGACAAGGCCTAAGTATGTTCAAACTACTGCACAGTTGCACTCATCTCAATGCTAGTAAAATAATGCTCAAAATTCTCCAAGCCTGGCTTCAACAGTATGTGAACCATGAACTTTCAGATGGACTTTCAAGCTGGATTTAGAAAAGACAGAGGAACCAGAGATCAAATTGCCAACATCCGTTGGATCACGGAAAAAGCAACAGAGTTCCAGAAAAACATCTATTTTCTGCTTTATTGACTATGCCAAAGCCTTTGACAGTGGATCACAACAAACTGTAAAATTCTTAAAGAGATGGGAATGAATACCAGGCCACCTGACCTGCCTCTTGATAAATCTGTATGCAGGTCAGGAAGCAACACTTAGAACTGGACATGGAACAACAGACTGGTTTCAAATAGGAAAAGGAGTACGTCAAGGCTGTATATTGCCATCATGCTTATTTAACTTATATTCAGAGTACATCATGAGAAATGCTGGACCGGATGAAGCGCAATCTGGAATCAAGATAGCCGGGAGAAATATCAATAACCTCAGATATGATGATGACACCACCCTTATGGCAGAAAGTGAAGAACTAAAGAGCCTCCTGATGAAAGTGATAGAGGAGAGTGAAAAAGTTCGCTTAAAGCTCAACATTCAGAAAACTAAGATCATGGCATCTGATCCTATCACTTCATGTCAAATAGATGGGGAAACAGTGGAAACAGGGCAGACTTTACTTTGGAGGGCTCCAAAATCACTGCAGATGGTGATTGCAGCCATGCAATTAAAAGATGCTTACTCCTTGGCATGAAAGTTCTGATCAACCAAGACAGCATATTAAAAAGCAGAGACATTACTTTGCCAACAAAGATCCATCTAGTCAAGGCTATGGCTTTTTCCAGTGGTCATATGTGGATGTAAGAGTTGGATTCTAAAGAAAGCTGAGCGCCAAAGAATTTATGCTTTTGAACTGTGGTGTTGGAGAAGACTCTCGAGAGTCCTTTGGACTGCAAGGAGAGCCAACCAGTCCATCCTAAAGGAGATCAGCCCCGGATTTCTTTGGAGGGAATGATGCTAAAGCTGAAACTCCAATACTTTGGCTACCTGATGTGAAGAACTGACTCATTTGAAAAGACTCTGATGCTGGGAAAGATTGAAGGCAGGAGGAGAAGGGCATGCAGAGGATCTTTAAAGATATTACATAACTGACTTTCCTTGCCTGTGCCCTTCATTAATAACCCTTCCCCCCTGGTGCCTATGTTTTTCCTCAAATTTGGTTTATTCTCCAGTAAGTTAGGTGCCTTTGTGGTTCTCTGTACTTAAAACAGACTTTCCCTAGAAATATGCATTCTTCATNGTTTCAAATAGGAAAAGGAGTACGTCAAGGCTGTATATTGCCATCATGCTTATTTAACTTATATTCAGAGTACATCATGAGAAATGCTGGACCGGATGAAGCGCAATCTGGAATCAAGATAGCCGGGAGAAATATCAATAACCTCAGATATGATGATGACACCACCCTTATGGCAGAAAGTGAAGAACTAAAGAGCCTCCTGATGAAAGTGATAGAGGAGAGTGAAAAAGTTCGCTTAAAGCTCAACATTCAGAAAACTAAGATCATGGCATCTGATCCTATCACTTCATGTCAAATAGATGGGGAAACAGTGGAAACAGGGCAGACTTTACTTTGGAGGGCTCCAAAATCACTGCAGATGGTGATTGCAGCCATGCAATTAAAAGATGCTTACTCCTTGGCATGAAAGTTCTGATCAACCAAGACAGCATATTAAAAAGCAGAGACATTACTTTGCCAACAAAGATCCATCTAGTCAAGGCTATGGCTTTTTCCAGTGGTCATATGTGGATGTAAGAGTTGGATTCTAAAGAAAGCTGAGCGCCAAAGAATTTATGCTTTTGAACTGTGGTGTTGGAGAAGACTCTCGAGAGTCCTTTGGACTGCAAGGAGAGCCAACCAGTCCATCCTAAAGGAGATCAGCCCCGGATTTCTTTGGAGGGAATGATGCTAAAGCTGAAACTCCAATACTTTGGCTACCTGATGTGAAGAACTGACTCATTTGAAAAGACTCTGATGCTGGGAAAGATTGAAGGCAGGAGGAGAAGGGCATGCAGAGGATCTTTAAAGATATTACATAACTGACTTTCCTTGCCTGTGCCCTTCATTAATAACCCTTCCCCCCTGGTGCCTATGTTTTTCCTCAAATTTGGTTTATTCTCCAGTAAGTTAGGTGCCTTTGTGGTTCTCTGTACTTAAAACAGACTTTCCCTAGAAATATGCATTCTTCATCTCTGGCTTCCTTCATGACCTTTGCTCATATGTAAGTATAGAAAGACTTTCACCAACACCATCTGTAAAACAGACATCCCATCATTTCTATCTTTCCTGTTTATTTTCCTTCACAGCACTTATCACCATGTGAAATATATATTTTTGTATTAATCTGTTATTCATCTCTTTCCAACAATGGGTTGGAATCCTTTCAAAACTTATGTAGACCTCTCCATCAGAAATTTGTTATATTCAAAACAGTAATTCCAGTGCCTAAAATATGCCTGGGACAAAATGGGAATTCAGTAAATATTTGTTGACTGAATGATTTGGAGTACAAGAGTGATTTTAAAGAGTTATTTTCTATCTTCCTTAGAATAAGTGTTCATCCTTAAACATTATAGCATTAGATACAATTTTAATTTGACTCAGCATGTAATTCTACCTTCAAACTAACTGGGAGACAATGGAGGTATAACATATTTAATGATGTTTTATGTTTACATTTTACATCATATTTATAGAAAGTTCTGAAAGAAAGTTCATCAGATCATTAGGAGGAATGTTGGTCAAGTTCTTTAGGGAAATATGTTGTGCAAAGACTACTGGGTGTTTCTTCAAAGGAGAGAGAACTACATGCTCAGCTAAGGTATCAGCATCTTATTAATGAAGGCAAATAGGCGTCCATACAGTTGAGAAAAGTAAGAATTCGATCTGTGTAAGTTATTTAGTTCTCTGAGTCTCCGTTTTCTAGTATTAATATAGATTACAAGTGTAAAAGGGGACAGAATTTTGTCAGAAATTTATTTTACTATTTTTTTCTTTTTTTTATACCTTGCCAAACTTTTTATTTTTTATTTTTATTTTTAATTTGTATTTTTTAGTTTGTTCTGCCTTACAATACTGTATTTGTTTTGCTATACATCAACATGAATCAGCCACGAGTGTACATGAGTTCCCAATCCTGAACTCCCTTCCCCCCTCTCACCTCATACCATCTCTCTGGATTATCCCCGTGCACCAGTCCCAAGCATCCTGCATCCTGCATCGAACCTAGATCGGCGACTCGTTTCACTTATGATATCATACCTGTTACAATGCCACTCTCCCAAGTCATCCCACCCTCTCCTTCTCCCACAGAGTCCAAAAGGCTGTTCTATACATGTGTGTCTCTTTTGCTGTCTTACATACAGGGTTATCATTACCATCTTTCTAAATTCCATATATATGTGTTNTTGATTCCTCCAGTTCCATTCTTCTTTCTCAAGATGGGTTTGGCTATTTTAGATTTTTTGTATTTCCATACAAATTCTGAAATTATTTGTTCTAGCTCTGTGAAAAATACCGTTGGTAGCTTGATAGGGATTGCATTGAATCTGTAGATTGCTTTGGGTAGTATACTCACATTCACTATATTGATTCTTCCGATCCATGAACATGATATATTTCTCCAACTATTAGTGTCCTTTTGATTTCTTTCAACAGTGTTTTATTTTACATCATATTTTATTTCAGCTTCTCAACATTCTCTGGGACTGGTAGTTGAGCACTGAACAAATGAATACGCTTGAGACCCAGGCTTTGTGGGACAGAAAATGTTGCTATATTTCTTTACTAATCCATTCCTCTCCTTCATTCTCTTTTTAAAATTTATTTATTAAGGTATAGTTGCCTCACAAGTTGCACTAGTTTCTACTGCACAGCAGAGTGAATCAGCCATTTGTATATATATAACCCCTCCCTTCTGGATTTCCTTCACATCTAGGTCACCACAGAGTACCAAATAGAGTTGCTAGCACTTTATGGTAGGCTTGCACTAGTTGTCTATTCCATGTATAGCAGTGTATACATGTCAGTCTCACTGTTTCAATTTGTCCCACTTCCTCCCTTTCCTGAGTTGGTGTCCATATATTTGCTCTCTATGTCTGTGTCTCTATTTCTGCTTTACAAATAGGTTCATCTGTATCATTTTTCTAGATTCTGCACATATGCATTAATATACAATATTTGTTTTTCTCTTTATGACCTACTTCACTCAGTATGACAGTCTCTGCTACTGCTGCTGCTAAGTCACTTCAGTTGTGTCTGACTCTGTGCAACCCCATAGACCNTCTGCTTTACAAATAGGTTCATCTGTATCATTTTTCTAGATTCTGCACATATGCATTAATATACAATATTTGTTTTTCTCTTTATGACCTACTTCACTCAGTATGACAGTCTCTGCTACTGCTGCTGCTAAGTCACTTCAGTTGTGTCTGACTCTGTGCAACCCCATAGACCGCAGCCCACCAGGCTCCCCTGTCCCTGGGATTCTCTAGGCAAGAACACTGGAGTGGGTTGCCATTTCCTTCTCCAATGCATGAAAGTGAAAAGTGAAAGTGAAGTCACTCAGTCGTGTCCAACTCTAGTGACCCCATGTACTGCAGCCCACCAGGCTCCTCCGTCCATGGGATTTTCCAGGCAAAAGTACTGGAGTGGGGTGCCATTGACAGTCTCTAGGTCCATCCATATTTCTGCAAATGACACAATTCTGTTTCTTTTTATGGGTGAGTAATATTCCATTGTATATATGTACCATATTTTCTTTATCCCTTACTCTGTAGATGGATATTTAAGATTGCTTTCATGCCCTGGCTATTGTAATCAGTGCTTCAGTGAACACTGAGGGGTGTGTCTTTTTAGATTATGGTTTTCTCAGGTTATATGTCCCAGAGTGGGGCTGTTAGATCATATGGTAGTTTATTTTAATTTCAATAACCAAACCTGGAGGAGACTCAGGTGCAGACATTCTGCCAAAATGTAGAATAAGTTTTTCTGTTTTTAATAATAAGCCATAATGTTTGCTGTTCTATGGTATAGAGTGTATGACACAGGAATGGTAAAATAGAAGCTCTGAGTCCTGAAAGATTATGGAAAGGATGGGGGCTAGAATGTGAGAGCATTAAACAAGTCAGTGTGGTTTTAATCTCCTTTCTTTGAAGAGGACCTGTGTTAGATAAGTTCTGGGATGTATCTAGCATGGAAAAATCCCTCTCCCCTTTCTGTTTCTGGAATTCTAGAAGGAAACTGTAACATCCCAGGCAACCCAGTCTAGTTAAGAGTGTGATCTGTCATCAGGCAGGGAGAGGATCTGGTTGGCCTTCACAGCCTCTTAGCTCATGTGTGGGGTGCATGCTGATTGGAAGCCAGTGAACTTGCCAGATGTTTTCATTCATGCATTAGAAGCTGGGTGGACCTCAGGACGCTGGGGTAGGTGGGGGCTTTTGGGCCCACAATAGGCAGAGCTGAAGGGAGTTCAAGCTACCTCCAGAGTGTTGCCAGGCTCCAAATGAAGGACCATGAATGCATCAGACAGACACAGAAGCCTTAATAGTCAACAGGTGACAGGAAGTATTGCCATGGAATCCAGTAAATAACAACTAATGCAAATCCAGGGACTAACTCAAGGTCAGTGCATTCTGCCACCCGCCAAAATTGTGAGGACATATCATCCACACAATCCTCTGTTACCTCATCTTAGAGAAAGGCCAGGAGGAGAGAACACTTTACCCCTGCTAGAGATCAGGCCCTACAGCAGCTGTTTATATAATCAGATTGGATTACATTTAAATTGGGCATTTAGTTTTTCATGCTAACCAGGGGATGGAAGGCCTCCAATTAATTATGAAAAATGAATTATATTTTCTCTTTCCTTCTGACATTAAAAAAATTATTAGTTTATATTGTGAGTATAATTGATTTACAATGTTGTGTTAGTTTCAGGTTATAGAAAAGTGGTTCAATTATATATGTATGAATACATATATAAATACATATATATACATATATATATATATACATTCTTTTTCAGATTCCTTTCCCACTTAGGTTATTACAGAATACCTAGTACAAATTCTTGTGCTATACAGTAGGTCTTATTAATTATCTATTATATATATATACATATATATATGTATATGTTAACCCCAAACTCCCAATTTATCCCTCCCCCAACCTTTCCCCTTTGGTAACCATAAGTTTGCTTTTGAAGTCTATGAGTCTCTTTCTATTTTGCAAATATGTTCATTTGAATTATCTTTTTAGATTCCACCTTTAAGTGATATCATATGGTATTTCTTATGATTTTTAAAAATCGTTACAGAGGATTGTTGAGAGAATTTGAAATAATGTTTACAGCACTTAGGATAGTATTTAATATTAAATAATTGTTAATATATTGGGCTTCCCTGGTGGCCCTAGTGGTAAAGAACCTACCTGCCAAGGCAGGAGATGTAAGAGATGCAGATATGATCCTTGGGTTGAGAAGATTCCCTGGAAGAGGGCATGGCAGCCCACTCCAGTATTTTTGCCTAGAGAATCCCATGGATAGAGGAGCCTGGCAGGCTATAGTTTATAGGATAAAACATGACTGAAGCGACTGAGCATATGTAGATACCATATTTGTTATTCATTTGTTCTGGATACTTAGTCACTTTCTATAATCTTACATTAATCACTATTTAATACAGATCTCTCTCTCTTTTCTATTTTGTTGGCTGCACCTTGGGGCATGGGGGATCTTAGTTTCCTGAGTAGGGATGGAACCTGTGTCCCCTGCATAGGAAACACCACAGTCTTAACCACCAGACCACCAGGGAAATCCCATGGATGTGGGCTTTTAAGAAAACATTTTTTATACCAGTGTTTCCAAATGTACATCTAAGCATCATGCTATCCAATGACAGTATTCCTGAAATTAGTGAGCTGCATTTCTGGATTGATTTCCATGATAAAATTTTAAATACATATACCAGTTATTGATCAGAAAATACACATACCCATGATGATAGAGGCAAAGCTTTTTGAGTACTTCTCAAGTGCCATGAACGATTCAAATATTTCACGTGTCATCTCATTAATTCCCACAATTCCATTGACTAAATACAGTTGTGTTCCTCGTTTTACAGATGGAAGCTTGAAGCACAGAGAGATCACATAACTCTTGTAAGACCACACACTTAATAATTGGCACTGGGTTTTGAGGTTGAGCAGTACAATATTGAGCAATTACTATATTCCAAAAGTAAATGGAATTTGGTACATATTCACCAAAGACCACCTTCTACTTTTGACAAGAGAAAGCAATATTTCAAAATACCCCACTGATAAGGTTTCAACAGATAATCATTTTAATTCACCACTCTGTAGATACTATAGCCTATAGCCCACACAAGTACTTTTGGTATGGACATTTGAAATAGGATTTTGATAAAATATTAACAAAGTTTTATCAGCAGTTTCTTTGCTTTAAAAAAAAAATCCACTCATCAGGAGATGTGGTAGATATTATTCTATTAATGTGAGTGAGTGGACCAAATTCCTTATAAAAAGAATTTGAAGGTGCTTTTTTCCCTGTGGTGTCAACATCTATAATTCTATTTCTTTATTAAAGGTGATTTGACACAATGAGCAAAATTCAAAGCTGTTAGAGCATTAGAGCATAACTGATACATTTCCAAAATGAGAGCACCTTTCTGAATGACTGAGGGAATTTGTATAAAAACGCATGATTTCATGAGAAAAGGTAATAAAGTCCTCTTGGAATAAGAGAGTAATTTTCATGGGAAAAATTGTATCTTTTTCTTAAGCAATTCTGAAAGTAAATTAATTGAAAAAATATTAAGGTCAATTGCCCAATTTATTTTTACAAGGCTTCCAATTTTTCTTTTATCATCAGAGTACTTGAGTGGGCATGTAAAAAATTGAAAATTGGGCACAGCAACCTACTCCAATATTCTTGCCTGGAGAATCCCATGAACGGTGGACCCTGGAGGGCTACAGTCCATTGTGCCAGTCACACAGAGTTGGATAGGGCTGAAGCAACTTAGGGTTTTCCAAGTCTTACTTTATTTTATCTGCAGTATATGATTTAATCATCCAAAATCCCCAGGAAAGACCTATTTTATAGACAACAAAACTGAGGCACAGAGACTAAAAAATTTGCATAGATATGATCTAAGAGTCTATTGTCTGGCTGTACAGTTGTCCCACTCAACTGCTATACTACTCTTCCTTACTGGTAGTCATGAATATAGTCTTTCTAATATATTTGCAAATTTCCACAATTCTGTCACACACTGAATATTATTTTGTCAAGAATAAAGCCCAGTTTTGAATGATTTTTATAGGAAACATGAAACAGAGCTATCCTGGCTATTTTGTCTATGCCTTTTCAAGAATATCCTGTGTTTGAATTTCCCCTACAGAGATGTAATTTATTTTAATTAGGTCATCTAAATGTCAATTATTTATGTTGACTACAGCAATTCCTAATTTTGGGATTTCACAGGCCTTTACTCTTGCTTGGTACTCAGGGAATCTTCTCTGTTTTGCATAATCTTAATTATATTACTTTGTTGAAGAGATGCAAGAAAAATGACACTCTTCTAGAGTGACTTCTCAATTAAATCAAAGAGATCTGATAAGATTAAAGAAAATGCTGGCAAAGCACTAAGTGGTAGGAAGGAGAGAGACTATCCATGTTAAATAAGTTACCCAGAATAAAGCACAGAATTATATCAGGGTACCATTCACTTAGCATAATTAGTAGTTTTTGTTACTAACATGCTAAATGATTTATTAGCTGTCAATGAGTTGATAGGCTATAATAATTATTCCAAAATACCATATCTTGATTTATGCAGCAACTGTTATTCCCAAACTCTTTAACCCTATTTAGCCCTCACCATATTTTGATCAAAGAAGTAAGACTGCATTGTGATTCCAAGTTTAAAGGTAGACACTGAATCACGGAGATGTTAAGTAAGGGAAGGGAAGTCTCTCAGTGATAAGTCTAGACTTTTTAAGCCTCTAAATTCCCAGTGATTGTTCTATGGCTAAAACCATGGCCCCTGCATAAAAATGTTGTCAAACTGAGAAGAAAATAGAGAAGAAAAAAAGTAGGGAGAGAGAGAGAGAAAAAAACTAAAAATTGTATTCTTTGCTTTTTTATTTTCCCACACTGGGGAATAGAGTGTCTTTTACAAGAAATAGTGTTGGTTATAGATAAAGGAGAACATAAAATGTTTTAATTTCAAACACCAGACTTATTTTCTTTTCTTGAGCTATGTGGGAATAAACTCTTACTTTTTTACTAAGCAATTTTTCTTTAAGTAATCTTGTCATATGAAGAAGAGCTTATAAATCACAAAAATCTGTGAGCTCCTGCTTGTGAAGATTTTGTACTGTTATACCATTAAAACAATGTGAACTGTAAAAAGGATTCCTCTAGTTTCTGCAGGTCAAGTATGGTTTGTTAGGAGCACAAAGGCCATGGAATACAGAGGAGTTGATCAGATTTATGAGTCAAAGTCTGTGATGCTGCATGGTGCGTAAAAGAATTATATAAGTGCTCCATCTGCTCCTAGGAAGTCATCTGTGAATACTTCCTAATTTTTTCATGGCAGTGTGTGTGTTGTATGAATCACAATGAAGTGAATCCCTGTTCACTAACTCTAGCTGTTTTGTATTTGGGGTGAGCATGTTGTATCACTCAACTGTGTACTCTGGGCTAAAAAGTCCACGTATTCTAACTGCTTTCCATGATTCCACAAGATAGAGAAGACATAATTGGTGTGAATTCAAATTAGATCCGAGTTTTTAAAATATTAGTGAAATTTGATTAAATGTAACATAGACCCCTGATATAGATCTGACTTTAATCTCTACTACAAGTTTATGATAGTAACTGTTATTAAATGAAAGAATGTCTCCCCAAAGAAAAACTATTAAGAAATCTGTAAACTTTTAAAACATGTTTTGCAAAACTAAACTCAAATGCAGTTTAAGTAGTTAGGAAAACACCTAAATGGCAAATTTCTCCATTTCCTTGCTTTCTAAAGAAAAATAAAGTGAAATGTATTTATTATTTTCTTAGCTTTATCTGTGTTGTTGTTTAGTGGCTAAGTCAGTCTGACTCTTCTGCGACCCCATGAACTATAGTCTGCCAGGCTCCTCTGTCCTTGGGACTTCCCAGGCAATAATACTGAAATGGGTTGCCGTTTATTTCTCTGTGTGTGTGTGCTAGTCACTCAGTCATGTCCGACTCTTCGCGACCCGATGGACTCTGGCCTTCCAGTCTCCTCTGTCCGTGGGATTCTCCAGGCTAGAATACTGGAGTAAGTTGCCAGTTCCTTCTCCATTTATTTGTGTAGAATTTTGGATGGAGGTTGAGAAAAGTCTGATCACATAGATAATCATAATGATATTCTCAGGATAAAGAATATTTT
This sequence comes from Neotragus moschatus, assembly GCA_006410615.1. Classification (NCBI taxonomy): domain Eukaryota; kingdom Metazoa; phylum Chordata; class Mammalia; order Artiodactyla; family Bovidae; genus Neotragus; species Neotragus moschatus. Next base: position 475,949 of record SJYA01001578.1, on the reverse strand, counting down.
TAAGTTTTGGTACAAGGAAAATACTGTTTTCTTGATTTCTTGACCAAAATTCTATTTTAAATTTTTCTCACAAATTTGGTAACTTTTCAAAGGATGTTTGTATTCCAGTTACTGATGAAGGAGAGCACTAATTTAGGTTCACAGAAAATTTAGTCTGACACTATCCTGATGCTAATATTTCCAGGGGCTGCCAGATCTTCTAATTTTATTTGAATAACCTTCAAATAAAGGCTATTCAGTGCTGCAGATAATAGTGAGAGGTTATTGGGTATGTTGTCAGTCCAATCATTTCATTTCTTCTTCATAGATATAGTTAAGAAGACATCAAAGGACTTGGATATTGGAAACAATGTATGTTTGGATAAGTCAACAATATTTACTTACAAAGATTTTAAGCCTTATTGAAATGTAAGCAAATGGAAGCTGTTGTCTATGGATGGCGACATTAGTATATACATAATAAAATTCATACATTTAAAAATAGATGCCTTTATGGTTCTGGAGTCATCTATGAGCTTATGGTACAGCCTGTTGAATCTTATAATTCAGGAAAACTATTCCCAGCCTAAGATTTCTATTAGAAATCCAGATCAGCAAGCTGTTAATGAGCTCAAGTAATGCACAAAATTCTCCAAGCCAGGCTTCAGCAATACATCAACTGTGAACTCCCTGATGTTCAAGCTGGGTTTAGAAAAGGCAGAGGAACCAGAGATCAAATTGCTGACATCCGCTGGATCATGGAAAAAAGCAAGAGAGTTCCAGAAAAACATCTACTGCTTTATTGACTATGCCAAAGCCTTTGACTGTGTGGATCACAATAAACTGTGGAAAATTCTGAAAGAGATGGGAATACCAGACCACCTAACTATGTAGGTCAGGAAGCAACAGTTAGAACTGGACAAGGAACAACANTAACTGATAAGTAATTGATAAAATATTATTAATATTTATTTACTTTATTGTCTGCTAGTCCATTATTTTTGGAACACAAATTATTTGTGGGTATATAAATTGGCTTAATAGGTTTCAAATATAGATTGCTAATTGCATCAAAATCCCAACAATGGTTCAACTCATATTTTTACGTCTACTGGGAGAAATATCAGTAACCTTGGGTGTGCAGATGACACCACCTTTATGGCAGAAAGTGAAGAGGAACTAAAAAGCCTCTTGATGAAAGTGAAAGGGGAGAGTGAAAAAGGTGGCTGAAAGCTCAGCACTCAGAAAACTAAGATCATGGCATCTGGTCTCATCAGTTCATGGGAAATAGATGGGGAAACAGTGGAAACAGTGGCAGACTTTATTTTTCTGGGCTCCAAAATCATCTCAGATGGTGATTGCAGCCATGAAATTAAAAGACACTTACTCCTTGGAAGGAAAGTTATGAGCAACCTAGATAGCATATTCAAAAGCAGAGACATTGCTTTGCCAACAAAGGTCCATCTAGTCAAGGCTATGGTTTTTCCTATGGTCATGTATGGATGTGAGAGTTGGACTGTGAAGAAAGCTGAGCACCAAAGAATTGATGCTTTTGGACTGTGGTGTTGGAGAAGACTCTTGAGAGTCCCTTGGACTGCAAGGAGATCCAACCAGTCCATTCTAAAGATCAGTCCTGGGTGTTCTTTGGAAGGAATGATGCTAAAGCTGAAACTCCAGTACTCTGGCCACCTCATGCAAAGAGTTGACTCATTGGAAAAGGCTCCGATTCTGGGAAGGGTTAGGGGCAGGAGGAAAAGGGAACGACAGAGGAGGAGATGGATGGATGGCATCACTGACACGATGGACGTGAGTTTGGGTGCACCCCAGGAGTTGGTGATGGACAGGGAGGCCTGGAGTGCTGCAAATCATGGGGTCACAAAAAGTCAGACACAACTGAGTGGCTAAACTGAACTGAATAAATAAAAATTAACTACCAACCATTAATCCTGGATAATATATAGCATATATCATTTTCAGATTATCTAATAAGAAATGAAGGTATATATCTAAGTGTCAAAATTCAAGTGGGAGCTCAGACACTAGTGAATAAGATGTTCAGGACCTGTAAGAAGATATCCACCAAAGAATGACTCTTTGTTTAGTTTATTTATTATGTTTGTTAGTATGGAAGCGTGAGGTCCATAGCATAAAGTGCATACATTGATTGGTGACATTTTGAAAGCTACTGTGTTTGTGTTCTCATTGTCCAGATCAAGTTAAATTACCAGCACTCCAGAACGTGCCTCGTGCTGTCTTCTGGTGTTTATTTCTTTTCACATCCCAAGCACCTCAACCCCCATACTTGTTTCTTATATTGCATATATACTTTTGCCTGTTTCTCAACTTTAAATAAGTGGAATATATCCATTTTCTTGAAAATTTTAAGTATATTTTTAAATACGTGTGATGATTTTTCATCACTTTTGGGTGAATAAGACACAATTAATTTACTGTTCATCAAAATCTGAGATACTCACAGTTTGGAAACATTACCAATAATGCTGAATTTTTTATAAAGCATTACTAATAATGCTGAAGTTCTAGCTCATGTTGACCTTTGTTCACTCTCAGGTTTCTTTTAAAAGTTTTATTATCTTTGTTTTCATATTTAAATCAGGAATCAATTAGTAATTCATTTTAATGACTGCCATGAGGTACGTGTCAGGATTAAATTCTTTTCTATATAGATAATTTGAGATTTCTGGTTTTAGTCATGATGAAATATTAAGTATTGGACTTAGACTGGCTCTAATAAACCATAAAACTGAACAACATATAAGAAGTTCCCTACAGTTCAGTTCAATCGCTCACTCGTGTTTAACTCTTTGAGACTCTATGGACTGCGGCACATCAGGCTTCCTTGTCCATCACCAACTCCCGGAGCTTGCTCAAACTCATGTCCATTGAGTCGGAGATGGCATCCAACCATATCATCCTCTGTCATCCCTTTCTCCTCCTGCCTTCAATTATTCCCAGCACCAGGATCTTTCCCAATGAGTCAGTTCTTCACATCAGGTGGCCAAAATATTGGAGTTTCAGCTTCAGTATCAGTCCTTCCAATGAACATCCAGGACTGATTTCCTTTAGGATGGACTGGTTGGATCTCCTTGCAGTCCAAGGGATTCTCAAGAGTCTTCTTCAACACCACGGTTCAAAAACATCAATTCTTCACTGCTCAGCTTTCTTTGTAGTCCACCTCTCACATCCATACATGCTGCTGCTGCTGCTAAGTCACTTCTGTCCTGTTGAACTCTGTGCTACCTCAAAGACAGCAGCCCACCAGGCTCCCCAGTCCCTGGGATTTTTCAGGCCGAAACACTGGAGTGGGTTGCCAGTTCCTTCTCCAATGCCTGAAAGTGAAAAGTGAAAGTGAAGTCACTCAGTCATGTCAGACTCTTGTGACTCCATGGACTGCAGCCCACCAGGCTCCTCCTTCCATGGGATTTTCCAGGCAAGAGTACTGGAGTGGGTTGCCATTACCTTCTCCGACATTCATACATGACTACTGGAAAAAAACAAAGCTTTGCTTATACAGATCTCTGTTGGCAAAGTCATGTCTCTGCTTTTTAATAGGCTGTCTAGTTTGGTTATAGCTTTTCTTCCAAGGAGAAAGGGTCTTTAAATTTCATTGCTGAAGTCACTTTCTGCAGTGATATTAGAGCCCCCCAAAATAAAGTCTGTCACTGTTTCCATTGCTTCCCATTCTGTTTGACATGAAGTGATGGGACCAGATACCATGATCTTAATTTTCTGAATGTTGAGTTTTAAGCCAACTTTTTCACTCTCCTCTTTCACTTTCATCAAAAGGCTCCTTAGTTCTTCTTTGCTTTCTGCCATAAGGGTGGTGTCATCTGCATATCTGAGGTTATTGATATTTCTCCCAGCAATCTTGATTCCAGCTTGTGTTTCACTCAGCCCAGTGTTTCTCATGATGTACTCTGCATATAAGTTAAATAAGCACAGTGACAATATACAGCCTTGACATGCTACTTTCCCTATTTGGAACCAGTTTGTGTTTCCATGTCCAGTTCTAACTGTTGCTTCCTGACCTGCATACAGGATTCTCAGATTTCTCTAGATCAGGTGGTTTGGTATTCCCATCTCTTTAAGAATTTTCCACAGTTTATTGTGATCCACACAGTCAAAGGTTTTGGCATAGCCAATAAATGTTCCCATTTTTCTGGAACTCTCTAGCTTTTTCAGTGATCCAACAGACGTTGGCAATTTGATCTGGTTCCTCTGACTTTCTAAATCCAGCTTGAACATTTGGAAGTTCATGGTTCATGTACTGTTGAAGCCTGGCTTGGAGAATTTTGAGCATTACTTTGCTAGCATGTGAGATGAGAGCAATTGTGTGGTAGTTTGAGCATTCTTTGGAAGTGCCTTTCTTGGGATTGGAATGAAAACTGACCTTTTCCAGTACTGTGGCCACTGCTGAGTTTTCCAAAATATCTGGCATATTGAGTGCAGCACTTTCATAGCACTATCTTTTAGGATTTGAAAGAACTCAATTGGAATTATATCACCTCCACTAGTTTTGTTCATAGTGATGCTTCCTAAGGCCCACTTGACTTCACATTCCACAATGTCTGGCTCTAGGTCAGTGATCACACCATAATGATTATCTGGGTCATGAATATCTCCGAAGATATTTTTTGTATAGGTCTTCTGTGTATTCTTTCCACCTCTTCTTAATATCTTCTGCTTTTGTTAGGTCCATACCATTTCTGTCCTTTAATGAGTTCATCTTTGTATGAAATATTCCTGTGGTATCGCTAATTTTCTTGGAGAGATCTCTATTCTTTCTCATTCCATTGTTTTCCTCTATTTCTTTACATTAATCATTGAGGAAGTCTTTCTTATCTCTCCTTGTTATTCTTTGGAACTTTGCATTCACATGGGTATATCTTTCCTTTTCTTCTTTGCCTTTAGCTTCTCTTCTTTTCTCAGCTATTTGTAAGGCCTCCTCAGAGCATCATTTTGCCTTTTTCCATTTCTTTTTCTTGGAGATGATCTTGATCACTGCCTCCTGTTACAGTGTCACAAACCTCTGTCCATAGATTTCAGGCACTCTGTCTATCAGATCTAATCCCTTGAAGCTATTTCTCACTTCCACTGTATATTCATAAGGGATTTGATTTAAGTCATAACTGAATGGTCTAGTGGTTTTCCCTACTTTCTTCAATGTAAGTCTGAATTTGTCAATAAGGAGTTCATGATCTGAGCCACAGTCAGCTTTTAGTCTTGTTTATGCTGACTACATAGTGTTTCTCCATCTTTGGCTGGAAAGAATATAATCAATTGGGTTTTGGTGTTGACTATTTGGTGATGTCCATGTGTAGAGTCTTCTCTTGTGTTGTTGGAAGAGGGTGTTTGCTATGACCAGTGCATTCTCTTGGCAAAACTTTATTAGCTTTTGCCCTGCTTTATTCTGTACTCCAAGGCCAAATTTGCTTGTTACTCCACGTAATTCTCCACTTCCTACTTTTGTACTCCAGTCCCCTATAATGAAAAGGACACCTTTTGGGGGGGAGTTATTTCTTGAAGGTCCTATAGATCTTCATAGAACCATTCAACTTCTTCAGCATTACTGGTTGGCAGATAGACTTGGATTACTGTGATATTGAATGGTTTGCCTTGGAAATGAACAGAGATCATTTTGTCGTTTTTGAGACTGCATCCAAGTACTGCATTTCAGACTCTTTTTTTTTTTTTTTACTATGATGGCTACTCCATTTCTTATAAATGATTCTCGCCCAGAGTAGTAGATATAATGGTCATTGAGTTAAACTCACCCATTCCAGTCCATTTTAGTTGGCTGATTCCTAAAATATTTATATTCACTCTTGCCATCTCCTGTTTGGCCACATCCAATTTGCCTTGATTCATGGATCTAACATTCTAGGCTCCTATGCAATATTGCTCTTTATAANTATAAATGATTCTCGCCCAGAGTAGTAGATATAATGGTCATTGAGTTAAACTCACCCATTCCAGTCCATTTTAGTTGGCTGATTCCTAAAATATTTATATTCACTCTTGCCATCTCCTGTTTGGCCACATCCAATTTGCCTTGATTCATGGATCTAACATTCTAGGCTCCTATGCAATATTGCTCTTTATAACATCAAACTTTACTTCCATCACCAGTAACATCCACAACTGTGTGTTGTTTTTGCTTTTGTTCCATCTCTTCATTCTTTCTGGAGTTATTTTTCCACTTATCTCCAGTAGCCTATTTGGCACCACCAACCTGAGGAGTTCATCTTTCAGTGTCCTACCTCTTTGCCTTTTCATATTGTTCATGGGGTTCTCAAGGCCAGAATACTGAGGTGGTTTGCCATTCCCTTCTCCAGTGGACCACATTTTGTCAGAACTCTCCAGCATAACCTGTCCATCTTGGGTGGCCCTACATGTCATGGCTCATCATTTCACTGAGTTAGACAAGAATGTGGTCCATGTGATCAGGTTGGTTAGTTTTCTGTGACTGTGGTTTTCATTCTTCCTGCCCTCTGATAGAGAAGAATAAGAGGCTTATGGAAGCTTCCTGATGGGAGAGATTGACTGAGGGGGAAACTGGGTCTTGTTCTGATGGGTGAGGCCATGCTCAGTAGATCTTTAATCCAATTTTCTGTTATTTGACCTGAGGCCAAACTATGGTGGAGGTAATGAAGGAAGACCTTCAACAGGTCCTATGCATGCATTGTTGCATGCCATGCTCCAACTCTGCAGCAGGCCACCACCGACCCATGCCTCTGCTGGAGATGCCTGGACACTCACGGGCAAGTCTGGATCAGTCTCTTTAGGAGTCATTTCTCCTTTTGCCTGGGTCTTGGAGTGTGCAAGGTTTTGTTTGTGTCCTACAAGAGTCTGTTACCCAGTCCTGTGTACGTTCTGGTGGCTCCATGGTGGGTTAATGGTGACCTCCCCAAGAAGGTTTATGCTATACCCAGATCTACTGCACCTCGAGCCCCCGGCCCTGCAACAGTCCACTACTGACCTGTACCTCCACAGGAGACACTCAAACACAGTTCTGTTTTAGTCTCTGTGGGGTCTCTGGGTCCTGGTGCACACAAGGTTTCTTTGAGCCTTCTGACCATCTTTGTCTGGTATGGGGTTTGATTCTAAACGTGATTTTGCCCCACCTACCATCTTGCTGTGACTTCTCTGCCTTTGGATATAGGGTATCTCCTCCAAGTTACTCCATTGCTATGCAGCCACCACTCCAGCCATACAAGAAGTGTTCAGTTCAGTTCAGTTCAGTCGTTCAGTTGTGTCCGACTCTTTGTGACCCCATGAATCTCATCACGCCAGGCTTCCCTGTCCATCATCAACTCCTGGAGTTTACACAAACTCATGTCCATCGAATTGGGGAAGTGTTAGTTTCCAAATATTAGACAGTAGATAGCTCAGAACTCTGATCCTTGTAAGCGAGAAACATCTCTGAGGAGTACTTTCAAACTGTGGTACAGAGAAGCCAAGCTCAAACACAAATCAGTGATGGTGCTGAGGAGGGTGAAATTTATGGGGCAAGTGTGTTATGTGAAGACAGGTGTTCAGAGGAGGAACATCTTCTTGAGCCTATGGGTAAACATTAGGCCAAACATGAACAAAGTGGTATTCTACCATCTGAATCATCATCTAGTCATGATCTTTTTGCAATAGATACATAAAAGATCCCTGATCACAGATCACTGTTACAAACAATAGTAAAAAGTTTGCAATATTGTGAGAAGTACTAAAACGTGACACAGAGAGGTCAAGTGAACAAATGCTGTTGGAAAAACGGTGCTGGTTGAATTGCTCAATGCCACAAATCTTCAATTTGTGAAAAAATGCAATATTTGTGAAGTGTGATAAAGTGAAGTATAATAAAACGACTTATGTTGCCTCCTTGTGCAAGTGATTTATTGGGTGAACACTTTAGAGAAAGGAGAAAGAGGACAGTGAGGACGGTCTTCAGGTGAAATCAGCCTGAGTATAATTATTTGGAAGTCTCTGGAGCACGAATGAAAAAGAATATATCAATCCCCTCGCATATATCCTGAAGCAAGAGACTGGAACTTTTGCAAGATTTTTGTACCTTCTTACAGCAATAAGGTGTTGGCTATGACTTCCCTTGAGAGAAGATAGGAATAAATTCCAGGCACTTCTGGAGAGGTGATAATCCTCAGAGAAGTTTGCAGATGTGAGCAGCAGCACTCTTAGCAACTGGATAATGGTCACATCAACCTGGTAAAAGTAATTCAAGTGTGTATGGGTAAATCATCAATAGTAATTTCTATAGTCTATACCGTGAGTTACTCATATGCACTCACTTCTTACATTAAATCTACTTTATCCTGTTGCAGCTTCTCTTAGTTTTTTATTGGTTACAGTTTCTAGGAGTCCTTATAAGAGTGGTGTTAATAGGATAAACAATGACATCCTTCGCTGCATTTGGGCCCAAGGCCATCACTGATAGACATCGTGTCCTTTTATTCACATCCATTTCATTTCAGTTCAGTTCAGTCTCTCAGTCGTGTCCGACTTTTTCCAACCCCATGAATTGCAGCACGCCAGGCCTCCCTGTCCATCAGTAACTCCCAGAGTTCACTCAGACTCATGTCCATCCAGTTGGTGATGCCATCCAGCTATCTCATCCTCTGTCATTCCCTTCTCCTCCTGCCCCCAATGCCTCCGAGCATCAGAATCTTGTCCAGTGAGTCAACTCTGCATGAGGTGGCCAAAGTATTGGAGTTTCAGCTTTAGCATCATTCCTTCCAAAGAACACCCAGGACTGATCTCCTTTAGGATGGACTAGTTGGATCTCCTTGCAGTCCAAGGGACTCTCAAGAGTCTTCTCCAACACCACAGTTCAAAAACATCAATTCTTTGGCTCTCAGCTTTCTTCACAGTCCAACTCACATCCATACATGACTACTGGAAAAACCATAGCCTTGACTAGATGGACCTTTGTTGGCAAAGCAATGTCTCTGCTTTTGAATATGCTATCTAGGTTGCTCATAACTTTCCTTCCAAGGAGTAAGCGTCTTTTAATTTCATGGCTGCAGTCACCATCTGCAGTGATTTTGGAGCCCAGAAAAATAAAGTCTGACACTGTTTCCACTGTTTCCCCATCTATTTTCCATGAACTGATGGAAACAGATGCCATGATCTTAGTTTCCTGGCTTAGTTCCTTTCAGCCAACTTTTTCATTCTCCTCTTTCACTTTCATCAAGAGGTTTCTTAGTTCCTCTTCACTTTCTGCCATAGGGTGATGTCATCTGCATATCTGAGGTTATTGATATTTCTCCTGGCAATCTTGATTCCAGCTTGTGCTTCTTCCAGCCCAGCATTTCTCATGGTGTACTCTGCATATAAGTAAAATAAGCAGGGTGACAATATACAGCATTGACATAATCCTTCTCATCCATTTACATTCCCCTTACTGTCAACTAACACCAGATGGTCTGGGTGCCTTGGCTCAGGAGGTAATACATTTGGGCATCTCAGTAGAACTTCCAAATACTGTACAAATAAAATTTTTGAAAAGCTAAATGCATCTATTATTCAAATGTGAAGTAAGCACATATTAAAAATTTATGTTATGAACTAATGTTAAAAAATGTTAAAGCTGATGTTACTTCAATCTTTACTCATCATCTTCCTTTTTGTTTCCAAACCTTCCATTTCTATTTGTGCAATATGCTGTCAAATCCATCCACTTAAGCATTAGTTTCAGTTGATTACTTTTTTCTTTTTTTTCTTTTCTCTTTCCATGTATTCTAATTCTGGGCAAAATTCTCTGTATATTTCTCTATTACCTTGTTCATAATTATTTTAAACTTCTATGATTAATAAAACATTTAGATAATTTATGGATATGTTTTAAAGTCTGTCTTTTCTCCTGGGTTTTAGTAATTTTCTCCTATTTCCTTGCATAGATGGACACTTTGTAGTGAATGCTGGACAATGAGCATGAAACATTGTAGAGGTTATGGATGATTCCATCTCCCTTCAGAGATAGTTCAGTCTTCTGAAAAGTCAACAAAATATGAGCCTATCAACTTAACCTGCCCATTTCAGAAGTTATAACTGCAAGCTTGAAATATTTATCATGGCCGTTACTTTTTGATGGGTCTTATATTCAAATATTGGTTTCTTCAGTTTCATAAAACTATCCAAAAAAAAAAAAAAAGAAACAACTTCCTTGCATTTTTAGTTTCTTAGCAGCTACATTTTGGTTGAGAAAGAAAAAAAGGAGTTATCTTTACATTTTGTAGCATCATAGAAAAGAAACATAATTTGAAAGGTGAGATCAAGATGGCAAAGTATGAAGACCCTGAGATCAACTCCAGCCACAGACACATCAAAACTACAACTACATATATCCTCTTTCTTATTTCTGTTTGTCATGGATATTTTTCATTTAGCTAGCATTTTTTTCTTATTAGAAATCTTAGCAGGAGGCAGAGACCACTTGCTTCTGCTCAAAGTTACCAGATTAATAAATAAGATCAGGAATAAAACCATAATTTGAAAAGATACATGCACCTTATTGTAGCACTATTTACAATAACCAAGATATGGAAGCAACCTAAAAAATAATAGACAGATGAATGGGTAAAGATGTAATATTACTGAGCTATACAACAGAAAGGGATAATGCCACTTGCAGAAACATAGATGGACCTAGAAATTATCATGCTAAGTGAAGTAAATCAGACAGAGGAAGACAAATATCTTATGATAGCATTTATATGTGGAATAGAAAAAAAATTACAAGGTTGGGATTAACATTTATGCTTATTATACATAAAACAGAAAATCAATGTAGACCTAACACAATGCCCTGTATTATGTAGCACAGGGGCCTATACTCAGTACTCAGTAATAACCTACATGGGAAAAGAATCTGAAAAATAATAGACATAAGAATATGTATAACCAAATCACTTTACTGTACACCTGAAACTATCAGAATAATGTAATTCAAATATACTTAAATACTAGATAAAACATGAAAAATAATCATCAGTTCAGTTCATTGGCTCATTTTTGTCTGACTCTTTGCAACTCCATGGACTGCAACATGCCAGGCTTGCCTATCCATCAGCAATTCTCTGAGCTTGCTCAAACTCAAGTCCATTGAGTCAGTGATGCAATCCAACCATCTCATCCTCTGTCATCCCCTTCTCCTCCTGCCTTCAATCTTTCCCAGCATCAGGGTCTTTCCCAATGAGTCAGTTCTTTGCATTACGTAACCAAAGTATTGGAGTTTCAGCTTCAACATCAGTCCTTTCAATGAATATTCAGGACTGATTTCCTTTAGGATGGACTGGTTGGATCTTCTTGCAGTCCAAGAGACTCTCAAGAGTCTTCTCCAACACCACAGTTCAAAAGCATCAATTCTTCAGTGCTCAGCTTTCTTTATAATCCAACTCTCATATACATACATGACTACTGGAAAAACCAAAGCTTTGACTAGACGGACCTTTTCTGACAAAGTAATGTCTCTGCTTTTTAATATTCTGTCTAGTTTGATTATAGCTTTTCTTCCAAGGAACAAAGGTCTTTTAATTTCATGGCTGCAGTCACGATCTGCAACGAATTTGAATCCCAAAGAAAATATAGTCTCTCACTGTTTCCAATGTTTCCCCATCTATTTCCCATGAAGTAATGGGACCAGATGCTATGATCTCAGTTTTTGAATGTTGAGTTTTAAGCCGACCAACTTTTTCACTCTCCTCTTTCACTTTCATCAAGAGGCTCTTTAGTTCTTCTTCACTTTTGCCTAAGTGAGGTGTTATCTGCATATCTGAGGCTATTGATATTTCTTCTAACAATTTTGATTCCATCTTGTGCTTCATCCAGCCCAGGGTTTCTCATGATTACTCTGCATATAAGTTAAATAAGCTTGGTGACAATATACAGCTTTGATGTACTGTTTTCCTGCTTTGGAACCAGTCTTTTGTTCCACGTCTGGTTCTAACTGTTGCTTCTTGACCTGCATACAGATTGTCAAAAGGTAGGTCAGGTATTCCCATCTCTTGAATAATTTTCCACAATTTGTTGTGATCTAAACAGTCAAAGGCTTTGGCATAATCAATAAAGCAGTAGTAGATGTTTTTCTTGAATTCATAAGATAAATAAGAATAAATGAGAACTAAATGGACTGGATAGGAATAAACAAAACCTACCTTATATATAGATGTTATGATAGTTTAGATAGAAAAGCTAAGAAAATCTATAGATAATTCTTTGAATTATTAATGTTCAGAAGCTGTACAGAAAACAAATTGGTATACAAAATTGATACTTTTTCGATACTTCAGTTCAGTTCAGTCTCTTAGTTGTGACCGACTCTTTGAGACCCCATGAATTGCAGCATGCCAGGCCTCCCTGTCCATCACCAACTCCTGGAATTCACACAGACTCACATCCATAGAGTCAATGATGCCATCCAGCCATCTCATCCTCTGTTGTCCCCTTCTCCTCCTGCCCCCAATCCCTCCCAGCATCAGAGTCTTTTCCAATGAGTCAACTCTTCGCATGAGGTGGCCAAAGTACTGGAGTTTCAGCTTTAGCATCATTCCTTCCAAAGAACACCCAGGACTGATCTCCTTTAGAATGGACTGGTTGGATCTCCTTGCAGTCCAAGGGACTCTCAAGAGTCTTCTCCAACACCACAGTTCAAAAACATCAATTATTCTGTGCTCAGCTTTCTTCACAGTCCAACTCTCACATCCATACATGAGCAATGGGAAAACCATAGCCTTGACTAGATGGATCTTTGTTGGCAAAGTAATGTCTCTGCTTTTGAATATGCTATCTAGGTTGGTCATAACTTTTCTTCCAGGAGTAAGCATCTCTTAATTTCATGGCTGCAATCACAGAAACAGTAAATTTAAAATGGAATTTTTAAAATACAAATTTATTTATTTTAATTGGATGCTAATTACTTTACAATATAATTTTAATAAAGATGCCATTTATAATGGCAATAAAAGCAATTAAGTACAAAAGAATAAATATAATACATGCTGTTTAAAACTTTAAAATATAACACTATTATAGAACTAAACAAAAGATCTAGAAAAAGAGAAGTGTGTTCTTGATTGTTCATATGTAGGCAGAGTAAATATTTTAAAAATAACAATTCTCAAATTAATCTATATATTCAGTACAATATCATTTAAAATGCTAAATGTGATTTAAAAAAATTTAAACATGAAAAACAGACTCTAGTGCTTGCATGAAAGAATAAAGGGCCAAGAGACAATTGTAAAAAAATTAAATCATTTGGTGAGGCATTCAAAGACTTGCGCTTGTTCTTGTACTTATTATGCACGTGATAATGTACCATTAGAATAAAAGTTACTGTAGACTTTGGATAACTTTTTTTCAGATTAAAAAATCCCATTATATTCCTAGTTGGCTATTTTTTAATGATAAAAGGAAGTTCAATTTGTCATAATGTTGAACTTCGATAGAGGTGATTATAAGCTTTTTATTTTTCTCCTTCAGTTCAGTTCAGTTCAGTTCAGTTCAGTCACTCAATTGTGTCTGACTCTTTGCGACCCCATGGACTACAGCACGCCAGGCCTCTCTGTCCATCACCAACTCTCGGAGTTCACTCAAACTCATGTCCATAGAGTCGATGATGCCATCTCAGCCTCTGTTGTCCCCTTTTCCTCCTGCCCCCAATCCCTCCCAGCATCAGAATCTTTTCCAATGAGTCAACTCTTTGAAGGAGGTGGCTAAAGTACTGGAGTTTCAGCTTTAGCATCATTCCTTCCAAAGAACACCCAGGACTGATCTCCTTTAGGATGGACTAGTTGGATCTCCTTGCAGTCCAAGGGACTCTCAAGAGTCTTATCCTTAGCATGGTGAATAAATTTCATGTCATTAACCTTTTTTGCATCCCCTTGATAAATTCTGCCTTCTTATAATTTTTAAAAATAACTGATAGATACAATTTACTAGTTTTATTATAGGATTTTTTTCAGCTAGTCTGTGAAGTGAGATTTGTCTACACTTTTCCTTCTAGTATAGAATTCATGTAGACTTTGGGGAGGACTTTCTTGTTTTTCAGCTCTCTGGAATGGTGCTTATGAAGCATAAATGGATGCTTTATTTCCTCAAAGACTGACAGGATTCACCTATAACCTTCTGGATCTGATTTATGGGAGTTCCCTGAGAGCTCAGTTGGTAAAGAATCTGCCTGCAATGCAAGATACCCCAGTTCGATTCCCAGGTTGTGAAAATCTGCTGGAGAAGGGATAGACTACCCACTTTAATATCCTTTGGCTTCCCTTGTGGCTCAGCCTGTAAAGGCTCCTTCTGCAATGCGGGAGACCTGGGTTCGATCCCAGAGTTGGGAAGATCCCCTGGAGAAGGGAAAGGCTACCCACTCCTGTGTTCTGGCAGGGAGAACTCCACTGACTGTTTAGTCTATGGGGTCGCAAAGAGTTGGATACAACTGAGTGACTTTCACTTTCAATATAAAATAAAAAATTAAAAATAAGAATAAATGACAATTAAATGGACTGGATAGGAAGAAACAAAACCCTCCTTATATATAGATACTATGATTGTTTAAACAGAAAACTAAGAAAATCTATAGGTAATCCTTTTAATTAATGATGTTCAAACATTTCACTGGAAATAAATTAGTAAACAAAAATCAATAGTTTTTCTATACTAAGAAACTGTAAGTTAAAAATAGAATTGTAATGAATATTCCATTTATAATAGCAATAATAAGTAACTTGAAAGGGGACATCACGTTTTTCTATACTTAGAAATTTACTGATTTTAAGTCATTGATTCTAGTTCTTTAAGAATCTTAGGTCTCTTTAATGGTTATTGGATTTAGGTGATTCCGCATCTCCAAGCCTTTAATTCCAACATGACTCTTGAGATTTACTTTACTAATACCATTTTCATCTTCTCCAGCTCCTGAAACAACCTCACTGTACTCTCTTCCTGGAGGAGGAAATGTCAACCTACTCTAGTATTCCTGCCTGGAGAATCCCATGGACAGAGGAGCCTGATAGGCTACAGTCCAGGGGTCACAAAGAGTCAGACATGACTGAGTAACTGAAGTGTACCTTCTNTTTTTTTTTCAATTCTTTTTCTTTTCCTAAATAGTAGCCTTGGATTTGATCAGGGAGAAGAGAAATCTTTGGAGCAAGTGGAAATTGCACAACAGGAGGCTGTCAACAAATATGTTATAGAAAGCCCACGAAGAAAATGCTGTCTCTAGGATCAGAAATTTCACTTGGCTTTCTCCTCTACTGTGATGGACGCAGCGGGAGACTTGCCAGATACAGTAAATTTGGGGAAACGGGGGTTTCTGAATACGCTGCTGAGGTAAGGGAAGTGCTCGCGGTAATGCATCAGTGCTCTCCTGTGCTCTCTCGATAGCCAGCTCCGTTTCCCTCTGAGCAGACTTAATCTTAGGTCTTTCTAAGAGCTACATCATCCCCGCACCCATAATCAGAAGAGCCACAGGTAAGAAGTCCACCCAGCAGGCGGCCACAGTTCTCTTTCCTGTTCCTGCAGACACACGCCTCGTTCACCACACAACCTGGCCACAGCTGTGGTACTGGGACGGGCAGGGAAAATAAAACAGCGATTATAAAGGGGTTAAAGCAGAAGGCAGTGGGAGGCTCTGTGAGGGGCAACGCGTGTTTAAAATAGCTTGAAGTGAAAGGGGAAGGAGAGCAGAAGTTTAAGGGCAAAAGGTCCATATGCTTGTATACCTAAAACAAAACAAAACAAAACAAAAAAACACTATACACAAGTGTAGTGAAAATAAGGGACTAAGTCTTTCTAATTTCCAGTACTGCCAGTGGAAACCAAGTGGCTAACTGACCCTAATACTCTCGGCATTCTGGACACAGAAGCTTAAGGAATCTGGCACTGTTCATCCTGAGAAAGGGGGAAAAATAATTGCAAAATTCCTTCACAAGATTTACTAAATACACTGAAAAAACAAAACACAAAAAAACTTGAGTCTCATATATAAGTCTTAGCTATCACCAGAAGAGAGTTCTCCACATTTTATTACATTTCCTGCTTCAACACTATTTTTTAGTCTTTGACACTGTTATTGATACTTTGTTTTAGTTGCTATTACTGATACTGCTATTATCCAGTGTTATCAGGTTTCCATCCCTGGGTCAGGAAGAGCCTCTGGAGAAGGAAATGGCAAACCACTTCAGCATTCTTGCCTGGAGAATCCCGAGGACAGAAGAGCCTGGAGAGTTACATTCCACGGGATCACAAAGAGTCGGACTTGGCTGAGCCACCCTCTCACACACACTGATGTTAATAAGAGATTCACAGTTCAATTATTCTGATAGTCACATTTGCCCTGAGCCTGGTTGATCCTTAAGAAACTCAGAATCTATGGCAGTCACATATCATGGGAGGAGACACACAAATATTGAGAGATGGTGATGTCTGGTGAACAGTAGGGTCCCAAAGAATGTGGAGGAAAACAATGGGCAGGCAAAGTGGTTGGAGAGTCTCAGACAAGGCGCTGTTCACAGCCATTACATCCAGCTTCTTCATTTTTTCCCTTTGCCAATCACATCCCTTCCCATAAGCCATTGTATTTCCTGTTTTTACTTTCTTCCTTTGATTTTTTTTCAAGTAAATTTCCATTCTACTTTATATTTGTCTTGCTCGAATCGTGATAGGAAGATAAAGATGTACAAAAACACTCATGGCGGATTCAAGTCAATGTATGGCAAAACCAATACAATATTGTAAAGTAAAATAAATTAATTACTTAAATTTTAAACAAAGACATACAAAAGCTTAAATGGTAGTTCTGGGCCTTGAAATTAAAATGCTATTAATGATGACAGTAGTAGATTTCCCTGGTAGCTCAGCTGGTTTGATCCCTGGTTCAATCCCTGAGTTGGGAAGATCCCCTGGAGTAAGGAATGGCTACCCACTCTAGCATTCTGGCCTGGAGAATTCCACTCACCATATAGTCCATGAGGTCGCAAATGACTGAGCAACTTTCACTTTCAATGATGATAGTAACGACAGTAGCTAATATCTACTGACAATTCACTACTTATAAGATACTGGGCTAATTATTTAAATATATTTTTATATTTAATGCTAAAACAAATATATCAGGTAAGAACTATGACTATCCTCACTATACAAGTAGGAATACTGACTTTCAGAGATGACCAAAAATCATCTCTGAATGTGGCCAACAAGTGGTACAATTAGTATTCAAACCCAGGCAGCTGGCTTTCCATNAATTATTTAAATATATTTTTATATTTAATGCTAAAACAAATATATCAGGTAAGAACTATGACTATCCTCACTATACAAGTAGGAATACTGACTTTCAGAGATGACCGAAAATCATCTCTGAATGTGGCCAACAAGTGGTACAATTAGTATTCAAACCCAGGCAGCTGGCTTTCCATGTTTTAAGTCACTTTGCTATTCTGATCACCTAAATGCAGTTCCTTTACCTTATAACATTAATATTGGACCAACAAAATTTGGCAGACAGCATAAGAATATTAAAGTATAGTAATCATGCTTGGTTACTTTCTATAATTTATTATGTCTTGATATATTAGGACCTACATATCCAGGGAAGGGCTTATCTAACCTCCCAGAATTAATGAATTTGTAGAGATAGCCAACCACTTGCCTGTGGGTAGGTCTTTTATATGCAAACCAACAAAGCCTGAGGTTTTGAGAAATCAGGAAAGTTTTTGGAAATGTCTTGTGTGCTCAGTAGCTTTAGTCGTGTCCAACTCTTTGTGACCCCATGGACTATAGCCCACCAGGCTCCTCTATCCATTGAATTCTCCAGGAAAAAAATACTGGAATGGGTGGCTATTTTCCCCTCCAGGGGTTTTTTCTGACCCAGTGATTGAACCTTCATTGGCAAGTGCCTTCTTTACCAGTGAGCCACCTGGGAAGTCATTGACTCTGTAGTACAGAAGGCGATGGCACCCCACTCAAGTACTCTTGCCTGGAAAATCCCATGGACGGAGGGGCCTGGTGGGCTGCAATCCATGGGGTCGTGAAGAGTCGAACACGACTGAGCGACTTCACTTTCACGTTCATGCACTGGAGAAGGAGATGGCAATCCACTTCAGTGTTCTTGCCTGGAGAATCCCAGGGACGGGGGAGCCTGGTGGGCTGCTGTCTAGGGGGTCACACAGAGTCAAACACGACTGAACCAACTTGGCAGCAGCAGGATGACTCCCAGATAGCCCTGCTCCCTAGTGTCCAGATGTTGTTTTAATCCTCTGTGCTCTTGCATGCCATTTCTGTCAAAGAATTATATACATAATACAATGACTTTCCTCATGCTAGCAAGCTCACTTGCTTGTAGTCATGATGAAGTGAGGCACCATCTTGGGGAGGCCCAAATGGCAAGGCCCAAATGGCAAGGAACTAAGGGCATCTCCCCACCAGAAGTCTACAAGAAACAGAGGATCCCATTCCAATGGTTCTTGAGGAACTGTAATTTCGTTTACGAGAAGGTGAGTTGGGCAACTGTTCTTCAGTCTGCCCTTCAAATGAGACCTTANCCATCTTGGGGAGGCCCAAATGGCAAGGCCCAAATGGCAAGGAACTAAGGGCATCTCCCCACCAGAAGTCTACAAGAAACAGAGGATCCCATTCCAATGGTTCTTGAGGAACTGTAATTTCGTTTACGAGAAGGTGAGTTGGGCAACTGTTCTTCAGTCTGCCCTTCAAATGAGAGCTTAGCCTTGCCAGCCCTTGATTTTTCTTTGTGAAAGACCGGAAAGACGCAGGCCAGACTAAGGCACGTCTGGATTCTAACAACAGAAACTGAGATACGCATATGTTCTTTGCAGCCAATAAATCTGCAGTAATTGGTTACTCAGCAATAGATAACAGAGTCGAATCCAGGAAACATCTCTCCAAGCCCCTTTAGGTCATGGTACTGGTGTAAGGGATTGAATCCCATAGGCCTGAGTTGACAAACATTAACATTGTCCAAGAAAATAGCTGTAATGGGGAGACAAGCCAGTCAAGAGTGTCCATGCCATAACTGAGGAAGACTAAGACAAAGTAAACTTTTAAAATACTTTAAAAAAATGTAATTATATAGCGAAAATTATTGTTTTATCAAGATATACCCATTTACTCTGTACCTTGTAATTGCTGCTGTGACAGACCCATACTTCAAAAGTATAATGGTCACAAAAATGTCTGGGGAATTGGAATATCAGAGGCCAGCTTCTGTTTTAGGGATCATTCATGTTTTACTCCACAAAACTGTTCTTTAATAGCTTTGCTTTATGTTCCCTATTATTATTTTGAGTCCCACCATACATGAAGATGGCTTCCCTGGTGACTCACCTGGTAAAGAATCCACCAGCAATGCAGGAGACCAAGGTTTGATCCCTTGGGTCAGGAAGATCCCCTGGAGAAGGAAATGGCAACCCAACCCAGTATTCTTGCCTGGAAAATTCCATGGACAAAGGAGCCTGGCAGGCTACAGCTCATGAGGTTGCAAAGAGTCGTACACTACTGAGTGACTTTCAGTCAGTTCAGTTCAGTTCAGTTGCTCAGCCGTGTCCAACTCTTTGCCACCCCATGAATCACAGCACACCAGGCCTCCCTGTTCATCACCATCTCTCAGAGTTCACTCAGACTCATGTCTATCGAGTCAGTGATGCCATCCAGCCATCTCATTCTCGGTCGTCCCCTTCTTCTCTTGCTCCCAATCCCTCTCAAAATCAGTCTTTTCCAATGAGTCAACTCTTCGCATGAGGTGGCCAAAGTACTGGAGTTTCAGCTTTACTATCATTCCTTTCAAGGAACACCCAGGGCTGATCTCCTTGAGAATGGACTGGTGGGATCTCCTTGCAGTCCAAGGGGCTCTCAAGAGTCTTCTCCAACACCACAGTTCAAAAGCATCAATTCTTCGGCTCTCAGCCTTCTTCACAGTCCAGCTCTCACATCCATACATGACCACAGGAAAAACCAGTCTTGACTAGATGGACCTTTTCTTGGCAAAATAATGTCTCCGCTTTTGAATATGCTATCTAGGTTACTCATAGCTTTCCTTCCAAGGAGTAAGTGTCTTTTAATTTCATGGCTGCAGTCACCATTTGCAGTGACTTTGGAGCCCAAAAAAATAAAGTCCCCCACTGTTTGCACCGTTTCCTCATCTATTTCCCATGAAGTGATGAGACCAGATGTCATGATCTTCGTCTTCTGAATGTTGAGCTTTAAGCCAACTTTTTCACTCTCCACTTTCACTTTCAACAAGAGGCTTTTTACTTCCTCTTCACTTTCTGCCATAAAGGTGGTGTCATCTGCATATCTGAGGTGATTGATATTTGTCTGGGCAATCTTGATTCCAGCTTGAGCTTCTTCCAGCCCAACATTTCTCATGATGTAATCTGCATATAAATTAAATAAGCAGGGTGACAATATACGGCCTTGACGTACTCCTTTTCCTATTTGGAACCAGTCTGTTGTTTCATGTTCTTTTCTAACTGTTGCTTCCTGACCTGCATATAGGTTTCACAAGAAGCAAGTCAGATGGTCTGGTATTCTCATCTCTTTCAGATTTTTCCACAGTTTATTATGATCCACACAGTCAAAGGCTTTGGTGTAGTCAAGAAAACAGAAATAGATGTTTTTCTGGAACTCTCTTGCTTTTTCCATGATCCAGCTTCATTTTTAATCTCTCACTGTGCCTAATTTACAAATTCAACTTTGTTATAGATATGTATGTATATGAAAAATCATAGTAAGGGTTTGGTTCTGTCCTAAACCTGGTTAGGCATTTGGTTCAGCCATCTACTGAGGATCTGGGTGTCCCCCATGAATAAGGGGGATCTACTATACTTCTCTATTTGCAAACATTTTATAAAACAAGTAGCTAAGACTATTATTATTTAATTATATAGTCACAGTTCTTGTCGGTTTAGGACAAAACATAATTCTACAATCTGATTAAATATGTTACTCTGCTTCATGTCTGCATTTGGAGAAAACCTTTTACATCTGCTGATAAAATTAACTTTCTCCCACACTGAGAATGGATGTTTCCTTCCACTCTAAAACTTAAATTATTTTTTGAACTCCAAAATCACTGCAGATGGTGATTGCAGCCATGAAATTAAGATACTTACTCCTTGGAAGGAAAGTTATGACCAACCTAGACAGCAGAGACATTACTCTGCTATCCAAAATCAGAGACACTACTTTGCCAACAAAGGTCCGTCTAGTCAAGGCTATGGTTTTTCCAGTGGTCATGTATGGATGTGAAAGTTGGACTGTGAAAAAGCTGAGCACCGAAGAATTGATGCTTTTGAACTGTGGTGTTGGAGGAGACTCTTGAGAGTCCCTTAGACTGCAAGGAGATCCAATCAATCCACTCTAAAGGAGATCAGCCCTGGGATTTCTTTGGAAGGACTGATGGTGAAGCTGAAACTCCAACACTTTGGCCACCTCATGTGAAGAGTTGACTCATTGGAAAAGACTCTGATGCTGGGAGGGATTGGGGGCAGGAAGAGAAGGGTCGACAGATGATTAGGTGGCTGGATGGCATCACCTACTTGATGGACAAGAGTTTGGGTGAACTCGGGGAGTTGGTGATGGACAGGGAGGCCTGATGTGCTGCAATTCATGGGGTCGCAAAGAGTCAGACATGGCTGAGCAACTGAACTGAACAGAACTGAAAGCTTAAACAGATATGTCTTCCTTTGTCACTTGAGAAGAGATAACTCAGATTTAGTGATTTCATCATTTCAACTGCATTGCTGTACCAAAACGTGATAAGTCCAAACATTCTCTTCCTTAGACTGAAAGGCTTCAGATATATTTTTTAAAGTGACAATTATACTAGTGCTAAGCTTTTAATCTTTATGTTATTCTAATACTCAGTGTTAAAGGAATTGAAAATGACACTTAAGCTTTCCTCCATAGCCATTAATGATAGGGGAATACAACCCTTATCCATTACTCTGTCAGTATAATTGATGAGGTCATCCCAATATCAATACATGCAGTAGAACAGCACACGATGAGGAATCAGAATATTGTAATGAATTCTAGCAGAATCGTATTTCAAACATGTAATTGTTTCAGTTGTATTTCACAGTTACATGGATTTTTATCTAAATGATGGACAATACGGGGTCTGCTTGCACTTAAATATTTGATAAGCTGCGTACTGATTAATTTCTACAAGCTTATTATTACTGCAAGTTGGATCATCTTAAAGCCTAGAGCTCTTGTACAATAATATAGGGGGACACAAAATATTAATTAGGTTGATTGATGAAGGCTTCAGCAGTGAAAATCTCTACTCTCCGAGTAATTACAATCACCTGATTTAGTGAAAGAACATGTGTTTTATTATTACCTGAAATTCTTTCATGTGTAAGTATGGAATCTTCTTTGTTGTTGTTTGGTCATCAAGTTGTGTCTGACTCTTCATGACCCCATGGACTGCAGCACACCAGGCTTCCCTGACCCTCACCATCTCCTGGAGTTTGACCAAGTTCATGTCCTTTGAATTGGTGATGCCACCCACACATCTCATCCTCT
Organism: Neotragus moschatus; assembly: GCA_006410615.1. Classification (NCBI taxonomy): domain Eukaryota; kingdom Metazoa; phylum Chordata; class Mammalia; order Artiodactyla; family Bovidae; genus Neotragus; species Neotragus moschatus. The sequence goes on along the minus strand of SJYA01001578.1, from coordinate 453,392 downwards.
GTCACCCTCTTCTTCTGCTTTCAATCTTTCCCAGCATCAGCGTCTTTTCCAATAAGTCAGCTGTTCACATCAGGTGGTCAAAGTGTTGTAACTTCAGCTTCATTATCAGTTCTTCCAGTGAATATTCAGGACCGAGCTCCTTTAGAATGGACTGGTTGGCTCTCCTTGCAGTNCCCTTGATAAATTCTGCCTTCTTATAATTTTTAAAAATAACTGATAGATACAATTTACTAGTTTTATTATAGGATTTTTTTCAGCTAGTCTGTGAAGTGAGATTTGTCTACACTTTTCCTTCTAGTATAGAATTCATGTAGACTTTGGGGAGGACTTTCTTGTTTTTCAGCTCTCTGGAATGGTGCTTATGAAGCATAAATGGATGCTTTATTTCCTCAAAGACTGACAGGATTCACCTATAACCTTCTGGATCTGATTTATGGGAGTTCCCTGAGAGCTCAGTTGGTAAAGAATCTGCCTGCAATGCAAGATACCCCAGTTCGATTCCCAGGTTGTGAAAATCTGCTGGAGAAGGGATAGACTACCCACTTTAATATCCTTTGGCTTCCCTTGTGGCTCAGCCTGTAAAGGCTCCTTCTGCAATGCGGGAGACCTGGGTTCGATCCCAGAGTTGGGAAGATCCCCTGGAGAAGGGAAAGGCTACCCACTCCTGTGTTCTGGCAGGGAGAACTCCACTGACTGTTTAGTCTATGGGGTCGCAAAGAGTTGGATACAACTGAGTGACTTTCACTTTCAATATAAAATAAAAAATTAAAAATAAGAATAAATGACAATTAAATGGACTGGATAGGAAGAAACAAAACCCTCCTTATATATAGATACTATGATTGTTTAAACAGAAAACTAAGAAAATCTATAGGTAATCCTTTTAATTAATGATGTTCAAACATTTCACTGGAAATAAATTAGTAAACAAAAATCAATAGTTTTTCTATACTAAGAAACTGTAAGTTAAAAATAGAATTGTAATGAATATTCCATTTATAATAGCAATAATAAGTAACTTGAAAGGGGACATCACGTTTTTCTATACTTAGAAATTTACTGATTTTAAGTCATTGATTCTAGTTCTTTAAGAATCTTAGGTCTCTTTAATGGTTATTGGATTTAGGTGATTCCGCATCTCCAAGCCTTTAATTCCAACATGACTCTTGAGATTTACTTTACTAATACCATTTTCATCTTCTCCAGCTCCTGAAACAACCTCACTGTACTCTCTTCCTGGAGGAGGAAATGTCAACCTACTCTAGTATTCCTGCCTGGAGAATCCCATGGACAGAGGAGCCTGATAGGCTACAGTCCAGGGGTCACAAAGAGTCAGACATGACTGAGTAACTGAAGTGTACCTTCTGGAAGTCAGTCAGTATTTAGCAAAATCTCCTAAATCTTCAATTAATGCTCTGAACATTCCTTCCCATTCTTGCTCTGCCTAATACCTGGCTGGTCTCTCTTCAACTCTCTCAGGTTGAAGAAGGTTAGAAGGTTCTAATACCTTCTCCAGAACCTGAAACCTTAAAATAACCCACTGCTCTCTCTGGAAATCACCATTACTAATTTTTACTTCAACTTATTTCTCCTGACTGGCCCCTGGAATACTCCCTCTTGTACAGCCCTCTTAAACAATCTTTCCCTTATTCCTCATACTGTTGTGCCTAGAAGTGGTATAGAACCATTTTTCAGTTTCTACTGATGCTTTTGGAGCATTCTCTTTACCCTTAGTGTTACTAAAATGTAAGAAATCTCAATATATACTGCATACTTTCTAAGATGTATCAAAATGAGTGGTGGTGTAGTCTTCTCCAGTTCCAGGTAATTAAGGTATTCATGGTCTGTAGAGAATTAAAAAAAAAACAAACAAACTATAATAAAACAAACAAAAATCCAGTATATCTTTTATTACCACCATGCTCCTATAATTCTAAATAATAGTTAAAGCCTTGGATATATCATTGCACACTATTCTTTCTTTCTGTAGGCATCTACCAACTCCTAGGCTGCTTCTTTCATTAAGCTTGAAGATTTCAGCTTCTAGCTCACTGTCAGTCTCTCCAACTCAACTATTGTGTTCATTTTTCTTTTTTCTTTTTTTTTTTTTTGAGATTTCATCATTCAAGTAGGGAATCTTTCAATACATTCTCAATTTGATCTCTACATCAGTGATCTTAGAGACTTCCCTGGTGGCTCAGATGATAAAGCATCTGCCTACAATCAGGGACACCCAAGTTCAATCCTTGGGTTGGGAAGATCTCCTGGAGAAGGAAATGGCAACCCAGTCAGGTATTCTTGCCTGGAATATCCCACGGATGGAGGAGCCTGGTAGGCTACAGTCCATGGGTCACAAAGAGTTGGACACGACTGAGCAACTTCATTTTCTTTCAGTGATCTTTTCTCCCATCCTGCTTCAGCGATCCAATTCCAACATATGGCTACACGGTTTCCTTACTAGCAGTGGCAACTTTTCCATAATCTTAATTTCAAACATCCTACTCTCTCCTAACTATATCCTGTTTCCAACTCCTTATAACTATTTCATCCCATCATACTGCTTTTGAGTTGTCCTTCATATGCCTTGCTTCCTCAACTTTAAATTTGTAGCCCACTTTCCTTCTGTATAAGGTGAACTGAGGATATAATTCCTAAAGGAGAAACCCTTTACTGACAAGGCATGGAATGTCCCAGTGTCCCTGTCCTTCAGTGGAACAATTCTGATGTCCATTTTCCAGTGATCCTTGGAAGGTCCCAAAGAGACTGAAGATGGTTTTGTAGACTCTGACAAAGGACCAGCTATCTATAATAAAGTTATGAAAGGATTTAGATTTGAGAGGTAAGGACAAATATGGGAGGAGGATCTTTTGGCAAGAGTTGTGTTGTGAGTTTTACTCACCTCACATCTAGAGAGATTTAACTGACTTATTGGAGAACTTAATATGCGTCTCCTAAAATGTGGTCAACCCAGTGGATCAGTGTTGGTCTCCTACTTGGGAGATGTGACCTGATTAGTTGCCCAGAAGGTGGCAATGATGATAAAGTTTGCTATTGTGTAGAGTTAACTTGTCCGACTCTGTGCGACCCCATAGATGGCAGCCCACCAGGCTCCAGCGTCCCTGGGATTCTCCAGGCAAGAACAATGTAGTGGGTTGCCATTTCCTTCTCCGATGCATGAAAGTGAAAAGTGAAAGTGAAGTCACTGAGTCATCTCCAACTCTCAGCGACCCCATGGACTACAGCCCACTAGGCTCCTCCATCCATGGGATTTTCCAGGCAATAGTACTGGGGTGGGGTGCCATTGGCAGCAGCAGAGGTTAACTTGCCTGCCCCAAGTCTGTTTATAGTAATGGTATGTGTGTGCTTTCTGTGTACAATATGGGCCATGCCAACCCATACAAACATATATACAGATGAGAAAGGGAAAGACAAAGAAAGAGAAAGGCACCATAGGACTTTCTGAGTCCTGTCCAGGAATATTACTCATGGGAAGAAAGAAACCTTAGGGAAAAAAATTATGTCAAGTTTCTTATAAGCCAAAATGAGGAGCTTGCCTTACTGTACAAAGGGACATTAATTAAGAGATCTGCAAAAAACCTAACAAACAAATACACAGTCGACTGTATATACAAGCCAGGTCTAGGAAGCAGAATCTTTCTTCTTTTACCTTTTCTCCTTCCCCAGTTGTCCTCAAGAAATGTAATCAGACCCCTGTTGGGTGAGATGAGGGGAGGGTTGAAGCATAAGGCAAGAAAAGATAGAGGGATCATTATAACTCTTTTACTTGACTTTCTGCTTTATATAGGTCCAGGAAGCAAACTTCAGAGGACATTTAGCTTCAAACCAAGTTGAGAATTTCTACTGATTTTAAAACCAGATATTTCAATAACTGCACTGAAATTGATTTGAAATTGATTTCTGATTCAACCGTAGGACTTTTCATTGCCTAAGATGGATCAAGAAAGTTAGGTACCCTGGGAGTTTTCACCCAGGAGCAGGTAAGAAAATTTCCCAACTAAATATGTTTTAGAGAGTTGTTTTGAGAGAGAGAGAGAGAGAGAGAAAAGCACATTGTTTTACTCCTATACCCAGGAGTCTTGCTTGTTTAATGTATCTGTAACACATACGTTGTACTTGTTTGTAAGAGTGTGATTCAGGTTTTAACTTCCAATCTTTCCTCCCCTGTGGATTGATACAAACTTCAACAATATTGACTAAGGGAAAAAATATGGTCTTTTTTTGTTGTTTTAGTAATATTTCTATTTCTGTTCTCCTGGTTTTTATTTGCTGATCTTTTGTCTTGACAAATACAGAAGCATCAAGGTCAGAGGGATGGACTTGTATGGGCATTTTATCATATTATTTCATGAGGTCCTGTTGCCTAGTTGATGTATCTGCCCTGTGTTATATGGGATGCTCCTGGCATGATGTGAGCATCGGATTTGCTGAAGTGCCCTGGGCCCTCTCAGAGGAGAAACTGTTATGAGCCAGACTTTAGGGATTTGCTCACAACAAACTCCTTATTTCTTTCTAGAAGTGTAGGCTCTTGGGGAGTAAAGCAACCACCTGAGCAAGAAAGTTGGATGATAATGGTCTCCAACATAAGAAAGGGAAAAAGGATGCTGAGAGAAAGATTTGACAGTGTGGTACCACACTGCATCACAATTACTGGATTTTTCAGCAGGTTTGCAGAATTAAGTAACATTCTGAATGATAGGATCTATGGTGTTTTGGCTGCCAGGTGTAAGCTATGAGCTTAGTTTAGTCCTTATCCCTTGGAAGAGGTGAAAAGTGCTGCATTAGAGTAAATTTCAAGAATCTGCCAAAGCAGTAGGAAACAGTTGGAAAAGAAAGACAGGCCATGGCAAGGAAGCTGTTACTAATTACACATTTACTGAGCCCTTCACATGGAAAAAGTTGATCCTGATACTCTTTTTGGCAAATAAGGACTGTAAGGATTTTTAGATTTGCATACTTAATCTAAATAGGGGTGGGCTGGAGTATGGTTAAAATCATTGGACTTGGTGTCCTCTAGTTAATACTCATTCTCAAACTTGATATGTCAGTAGCAGGTGAGGCCACACAAGCAAAAACTGCTTTTAAGTTTAATTATATCAATAGAGTCACAAGCATCATTTTTGCATATTCAGGACTGATAGTTAATGGGTTTTTCCTATATTAACCATTTAAGTAAGATAATTATTTGCCATTCTGTGACATTTAATTATAATGCTATGACTGATCTCCATCGTTTGAAGGGAAAAATTGCTTTCTATGTCATTTAGGATTTGTATGAACACATTTAAACTGCAGAAAAGATTGCTTGGAAAAACGCAGAGGTGGCTCCCAAGAGCTCTTGATTACCTTCTGTATTGAGATCATTTTTTAAAAAAATTGGCTGTATTATTGTAGCATAATTTCAAGGTGACCACCTGTCAAGGAACTTCTGGGGAAAAAAAGGCTCTGTCTTATTTGTGCATTTATTTTTATAAACATTTCTAATTTTCCACAGGGTATTATAGGCTAAAATTTTAATGGGGTTGTAATAGTTAGCAATGAGTAAATAACATGAATTCTCAGTTGATGTAAATTTCATGCCAGGTTTGAATGATGAAGGCAAAAGCTATCATTGAGACTGGAAACACATTTATTAGCAGATGTTCAGTTGTACAGAAGAGGTGTACATGCATAACAAAGCTTGCCCGCTTTGTACTGAGAACTCTCAATTTCTTCTCTTCCCAGGAAGTGCATTGTATTCTGGACTGGTTGAGTCATAATTAAGCTGCACTAAGAAAACATTCAAGTGACAATGATTTGCAAATGATCAAATTATTGTGGGCTTTGCTTAGGGCTTCACCAGCTGGAGTGCTCTCTCTGTTATAACCATATGTCTGTTAATAAATTTGATTCAAATGCAAAACAATTACAGATATTTTAGAGACTGGGCAGAACAATTACAAACAAATAAGGTTGTTCTGGGGACTTGGTCTTAAAGTGAATGAAGAAAGCAAGATAATGATGGCAAATGCTAGTTGGAGAATAATTACAAATGAGAAAAAGTGGTTAGCAGGTTTGAAATCTAATTGTCTCAGATATTGTGTCCACCATCACACAGGATGGCTTGATGAAATGGAAGTTCAAACGTGGCAGGAGCTGTGTAGGTTTCAAAGGAATTTCCCTGTTCTCTTCCTGAGTTTACTTCATAAATGTTTCAATGAAAATAGAGAGGAATGATCATTAGCAAAGTGGAATTACAGAATAAATCACTGGAGGCAAAAACTGCACTTGATTTGAACAAGAGTAGCAGTCTTGGTAAAGGTAAATATGAACAAAGGGAATTTCTAGAGTTATTCTTTCAAAATGAGTGATGTTTTTGAAAGAGAAAAGGCTTCATCTTCCTAGGAATTCATTAATTTCCTTCTTTTTAAAAAATTTTCTCTTTGAGCTCTTTGAAATACATTATTTGCAATATTCCACTCGTCTTCCAGTTTATATTATCGGGGAGAGTTAGCTACAGTTCTGGACCATCTTTTTAAATTCATGATCTTACTAAAAAGGATGTTACTGAAACTGCTGACCGCTCCCATCCTCACATCTGACAACACTCTTCTGACAGCTGTATTAGCAAAACTGTAGATCTAGTAAAGAACACATTAATATGGAAAGGTCAGTGCATGTCAGAAATGGTAAAGTATAGGTAACTGATAGAAAATTACAAATTGGGAACTTCTTTAGGAAAGGCAAAAATGCATGTTGACTGGTTCAATATATTTGAATTTCTGAAAATTTGTTTAATGGCAAATCCCCTCTTTGAGGGGAAACTTCTGCTTCTTCCTTCCTTCTCACAAACAGATTCATTTGTTCCTCAGATTTCTCTTTACAGTAGTGTTTGTATCATCTCTTTGTAGAGAAACAACAAGGTTTCTGGAAGGATCTGTTATTGTTTATTCAGTAACTTGAATTTTTTGAGAGGCAAACAGACATATGAAGGAAGACACAGTTTATAAATATTAAAAAAATGAGTTCTATTTTTAAAAACAGCAGTGTGTACAGGTATATAAAACCATAGAAAAATTACTAGCATCAGAAGAGCAGCCTGTGGACGTAGTAAGTATTTAATAATTGTATTTGGACAAATTATTTTTGATTTTGGAAACTAAAGGCAAGGTTGAAAGAATACTTCCCTGGGTGAGATAAATTAACAATTGTCTATTTTAAGAATAAACACTGTGCTGATTTTATTTTGCATTCTCAATGATCTGAGAGAGGGGTAGCCTAGTGAGAACTCCAAATTTTGATACCGATAATCTCCAAGGAGTCAACAGCTAGGCTCTGGGGACAAGCCTCTGGATTCTGTAAGATATTTAGAAATGTTTCTGTTAAAAAATTAAAGTTAAAAGTTAAAAAAAATTGAGGCTGTGAGAAATAAAAAGATTTGCCAAGATCGTTCAGTTTAGTAGGTGAAAGAATTGGGACAGAAACAGAGGATGTTTTGACTCCCAGTCCAAGGCTGCCTAACACAACAAAGGCATCAGAGGACAAAAAAATGTAGACATTCACAAATGATTGCGATAAATCCTTAGATGTCAGACTCATAACAGATGAGGAAAGGTCATCACGTGTCCTTAATATCCATCTCCCGCTTCCTCAGGCTAATGTCATGGAGGGTAGCCATGCATTCCTCTGTAAAACCCTCTGCCATCTCCGTCAGAAACGGAGTCCTGGACTCCAGGCCCATTGGCCTGTCCCAGTGAGGCATTTCTCAAGTTCTTATCTTTTGGATACAGAAGCATATTACTAGGGAGTGTGAAGGGGAATTTGCCTTTAATCTTAATTGCCTGCATAACAGTATTTTTTAAATAATCTCACTCTGTAAAATATAAAACCCTACCACCACCTTCGAAGTCAGGCATCCTAGGACAGAGCACATGTTATTAGGAAAGAAAAGCCAAACTTGCAGTTACTCTGTCTTTTCTCCCTCTGAATTTACCAACAAAATACAGATGCAGTTCCAGCTAGACCACAGCCAGGTTACAACTGTGCAACTATTCCATTTCTATTTAATTTGCATGCCAGAATAGGTCAGGTATTTATTTAAATGTTCTTTCTTTCTTTCTTTTTTTTCCTTCCTTGATCTTCCACTTCAGTATTCTTGGGCTTCCCTTGTGGCTCAGCTGGTAAAGAATCTGCCTGCAATGCGGGAGACCTGGGTTTGATCCCTGGGTTGGGAAGATCCCTTGGAGAAGGGAAAGGCTAGCCACTCAAGTATTCTGGCCTGAAGAATATCATGGGACTTATTTGGACTTCCTTGGTGGCTCAGACGGAAAAGTGTCTGCCTGCAATATGGGAGAACCAGGTTCAATCCACAGGTCAAGAAGATCCCCTGAAGAAGGAAATGGCAACCCACTCCAGTACTCTTGCCTAGAAAATTCCATGGATGGAGGAGCCTGGTGGGCTACAGTCCATGGGGTCACAAAGAGTTGGACACGACTGAACGACTTCACTTTCTTTTCACTTGTGGCTCAGCTGGTAAAGAATCCATCTACAATGCGGGCGACCTGGGTTTGATCCCTGGGTTGGGAAGATCCCCTGGAGAAGGGAAAGGCTACTTACTCCAGTATTCTGGCTTGAGAATTCCATGGACTGTATGGTCCATGGGGTCTCAAAGAACTGGACACGACTGAGTGAATTTCACTGATGTTAGAATGCTCCACTAAAATCTTTGTTCAAATAAACTGTCTGTGAGGACATCTCACTGAAGATTGTGAATGAGATGTATGTGACTTCTCATATGATAGATGTTTCATTAATTAACATTTTACATTTGCCATGATAACGCCAGAATCCAACCAGTTACTTTACTTTGTCAGGGACTTACCCAATTCTATTAAACTAAGTATGGAGCCCAAATAGTGGTTTCCAGTGTTGGAGTGAGCACCTCATATTTTTGTTAGCCAATAAAAGATCGGTGCAATCAAGCTTCCTTAGATAGGACTTATATTCTGACATTCACATATTGAAGTCTTTTTAATTTAAAAAAAATTAATCAAAATATAATTGATTTACAATGTTGTGAATCTCTGCTGTACAAAAACAGACTCACAGACATAGAAAAGTATTCTAAATCTAAACTAGTAACACATTATGCTTTTGGTTGCTTGTTTGCACAGTAATTTGTGATTTAAAGTCATAAAAGAAGCAATGTACAAAAACATTTTATTCCTAAACTTTTGTGGAAATGGCATGGGGGAGATACATGGCTCTGGGTTGGCTTCACATGTAGAGAGTTAACCTGACTTAGAATGTTATGATTTCCAATCCTGAACAGAAAGTTTGTGACTAAAGTCTATGCAGCAGAAACTGAAATTTCTAGTACCTGTGCCATTATTGAGCATTGCACATTTTCTACAATTTTCAGTGATACAAGTTATTTTTCAGGTTTATAATAATTTCTGACACATTTCCTGGTCATGGAGAAAGGCAATCAAGTACATAAAGTCCATAACATGTCAAATTTCAGCCCACACATATATTCCAGTGAACACATGCTTTGAAACCAGAAAATCTGGGTTTAAACCATGGCAGTTCTGTTCCTTTCCCCCTTTTAACTGGGTAAATTATTTTAGGTATTTTCCTTACTTCTTCATCTGTAAAATATGAAAATAAAATTTGCTTTGATTAAATTACATATGCCCAAATATTAGCAAAAATTTTGACAATAAAAAGTCATTACTAATAATAGTATTACTTTTATTGGCATTTAATATATGGCAACCCACTCCAGTATTCTTGCCTGGAAAATCCCTTGGATGGAGGAGCCTGACTGGCTACAGTCCATGAGGTCGCAAAGAGTCGGACACAACTAAGCAACTTCACTCAATATATGTATAAATAATCTTAAAACTTTAAAACACTATGTACAGCTGTTACTATAATTATTATTTCAAATACATGTACACACAAATACATGTATAGAATTTTACTATATATGCAGTCTTCCCAGGTGGTATTAGTGGTAAAGAAACTGTCTGCCAATTCAGGAGACTTAGATGCGACTTTGATCCCTGTGTTGGGAACATCCTCTGGAGGAGGGCGTGGCAACCCACTTTAGTGTTCTTGCCTGGAGAATCCCACGAACAGAAGAGCCTGGTGGGCTATAGTTCATAGAGTCACAAAGAGTCAGACATGACTCAAATGACTTGGCATGCATGCATGTATATGCATACATATACAACATTTTAAAACTACGTTTTAAAACATCACATGAAATTACTGTTATTTGTATATGTAAATATAAAACTATATGGATATATACATATATTTAATATTATTTAACTTGTGACTATTAAAATAAATTTTCTAGAAATCTTACTCAGTGATCTTCAGTCGTGTCGTGTCCAACTCTTTGAGACCCCAGGAATCGCAGCACTCCAGGCCTCCCTGTCCATCACCAACTCCTGGAGTTCACTCAGACTCTTGTCCATCGAGTCAGTGATGCCATCCAGCCATCTCATCCTCTGTCGTCCCCTTCTCCTCCTGTCCCCAATCCCTCCCAGCATCAGAATCTTTTCCAATGAGTCAACTCTTCGCATGAGGTGGCCAAAGGACTGGAGTTTCAGCTTCAGCATCATTCCCTCCAAAGAAATCCCAGGGCTGATCTCCTTCAGAATGGACTGGTTGGATCTCCTTGCAGTCCAAGGAACTCTCAAGAGTCTTCTCCAACACCACAGTTCAAAAGCATCAATTCTTCGGTGCTCAGCTTTCTTCACAGTCCAACTCTCACATCCATACATGACCACAGGAAAAACCATAGCCTTGACTAGATGGACCTTTGTTGGCAAAGCAATGTCTCTGCTTTTGGATATGCTATCTAGGTTGGTCATAACTTTCCTTCCAAGGAGTAAGCGTCTTTTAACTTCATGGCTGCAGTCACCATCTGCAGTGATTTTGGAGCCCCAAAAAACAGTCTGACACTGTTTCCACTGTTTCATCATCTATTTCCCATGAAGTGATGAGGATGGATGCCATGATCTTTGTTTTCTGAATGTTGAGCTTTAAGCCAACTTTTTCACTCTCCACTTTCACTTTCATCAAGAGGCTTTTTAGTTTCTCTTCACTTTCTGCCATAAGGGTGATGTCCTCTGCATATCTGAGGTTATTGATATTATGATCTTGGGCAAAGCTTATTCCTTGTTGACTTGAACAGTTCTGTTTTTTTCTTTTTTCTATTTTGTACACTAAATAAATATTAAAACAATCTGTAACATAGATTTGTGGAGAGAATCAAACTCAGCAAGAGTACTCAGACTCTTAATAGACTCAATAAGTATTAGTCAAATGTGGATCTGACAAAAGTAAACTATGGCTAAGTTAACTTCAAAACACCCTTTTCAACTCTAATCCCATGTCATTCTTTCTAATATGCATATCAGAAAGAATAAACTGATGTGGCTTAAAGGTAAAGCATAAAATTTTATTACAGAAAACCCTAAAATTTTTAATTTTCCAGGAACGCATGGTCCACTGTGACTTTCTGTTTTTGTAACAAAGGATCCCAGCCCATCAACAAGTTTCAATATATATTGCTTGATGGCAGTTTGCAAAACTTAAATGATGAAGGTAACACTGTCGTAGAAAAGAGCAGATGATGGAATTACAGGGGGACACTCTTAGCTCTTGGGCATGCATTTTCCTAGACAGATGCAGGGTTTGGGCTATTGTCAGTGCCCCGCGATGAGGAGGTATGCATGTGTCCACGCACATGTAATATGAGCAGACAGCCTGCTCCCACAGGCTTTAGCTCTGTTCCAGGCCACACCCTCAGCTAAGCTAATGAGTGATATTTACATGGAACACAGCTGTAATACCACATTCTCAGGACATAGGAAGGAGTGGTTTTCCCTATATGACACTAATGGGTCATTCCTAAAAGATACGTTAATTGCTGCAGACCCAGCATTTCTATTCAATAGAGGATTAAGTAACTTGTTACTAGCCTATGTTTATATGGCTTTTTGAAATTAAGGTCTCAGTTTGGTTCTAGGAGAACGGAGAGATACACTTGGATCTTAAACATTTTCTTTATTTAATTTTTCCATAAATTTGAGCATCATTTACAGGTCTCTTCTCCCCCTGCCCCCGCTAAAAAACATCCCCCACATATTTAACATATGTCTGTTTCATTTAGGTCCTAAGTTAAAGGAGAACCATGTGCTCTAGCAATGCTTTGTGTTGCCTCAGGGCTTGGTGAATTTAATCATTTATTTGGATCCACAGATAATTGCCTAGTCAATAAACTTTGATGTGGGAATGTAAATGATTGCATTTGAAGACTGCATTTGAAGAGTTGATAATTATGCCTAAATTTTAGGATTTCTGTGAATACTTTAAAATATCAGTTGAACAGAATGATTTGTTTTTAACTTGCAACTTTACTCTCCTAATTAGTTTCTATTGGAAAAAATAATGAATTCTGGATTACTTGAAACAGATTTTGCTCCATCTCTACTTAGAGAATTATTTTACGACTTGAATGCCAGGGCATGATTTAGGTGGAACTGAAGCTCAAGACCCTTATGGCAGAAAGTGAAGAGGAACTAAAAAGCCTCTTGATGAAAGTGAAAGTGGAGAGTGAAAANTACTTAGCTTTACATTTTATTCTTTGAATTTTTGTGGGAGAATTTTGATACATCTTGATGTTATCCACAGTGTCCATGGTAGATAATGTGAGTAGCCCAATTTGAATTAGGAGTCTCTACCACAGTTACATTTAGAGGAAATTATAACTCATTCTCAAGGCTTTAAGAAACTTTCATTTTGAGAATACATCATTTAGAAAAGTTATCAGCAACAGAGGATAAATGAGGCTTTCTAACAGGATATTAGTAGACAAGGAAGACCTCTCAGGGGAGTTACAGAGGGGAGAAAAAACAAAGTTGAATCACCGGAGGGCCATTCACTTGTATTTTTGTTATATACTGAAATTTGGCACTAAATTAAATTTACGTGAATGTAATTATAAAAAAATGGTGATTGCAGCCATGAAATTAAAAGACTCTTACTCCTTGGAAGGAAAGTTATGACCAACCTAGATAGCATATTCAAAAGCAGAGACATTACTTTGCCAACAAAGGTCTGTCTAGTCAAGGCTATGGTTTTTCCAGTGGTCATGTATGGATGTGAGAGTTGGACTGTGAAGAAAGCTGAGTGCTGAATAATTGATGCTTTTGAACTGTGGTGTTGGAGAAGGCTCTTGAGAGTCCCTTGGACTGCAAGGAGGTTCAACCAGTCCATCCTAAAGGAGATCAGTCCTAGGTGTTCATTGGAAGGACTGATGCTAAAGCTGAAACTCCAATAATTTGGCCCCCTCATGTGAAGAGTTGACTCACTGGAAAGTCTCTGATGCTGAGAGGGATTGGGGGCAGGAGGAGAAGGGGACAACAGANGAACTGTGGTGTTGGAGAAGGCTCTTGAGAGTCCCTTGGACTGCAAGGAGGTTCAACCAGTCCATCCTAAAGGAGATCAGTCCTAGGTGTTCATTGGAAGGACTGATGCTAAAGCTGAAACTCCAATAATTTGGCCCCCTCATGTGAAGAGTTGACTCACTGGAAAGTCTCTGATGCTGAGAGGGATTGGGGGCAGGAGGAGAAGGGGACAACAGAGGATGAGATGGCTGGATGGCATCACCGACTTGATGGACATGAGTTTGAGTGAACTACGGGAGTTGGTGATGGACAGGGAGGCCTGGCGTGCTGCGATTCACGGGGTCACAAAGAGTTGGATACGACTGAGCAACTGAACTGAACAGAACTGAATTATAAAGAAAAAGGGCGGGGGGGGGTGCTTCCCTGGTGGCTCAGATGGTAAAGAATCTGTCTGCAGTACAGAAGACTTGGGTTCAATCCCTGGGTTGGGACGATTCCCTGGAGAAGGGAAAGGCAACCCACCCCAGTATTCTTGCCTGGAGAATTCCATGGACAGAGGATCCTGGCAGGCCACAGTTCGTTGANTGGCTCAGATGGTAAAGAATCTGTCTGCAGTACAGAAGACTTGGGTTCAATCCCTGGGTTGGGACGATTCCCTGGAGAAGGGAAAGGCAACCCACCCCAGTATTCTTGCCTGGAGAATTCCATGGACAGAGGATCCTGGCAGGCCACAGTTCGTTGAGTTGCAAAGAGTCAGACAAGATCTCATACCATTTACCTACAAATTCCAGTGAAATTTGAAAGTCTCTGGAAGGTTGGAGTTTCGTGGCCTTGACAATGAAAACTTGCCTCTGATACTTCATGCATAAATTGCATTGTACACACCAGCTGCATGTGCCACTTGTACTGGGATCAATAGAATGAGCTGCTAGTTGATTCTTTTTTACTTTAAGTCTTGAATTATATTTTTGATAATGTTTTTATAAATTAATGGCTTTCTTGGCTGCTCAGATCATTGAAATTTTGATGGTTAACAATCTCTTTAGAAATGTGATTAAATAGAATAAAACAAAAGAAAAGAAAGCATCATGATTTGTATGATACAGTATTTTATTTCCTTCATCTCAAGGAAGAAGAAACTTGCTCATGTCTTGATAATGCCATTTATCTGTCAGATGGTGCAGGCAGGAGTCAGCTGTTTCCCATAAAGATATCTTGGGAAACAGCAATGGTGCTGTCTACACTGGCAGATGCTATCTGACATCATTTCTGGAGGGTAGTTCCTGTTGAAATGTTGCAGGAGAGTTTTCTAAAGAACAGGCCAAGATGTCAAGAATGGTTAGTGCTGATACGTGCCAAAGTCAATGCAAAATAAGTAGACAGGAAAGTAAAATCCTCTTTGAAGGAGGAAAGAAAGATTCTGAAGATGGTGAGAAGCAGGCAATGTTCACAGGGCACCGAAAGGAGGATTGGTAAAACTGTCTGGTACTGGGGGCTGAAAGTTGAAACCTGTGGCCACAGGCACTGGTACTCAGATTTAGCTACTGTTTTTATAACAGAGGATAGGGAATCTTAGCTCAGTGATGGAAAGAAGAGAAAGTAAATCTCAGAAGTCCTCACCTGCTTAGAGCTGGGTCACTCTACCTTGATTGATCTTCCATCAAAGAACATTAAGAATTCTTCTCATGGTCACCAAAAAGGAATAAAGCCTCCACATATGGAGTGCTGGACCTAGGCTGGGGCTCCAAATGGATGAGGGGCAAGTCAAATGGCAGCAGTTCCAGGGGAGGGGGCCCAGAGTAGAGGGAAGCTCTGTTCCACAAGAAAGGATCATGGAGACAAGGAGTTCANTCTTCTCATGGTCACCAAAAAGGAATAAAGCCTCCACATATGGAGTGCTGGACCTAGGCTGGGGCTCCAAATGGATGAGGGGCAAGTCAAATGGCAGCAGTTCCAGGGGAGGGGGCCCAGAGTAGAGGGAAGCTCTGTTCCACAAGAAAGGATCATGGAGACAAGGAGTTCAAGGGGAGATTAGACAAGCCTCAGTCAAATATTTTAAGGTCTGTCATGTGGAAAGTCTTGGTCTGTGAGTTCCTGAAGGCTGGGCTTGAATCCATAAGGAAAAATCACAAAGAGTATAATTCATCTGAAGATAAGTAAAGCCAATATGTTGGATAAGCCAACTGTGGGGGAATAAACACAGACAAAGGCTGACTTTTTCTCACTGTCTCTTTAAACCTGCTCTTTGAGAGTAGTCTTTCCTTATCCTGGATGAGAACTGGGGCAAGCCCATGACTTTGTTTTCTCNCCAGGGGAGGGGGCCCAGAGTAGAGGGAAGCTCTGTTCCACAAGAAAGGATCATGGAGACAAGGAGTTCAGGGGAGATTAGACAAGCTTCAGTCAAATGTTTTAAGGTCTGTCACGTGGAAAGTCTTGGTCTGTGAATTCCTGAAGGCTGGGCTTGAATCCATAAGGAAAAATCGCAAAGAGTATAATTCATCTGAAGATAAGTAAAGCCAATATGTTGGATAAGCCAACTGTGGGGGTATAAACACAAAGGCTGACTTTTTCTCACACTGTCTCTTTAAACCTGCTCTTTGAGAGTAGTCTTTCCTTATCCTGGATGAGAACTGGGGCAAGCCCATGACTTTGTTTTCTCTTAAGAAAGTTCTATAACTACTTAGACATGAACAAGTTCATGGACATGAACTTGAGCAAACTCTGGGAGAGGGTGGAGGACANCACTGTCTCTTTAAACCTGCTCTTTGAGAGTAGTCTTTCCTTATCCTGGATGAGAACTGGGGCAAGCCCATGACTTTGTTTTCTCTTAAGAAAGTTCTATAACTACTTAGACATGAACAAGTTCATGGACATGAACTTGAGCAAACTCTGGGAGAGGGTGGAGGACAGGGAGGCCTGGTGTGCTGCAGTCCATGGGGTCGCAATGAGTCAGACACGACTTAGCGACTGAAGAGCACAACCACATAGCTACTTAAAAAACACAGCCTCAAACCAGATGACACAGATATGGAAGGAGGTGGCCCTTCTTTGTTTCCCTGCTCCTTGTTGCGTCTCCTCTCCCAGTTTGCTTACCCTGACTTCTGACCTTTCCAGGTAGAAGCAAAGGAAGGAAGAAGAGATAAGTAGAGAAAGAAATGTCATACNCGAAGAATTGATGTTTTTGAACTGTGGTGTTGGAGAAGACTCTTGAGAGTCCCTTGGACTGCAAGGAGATCCAACCAGTCCATTCTGAAGGAGATCAGCTCTGGAATTTCTTTGGAGGGAATGATGCTGAAGCTGAAACTCCAGTCCTTTGGCCACCTCATGCGAAGAGTTGACTCATTGGAAAAGACTCTGATGCTGGGAGGGATTGGGGGCAGGAGGAGAAGGCGACGACAGAAGATGAGATGGCTGGATGACATCACGGACTCGATGGACGTGAGTCTGAGTGAACTCCGGGAGTTGGTGATGGACAGGGAGGCCTGCTGTGCTGTGATTCCTGGGGTGGCAAAGTGTCGGACACGACTGAGAGACTGAACTGAACTGAACTGAACTGAAGTTCAAGAAACACACACATGGACAGCCTATGACCTAAGCTGATAGAAATAATCAACAACATAACAGCTGTCTTTTATGTTAAGCAAGTCTTCTGGGGATGGTGATCAATGGAAAAATATCTTTCTAAGTGGAGGCTTCCTAAAAGGAGGACAGAATACAGGTATATTAGCATTTGTATCAATACTGTGGTAAGTGTAAGGCATTTTCATGCAATTTGTGAATATTCATAATAATGACTACCACTGTAACCACCATCATGCATTGAACGATTTTATCCTAGGCTCTCTCATTTTATTTTCACAACCAAATGATGAGTTATCCACGAGCTCCTCACCTGGCAGAGGCAAGATTTGAGACATTAATCTGTGTTCAATCATTCAGCTTAAAGTGGTAGCTGCTGCTGCTGCTGCTAAGTCGCTTCAGTCGTGTCCGACTCTGCGCATCCCATAGATGGCAGCCCACCATGCTCCCCCATCCCTGGGAATCTCCAGGCAAGAACACCGGAGTGGGTTGCCATTTCCTTTTTGAATGCATGAAAGTGAAAAGTGAAAGTGAAGTCATTCAGTTGTGTCCAACTCTTCACAATCCCATGGACTGCAGCCTACCAGCATCCTCTGTCCATGAGATTTTCCAGGCAAGAGTACTGGAGTGGGGCGCCATTGCCTTCTCCATAAAGTTATAGAATCAGTGCTTAAACCTATGTCTATTGGATCTAACCCATGATGTAGCCAGTAATTTTCAGTGCCTCTCCTGGACATACTCAAAATTTAAAATTTAAAAAGGCAATAAATAATAGCTTGGAACACATGATGAATGATAACACGAGTAAATGAAATTAAAACTAATATGAAACCTACACTTTGATTTAAAAATCTAAACGTAAAATTTATGAGGTAAAGAGATGTGACTTTAGTGAAATCTCATGTGAAATAATGATGTGGCATCCAAAACCTTTGACTCCATTAATAGTGTTTCTCTGTGGTCCTGCTGTTAGAATTTTGGGCAGGATTATTTGTCATCTTACAGAACAGTCTGTTTGGCAAGAAGGGTAGCATTCATAGTCCCTACCCAGTAACACCAGTAGTACAAGCAGGGAACCAGAGAATGCCTGACTCTTCACAGGAACACTTTCTACAACAACTGGGCTGGGCTGAACATGGCTGTGTTAGCAAGTAGATATAGGTTAGAAAAAAAGACATAATGAATAGACATTAATTTGAACTGGTCAGAAATTATTGAGGTTATTTTCATCACATTTGGAAAGAAACTTTACTCTCAAAAGAATGTCCAGAAGATAACTGATTCAAAATTGTTGGATTTTGTGAAAAATCCCAGTGGTTGTATAATATACATTTCCTTCCTTACCTAACTAGTTTCCATGGAATTTTAGTCATTTGAAACTAAGGTGCTAACATGCTAAATAATCCTAGATAAAGTGCTAGCACAAAGAATTTTTTTTTTTTTTTTTTCCCCACTGCACAGCCACAGCACTCAGGATGTTATTCCCGACCAGAGATCAAACCCACATTCCCTGCAGTGGAAGTGCAGAATCTTAACCACTGGACCACCAGGGAAGACCCTAAGCACAAAGATTTTAAATCTTGAAACCATATGAGAAATGAAGAAAAATATAACATTATTTAGTTCAAACAAAAGTTGACAAAGGACCTGATGTTTTACAAAATTCAATAAACAAATATGGCTGAGAATTTAGATTTGTGTCAACAAGCTATTTGATGGCAGAATTGAGACCAGTGTTTAGATGATGGAATAACTAGAAATGACCAAAAATAAAGGGGCTGTCTTGGGAGGTGGGCCCTCCTTTATCATTCAGTATGTTCAAGAAGAGGCTAGCTTCTGAGATGATGATTTGAATGAGATGCGAGGGTGGACTCTTGAGGTCTTTTTCAATGCTTTTAGATCTTATGATTCTATATCTTTTGGGCATAAGGTCATTGCAGATTCACTTACTTTTAACTTTTTTGATAAAATGCCCTCCTTTTCCTCCTACTTACTCTGAATACATATTAAGTAATACATTCTCTTAAAGACTTATTTTTAGATGCACAAAAACTGCATAGATTTAGAAGAGATCGAAATATTCAGGCAGCACATCAGGGTCACCAGAGCTTTCTGCACCTGAAAAGAAGAAAAGCAAAATCCAAACACTTCATTAACAACTGTACACTCTCCTTAGAACACAGGCTTACCCTGCTGTGTTCCCAACACTAAGTCTTCCCTCCTCCAGGGAGACACTCAAAGCCAAACTCATCAGGGCTGCAAAACATTCTGCAAAAGAACAAAGCATTCATGGCTAATGACGTGGTCCTGCAGGACTAGCCTGTGAATGGGAAACTGGTCCCTTCTAACTCTCAGGTGAAAGATTTCCCCCGTCCGCTCAGCCCCCTACTTTTTCTTTTTTAACAGAAGGAAGAAAAGCTCTTTGATTACTATTAAGTTCTTATGAAGTCGTGAAAATCTCCTACCAGAATCGCTGCAATTCTGTGACACACAGAATTGGCCCATTTGTTCTGCCATCAGCAAGGCTTGCACCAGGTACAGCCTTTTTGTTTCTCCATCTCCCCTGGCTGAGGGTGCATTTATTCCTTTCAAACTGTGTACACCTGAAAAAGGAAATAGAGGAAGATGCCGTGAAAGATTTGGCTCAGTAAAATTTTTAGTATTTCACTTCTAGAATAAGTGCCTGTTTGGAAAAACTTGGATCTTAGGCTGTACGAGGCATAATTATCTATGAAAAGAGACCAGCCCTGCTTGTCTCCCCATATCATGCCTTTGTTCTGCTGTGTAATTAATCTCATCCTGTTCTTCTAGTACCATTTCTCCTTTTGGCTGCCCTCTGACTAACTTTTCTAATGAAAACCCGTATATTATATTACAAACTCTCTGCTCTTCCCGGTATTACACAGTCCCTTTAAGATACTTTATCTTTTGGTTATATTTCTTTTATAAGTTTATCTTTAGTAGAACATTTCAATTCTATGTCACCTGTTGTTGATCTTTACGAAGCTCTGTATTTCTTGCTTTCTTATTGCCTTTTTCCCGGGAATGTCCTTCCACAATTTAATGAGATGTAATCTGCCATCAAGAAGCTCACTTCCTTTCCAGGATGACCACAGCTGCATCTTTATCAGGATCAAGGACCTCGGGTTCACTGTCACCATATCCAGACGTGGACAGCCTCCAGTGCGTGGTGATTCATATCTTCAAGGTACAGGCTGCAAATACTCTTCCTTTGCAAGTTTGAAACTATAGACTTTATCCATTTTCTGGGTGCAAGCCTAATCCAGGACCAACTTTTCACCATTTTATACATGAACGTCTACTCTCGTTAGTCACTGTGAAAACAAAAATGTTTTAAGATGTAGCATGAACACTGAAAAAAAGGAGCATTCAGTGTTTGATAGGACAGTTATCTGTCCTCTGAGGCTAAAGAAAACAAGTATCTCTGTATTAGACATTCATCCTCAGAAAGATATAGAAAATCAGATGTCTCATCCAAGTTCATCAGTATCACCCTCAGTTACTCCTTGTGTTTCATACTTGTTAGTCTGGGTGGCAACACTGGAACTCAGCATGATCACACTCAGATGGGGATAATTCTTCAAACTCCACCCTTTCCCCCCCATTGAATACATAACAAATCTCTTATATAAGATTTAAGACCTACATAGAATGACAGCTGATCTGGATCTTAGGGTAATTTCTCAGTCAAATCCTTTCCCATGTCAGGAGTGTGGCAGAAATGCTAAGGGCTTCCCTGGTGGCTCAGCTAGTAAAGAATCTGCCAAGATATTGAAAATGAGATCTAATGACATCTCAGTTTCCCCGTTTGGCCAAAATATAAACAGTGATGGAAGAGGTTTCTGATGAAAAAAAAAAAAAGTATATTGAAAAGAGACTAGGCTAGGCCATGTCTCCCACAGACAAATTTTGCTTGACTTGGAATACTTCAGACTTACAGGTTAAAGATTGCTGATGCTTCCTTTTCTCTTATGGAACCAAAAGACTAAATAAAATTTGAAATAACTAGCAGATGTTTCAAACATGTATAAAATACAAAAACCCGAGGGATATTCATTGATGTAATTCAAGTATTATAAATGAGACACAGAGAAGTGGGGTGCATCAATGAAGAAAGCTGTGCTAAACGATGACTAATAATGTGAAAACATTGACATTTTATGTTATTCAGAAGAAAGTTAGGTCTGGTTTGTATCACATACAGTATGACCCCACAACTTTATATGAATATATTGCTTGAAGCATTTGAATTTGCTGAAAGTTTAGCATTTGCAGTTTTGAGAAAACACTATAGTTTTGAGAATGGGACACTCTTCCTGAAAACTGTGAGTTTCATGAATAAGGGAAATGATTATTCTACATCCTTTAACCCTTGGAGCTATCTATCATGCTGTCATTCCTTTGGCTGGCCTCCTGATTATGTGAGTGTGTTGCAGAGCCTGCCAAGAGATTTTTGTCTGCTGAGAATACGTGCTCATTCATGTTCAACTCTTTGCAACCCTGTGGACTATAGATCACCAGGCTTCTCTGTCCATGGAATTTTCCAGGCAAGAATACTGGAGTGGATAGCCATTTCCTACTCCAGGGGATCTTCACGACCCAAGGACTGAACCTGCGTCTCCTACATCTCCTGCATTGGCAAGCAGATCTTTACCACTGTGCCGCATGGGAAGCCCGTTCTGTCTGCTATCAAGCACTAAGTTTGGTGGCAGCTGGGTCAGTCAAGCTACGTGCTTCAATTCTGTCTTCTGAAAGGATTTTCTTTTTTTTTTTGAAGGTCAGTCCTGAGATGGTTTTGTGTTAGGATTTTTCATGCTATCCGTGTAGCCCATTTAGTGTTGGTGGGAATGATTATGCATGGCCAATGATTGTGAACAAAGCCATGTTTTTAATTAATCACCACTTCATTCAGTGAGCATGAGGCTTATCTCCAAGCTATAACTGACTGACCCTGAACTGTTTTCTAGCCCACAGTCAAAACTGAGTGTCATCTGTATGATTTTTAACTCTTAGAACCAGGTCTATGAATTCGCTCATCCAATTTGTGCTCTGTATTGGTTCTTGCCTCAGAGCGATGGGAAAACATAGGCTGGTATAGACAGAGTGAGTCACTTTTTCTTAATCTACTTTTGAGCCGTGTCCTTCCTATTGTAACTCTGTCACTTTGGGGGCATATTTTAAGTAATCTGTCTCTGCACAACCTCCCAGTTTGTTCTCTGGCTTTAGAATGCAACTGAGTCAGAGATTGCTGGCTTCAGTGAGGGTTTTTGTTATTTAAATATCATTTAAATTTTGTCAGTTCTTCAGTGTTTGACTAGGCTATGACTAGGGCAGAAATGCTTCCCACGTGGTTCAGAGGGTATTAACCATGCGCCAATGCAGGAGATGCAGAAGACGTGGGTTTGATCCCTGGGTCAGGAAGATCCTATGGATAAGGAAATGGCAATCTACTCCAGTATTCTTGCCCAGAAAATTCCATGGACAGAGGCTCCTGGAGGTCTACAGTCTTTAGTGTTGCAAAGAGTCAGACAAGATTGGGCACATTTCACACTTCAGGGCAGTTAAAGCTTTTTCTTGGGAAACGTATATAGTTCTTCTACTATTCCTTTTCAGTTTTTATGAGAACTATCATCAATATTGCTCATATAAAAATGCAAATTTACTCAACTACCATGCCAATTTTTCAACTATATCTTCTAGAGTATGTGGATTAATTCCTGAGAAACTGAAGAGGAGAGTTTGAATAATAAGTTCTTTCTCATGAAGATGGTTGAGCTCAATTCTAGTTGTTTTGTACCTAATTTTATCTCCTTCAGGTTCATATTTTAGGAATTGTGAATTGCAATGCCCACTGCTAGAACTAATTTCTCTATTATTTATTTTCATACCTGAATGATATAGTGGTTTTCCCTACTTTCTTCAATTTAAGCTGGAATTTTGCAATAAGGAGTTTATGATCTGCGCCACAGTTAGCTCCCGGTCTTGTTTTTTGCTGACTGTATAGAGCT
Source organism: Neotragus moschatus (assembly GCA_006410615.1). Lineage (NCBI taxonomy): Eukaryota > Metazoa > Chordata > Mammalia > Artiodactyla > Bovidae > Neotragus > Neotragus moschatus. The sequence goes on along the minus strand of SJYA01001578.1, from coordinate 430,360 downwards.
TCTCCATCTTTAACTGCAAAGAATATAATCAATTTTATTTTGGTATTGACCATCTGGTGATGTCCATGTGTACAGTTGTCTCTTGTGTTGTTGGAAAAGGGTGTTAGCTATGACCAGTGCATTCTTTTGTCAAATCTCTTAGCCTTTGCCCTGCTTCATTCTGTACTCCAAAGCCAAATTTGCCTGTTACTCCAGGTATCTCTTGACTTCCTACTTTGGCATTCCAGTTCCCTATAATGAAAAGGACATCTTTTTTTTGGGTAGAAGGTCTTGCACGTCTTCATAGAACCATTCAACTTCAGCTTCTTAAGCATTACGGTTGGGCATAGACTTGGATCACTGTGATATTGAAAGGTTTGCCTTGGAAAGGAACAGAGACCATTCTGTTGTTTTTGAGATTGTATCCAAATACGGCATTTTGGACTCTTTTGTTGACTATGATGGGTACTTCATTTCTTCTAAAGGACTCCTGGCCACAGTAGTAGAGCACAGCCTTGTCTAACTAAATGAAACCAAGCAATGCTGTATGGGGCCACCCAAGATGGAAGGGTCATGGTGGAGAAGTCTGACAGAATGTGGTCCATTGGAGAAGGGAATGGCAAACCACACCAGTATTCTTGCCTTGAGAACCCCATGAACAGTATGAAAAGGCAGAAAGATAGGACACTGAAAGATGAACTCCCCAGGTCAGCAGGTGCCCAATATGCTACTGAAGATCAGTGGAGAAATAACTCCAGAAAGAATGAAGGGATGGAACCAAAGCAAAAACAGCACCCCATTGTGAATGGGACTGGTGATAGAAGCAAGATTCAATGTTGTAAAGAGCAATATTGCATATGAACCTGGAATGTTAGGTCCATAAATCAAGGCAAATTAGAAGTGGTTAAACAGATGATGACAATAGTGAACATCGACATTCTAGGAATCAGTGAACTAAGATGGACTGGAATGGGCAAATTTAACTCAGATGACCATTATGTCTACTACTGTGGGCAGGAATCCCTTAGAAGAAATGGAGTAGCCATCATAGTCAACAAGAGTCCAAAATTCAGTACTTGGATGCAATCTCAAAAATGGCAGAATGATCTCTGTTCATTTCCAAGGCAAATCATTCAATATCATGGTAATTCAAGTCTATGCCCTGAAAGATAATGCCAAAAACCTGAAGCTGAACAGTTCTATGAAGACCTACAAGATCTTCTAGAACTAACACCCGAAAAGATGTCCTTTTCATTATAGGGGACTGGAATGCAAAAGCAGGAAGTCAAGAAACACCTGTAGCAACAGGCAAATTTGGCTGTGGAGTACAGAATGAAGCAGGGCAAAGGCTAATAGAGTTCTACCAAGAGAACGTACTGGTCATAGCAAACACCGTCTTCCAACAACACAAGAGAAGACTTTACGCATGGACATCACCAGATGGTCAACACAAAAATCAGATTGATTATATTCTTTGCAACCAAAGATGGAGAAGCTCTCTACAGTCAGCAAAAACAAGAGCAGGAGCTGACTGTGGCTCAGATCATTAACTCCCTATTACCAAATTCAGACTTAAATTGAAGAAAGTAGGGAACACCGCTAGACCATTCAGGTATGACCTCAATCAAATCCCTTATGACTATACAGTGGAAGTGAGAAATAGATTTAAAGGACTAGATCTGATAGACAGAGTACCTGATGAACTATGAATGGAGGTTTGTGACATTGTACAGGAGTCAGGAATCAAGACCATCCCCAAGAAAAAGAAATGCAAAAAAGAAAAATTGCTGTCTGAGGAGGCCTTACAAACAGCTGTGAAAAGACAGGAAGTGAAAAGCAAAGGAGAAAAGAAAAGATATATGCATTTGAATGCAGAGTTCCAAAGAAGAGCAAGGAGAGATAAGAAAGCCTTCTTCAGTGATCAATGCAAAGAAATAGAGGAAAACAACAGAATGGGAAAGACTATAGAGATACCTTCAAGAAAATTAGAGATACTAAGGGAAAATTTCATGCAAAGATGTGCTCAATAATAAAGGACAGAAATGGTAAGGACCTAGCAGAAGCAGAGGATATTAAGAAGAGGTAGCAAGAATACACAGAAAAACTATACAAAAAAGAGCTTCACAACCCAGATAGTCACGATGGTGTGATCACTCTCCTAGAGCCAGACATTCTGAAATGTCAAGTCAAGTATGCCTTAGGAAACATCACTAGGAACAAAGCTAGTGGAGGTGATGGAATTCCAGTTGAGTTACTTCAAATCCTGAAAGATGACTCTGTGAAAGTGCTGCACTCCAAATGCCAGCAAATTTGGAAAACTCAGCAGTGGCCACAGGACTGGAAAAGGTCCGTTTTCATTCCAATCCCAAAGAAAGGCAATGCCAAAGAATGTTCCAACTACTGCACAATTGCATGCATCTCACATGCTAGTAAAGTAATGCTCAAAATTCTCCAAGCCAGGCATGAGCAATACATGAACTGTGAACTTCCAGATGTTTAANGTGGCCACAGGACTGGAAAAGGTCCGTTTTCATTCCAATCCCAAAGAAAGGCAATGCCAAAGAATGTTCCAACTACTGCACAATTGCATGCATCTCACATGCTAGTAAAGTAATGCTCAAAATTCTCCAAGCCAGGCTTCAGCAATACATGAACTGTGAACTTCCAGATGTGCAAACTGGTTTTAGAAAAGGCAGAGGAACCAGAGATCAAATTGTCAACATCCACTGGATCATAGGAAAAGCATGTGACTTCCAGAAAAACATCTATTTCTGTTTTATTGACTATGCCAAAGCCTTTGACTGTGTGGATCACCATAAACTGTGGAAAATTCTTAAAAAGATGGAAATACCAGAACACCTGACCTTCCTCTTGAGAAACCTGTATGCAGGCCAGGAAGAAACAGTTAGAACTGGACATAGAGCAACAGACTGGTTCCAAATAGGAAAAGGAGTATGTCAAGACTGTATACTGTCACCTGCTTATTTAACTTCTATGCAAAGTACATCATGAGAAAAACGAGCTGGAAGAAGCACAAGCTGCATTCAAGATTGCCGGGAGGAATATCAATAACCTCACATATGCAGATGACATCACCCTTATGGCAGAAAGTGAAGAAGAGCTAAAGAGCCTCTTGATGAAAGTGAAAGAGGAGAATGAAAAAGTTGGCTGAAATCTCAACATTCAGAAAACAAAGATCATGGCATCTGGTCCCATTGCTTCATGGCAGATAGATGGGAAAACAGTGGAAGCAGTGACCTTATTTTTCTGGACTCCAAAATCACTGCAGATGGTAATTGCAGCAATGAAATTAAAAGATACTTGCTCCTGAGAAGGAAAATTATGACCAATCTAGACAGCATATTAAAAAGCAGAGACATTACTTTGCTAACAAAGGTCCATCTAGTCAAGGCTATAGTTTTTCCAGTGGTCATGTATGGATGTGAGAGTTGGACTATAAAGAAAGCTGTGCACTGAGAATTCATGGTTTTTAACATGTGGTATTGGAGAAGACTCTTGAAAATCCCTTGGACTGCAAGGAGATCCAACCAGTCAATCCTAAAGGAGATCATTCCTAGGTGTTCATTGGAAGGACTGATGTTGAAGTTGAAACTCCAATACTTTGGCCACCTGATGTGAATAGCTGACTCATTGGAAAAGATCCTGATGCTGAGAAAGATTGAGGGCAGGAGGAGCAGGGAACAACAGGGGATGAGATGGCTGGATGGCATCATTGACTCAATGGACATGGGTTTGGGTAAACTCCGGGAATTGGTGATGGACAGGGAGGCCTGGTGTGCTGCAATTCATGGGGTCACATAGAGTCAGACACAACTGAGTGACTGAACTGAACTGAACTTAGCTACTGTTTCTAGAAGTGTTCTGTTCCTTTTATTCTGTGAACGTATTAGTCACACTATGGGAGAAGGCAATGGCAACCCACGGCGGTACTCTTGCCTGGAAAGTCCCATGGACGAAAGACCCTGGTAGGCTGCAGTCCATGGGGTCAGGAAGAGTCTGACATGACTGAGTGACTTCACTTTCACTTTTCACTTTCATGCATTGGAGAAGGAAATGGCAACCCACTCCAGTGTTCTTGCCTGGAGAAACCCAGGGACTGCGGAGCCTGGTGGGCTGTTGTCTCTGGGGTCGCACAGAGTCAGACACGACTGAAGCGACGCAGCAGCAGCAGCAGCATGTATTAGTCAGTTATTTCTGCAATACTGCTGCATAATGAGATTATCCAAAGTCTGTGGATTACAACAATAACCATTCATTTTGCTTAGTGCTAATCCTGAGAGTGGGCATGTATAGGGAAGGTTGGAGAAGGGAAGGTTGCTGTTCACAGTGTCTCCAGGCTGAAGTAGTGATACACCTTCTTATACATCGTGGACCAGCAGCTACCCAGGATTTAATTCTGATCACCATGAGTTACTGTAGCAAAGAAAGATAAGCAGAAATACTTCATGTCTTCTGTGGCCTTTGGCTGGAACTAACACATCCTCACTTCTTCCACATTTCATGGACCAAGTACATGCCATCAATTCCAACATCAGCAGGGCAGAGCAACACACTCTTCCTCTTGTTGGAGAACTAGGAAGTCCTGAAAAAGGCTGTGACTGTATAGATCTATTTAAGGGAAGTCCTGGAAAATTGACAGAGATGAATCTGTATGACACAAAGGGAAGAAGAGTTCTGCTGCTGAGGTTTGAAACATCTGTTCTTCCTTCCCATCACTTTTGTGGCAGTAGCATAACTGAGATTTTGACCCTGAAAAAATACTCACTGGGATTTTGTTCCACAATGAAGTGTTCATTGAACATAGTTTTGGGACAGGCCAGATAGTTGGGATAATGCAAAAAGATGTTGAAGCTTCAGATAAATAGCAGTGTGTGGACAAAGGTATTAGAAAATTCAATTATATGATTGCTTTTTAAAAAGTCAGTTTAGTAAATGGTTTTAAGAATGTCTAATCATATCCACTTTATGTCCTCAAAGTCATTTTCTCATGTTCACAGGAAACCATGACTCTGATCCAACTATCCTTTTATGTCAAGGAATAAAAATAGAAACAACAATGAAAAAAACCCAAACAGCTAGCCTTAGTCTGCATGTCTCTTGTTTCACTTCCCTTCCAATCAATAATATATTAGGACCAGAGCATAGTTAGTTTAAATCTCTCTAAAACAAGGATTTTGCATTAGAAATAATGGTGGTCTCTACTAAATAGTGCTAAAGTATTGTGAATATATTATCAAATAGAGGAATTAATAGTTCTTCTAAAAATTACAATGGAGAACTAATTGTTTCCGTTTCAAAGTTGCATGAGTAAATCTTTCTGGTGTGTTTTAGTACTGATATGTATAATATTGTCTTGCATATTATAAGAGTACAATAGAAGAAAAATGCATATATTGAAAAAATGCATAACTGCAATGATCAGGAACATTGCAATTAAATTCTAAAAAAAGTATATATATATATATATCTTTTTTTTTATTTGAGAATAAGTTGATATCAAGAATTGTTATTCTGGAAAATCACCTAAACCTAATTCAAACTATCTTATTTTCATGAATTTTATCCTGAGAGCTTAGTGAAGAGCATGAATGTAAGTTATAAACAGGTATATTTAATTTCTTGCAAGTGAAATCAAGGGAAAGTCAACAAAAGTGAGGACAGTCTGTGGAGCAATAGCCAAGGTATATTTAGATTCAGGACATGTTTTACTATTTTCATTATTTTTTTAACTGAGATAAAATAGTGAAGACTAGTATACATGCAGTAAGACAAATGCTATTGGATAAAGTTTGGCCCAAAGCATGTCAGGGGCAAACAATGGAGATTTAAGAGGTAGAGGAACTAAGTGCTTCTGGGTATTTCACTGTGGTTTAACTGAATTCAATCTGGGGGGTACCTGTAGCATGTCACACATTTATTCAGAGTATGAGTATCCAGAAAAGAATAATTTGTCCTGAGACCTTAAGAAACTTATAGTGATAGAAGTATGTTTACAAGGTAAGTAAGTGATTTTGTCTAGAATAAATTTGATTTCTCACCAGTTTAGTCAGGAATACACAAAGCTACCAAATAGACATTTTAGAGATTCTTTGCCAGATAAAATCTCAAGGCAATGGGAAAGAAGCATCTCCTGAGGAAGCAAGTTTCACGGATGATAGCTCTGGACTGAGAGAATCTTAACTTCCACTGTTCTACTTATGCCATGAGACAAAATGTCAGTCTGTGTTGGCAGAGCTGGGACAATGAAGTGGAAAATCGAATATGTGTAAAATATCGAGCTGTCCCAATTTTCTACTTTTCCAGCTAAATTACATTGGCTTGATTCTTTTTCATAATTGCTAAAGTTTGAAATGGAAAGAAATCGAACCTAAAACATCAAACAATTATATAATTAAACAGACTCATTAGAAGTCAAGTAATCATAGACCCCGATAATAGAATTCAGAAAATTTACTGAAATTTATTTTTTGAAGCTTTATTTTAGAGTTTTAGCCCCCAACGTTCAGCTTACATCTTGCTTTTAGTGCAGACTCAGTGTAATGTTTCTCCACCTTTCACTTCTGCAGACAAGTAAAGACAAGTGGGGGTGGTCAGAGTGAGGACTCCAAGGCCCTGCAAGCTTTTCAATCAAAAAAGAAATTTCAATCATGTTCTATGTGTCCTCCTCATAAGGGCAGAAAAGGGACTGTGGCATTTGAGAAAGGTAGTGGACAGCACATTTTGGCTTGCCTTAAATTAAATAGAAGATAGCATTCATCTTGTATATCAGTGATTAGAGTCTAGAGTTGATTTAAATTTTGGATATAAGCAATTGTATTATACTTTTTGCTTTCTTAAAAACAAGTTCAGTGAGGCAAGAATTTTATTTATTTTTCTGGCCACCCGTGGCATGTGGGATATTAGTTTTGCAAGCAGTGATTCAACTCATGCCCTCTGCATTGGAAACATGGAGACTTAACCACTGAACTGCCGGGAAAGTTCCAATAATTCTATTTTGAATTTTTGTATATGTGTCAGAGCTAACATCTAAATTGCTAGTTGCACAAAAGTTTTGAGATTTTGAGAGGATTTTGAGAGCTTTCTTTGATGTCTATGATCTTTAAAACTTCCTGAATATTCACATTTAATATTTCTATTTGGGACAGTCTGTAAACCTGGATTTCTCTGGAAGTATGAGAAGTATGAGAAGGAGTCACTTACTTTCCTTCAGTCTTGAGGTTTAACCACTCTTGTTTCAGGTCAGAAACACCCCCTCATCTCTTAATGCCCAAATATTACCTTTCTGGAAAGGCCTTGTCTTAGTTCCCCAATAAAATATATTTTCCATTCCTGCCACTGTCTGTCCTCCTCTTCTCTACTTGTCTTCACGTTGTTTGCACGTTTCATGTTTGGCTCTCTGTCACTCCCTCACCCCCCACACTTGAATGAAACTTCATAGGAACAGAGGTTTTTTTTTTCCCCCCAATTTGTTCATTTCTATATACTCAGGACCTAAAACAGTATCCACAATTGAGTGCTGAATAAACATTTTTATTTTCAATTAATAAATAAACTTGAAGAGTGAGGCTGGTTAACTGCTCAGACATGATCTAAACTCATCTTTTATTACAAACATGGTAGCTCTCATTAGGAGTTGAGGAGGTAATTTAGGGTTTTTAATTCAACTTGCCTGCATTTTAATAGGGAAATATATATGCCACGGTGGTAACTGATAATACTAGGAAGTCATGAATACTTGTTATAGCGCTCCAGAATAAAGGTCTACTTTTATAACAATATTTCTTTATCTTTACATGCATCAGTACAAGGATACACATTCAGACATGTGTGTTCCACATGAATTAGTACCTTAAAGTTTACATGTTTGAAATTTTGTTAACTAAATTAATAGTTGTCTCTCTCTCTTTTTTAACCTATCCAGTATTTATTTCTGTTACCCTTTTATTCTTGCACAAACTGAACTTTTTACACTGTGTGTTAAATTGATCTAATATGAAATCCAGTTTAATTATTAAATTTAGTTCAATATTTAATTTGGTTTAATAAAAGTGATCTTGCATATAATGTATGCATTTAATTGATATGTTTGGGACAGGATCATTTCGAATAGGTTAAATATTTAATGTAGAGTAATTATTTAAATTATTCAGGATTAAAAATAGATCTGTGTTATCAAAGTAGTGAACAGATAAATGTCATGATTTAATAAATTTCTGTTCACATTTGTGAAATACTGCCACTGCTTAATTTCTGATAGTCAATTTGTCTTTGTCTGTGGTCTGACTAGGAAGTCTATTTTATTCAAAAGGAAAGAATCTGAAGGTCTTGAGATGACTGCCTTCTTGCTGTGTCCCCACAGGCAGAGAGGGAAAGCATGCTTTCTTGTGTCTCTTTTTAGAAGGGCCTGTCTCCAAATACCAGTACATTGGGGGGTAAGGTTTTATCACATGAATTTGGGAGCACATAGGTGAGATCATTGCAGAAGCCTTGTGTTATCTTTTAAAATGAATTTTTATTTACTTTCAGTAACTTGTGTTGATTTCCTTTTTTAAGGAGGAATACAGACCTAGACTACATTTGACTAATGTCTTTGGTACAACAAAAGCTACATCAAATATAGTTTCCTTTGTTTCAACATATATATATATTTTTAATTCCACCTTCTCTTTGTAGCAGATGACATTTTTTTTTTCCTTCATTATGGGAAGTCCTACAACATTTTACTTTTATTTAAACTTTGATAAAACAAATCATATGGAGGAAAATATGACATAACTGTTTACAGAGGTGTTAATGTAGGTTTTAGATGTGATCCATAATGATGAAACTTTGAGAAACTTCACCATTTGCAGTCCATTCCTCCTTCCCACTGGTTTCTCAAGATCCAGCTCACCTATGACCTTTTCTGAAAGTCTTCCTTAAGCTACCTTAATTAATCAACAGCCTTGGTGATTCCATTGAACAGAGCTCAAAATATTATGAGAATTTACATTAGTTCATTAGAAACTTGTTTCTCTTGGTGTATTATAAACCCATGATACAAGTTATAACATGTCTAATTTTTCTGAATATTTTCAGTCTTTAGCATGGTGCTTTGAACACAAGAAAAAAAGTGTGAATCATTTTAAATAAGATACTACTATATTCAGGATGTAGTACTTGCCAGTTATGGCACCCCACTTCAGTACTCTTGCCTGGAAAATCCCATGGACGGAGGACCCTGGTAGGCTGCAGTCCATGGGATCACTAAGAGTCGGACACGACTGAGTGATTTCACTTTCACTTTTCACTTTCCTGCACTGGAGAAGGAAATGGCAACCCACTCCAGTGTTCTTGCCTCGAGAATCCCAGGGAAGGAGGAGCCTGGTGGCTGCCGTCTATGGGGTCGCACAGAGTAGGACATGACTGAAGCAACTTAGCAGCAGCAGTACTTGCCAGTTTAGTGCTTACATAGGTAAATAGAAAACCTTATGTACACTGTTTATCATCTTAAAATCACCTAAGTGAGTCTTATCAGAAAACACTTAAGGAAAGAGAAATGAGACACAAATGAATACGGATGCACTACTGATTGCAAAGTAATATTAGACACTGTGGATAATGTTCAGTTTCACTAAATTGTCTTCAAATTTTTCCAATTGGAAAAACTTTATTTTCCAAAACCTTCAATTACAAAGCAAAAAGAAAGAATTACATACAAAATAAGTTTCAGTCAGTTCAGTCAGTTCAGTCACTCAGTCATGTCCAACTCTTTTCGACCCCATGAATCGCAGCACGCCAGGCCTCCCTGTCCATCACCAACTTCTGGAGTTCACTCAGACTCATGTCCATTGAGTCTGTGATGCCATCCAGCCATCTCATCCTCTGTCATCACCTTCTCCTCCTGCCCCCAATCCCTTCCAGCATCAGAGTCATTTCCAATGAGTCAACTCTTCCCATGAGGTGACCAAAGTACTGGAGTTTCAGCTTTAACATCATTCCTACCAAAGAAATCCCAGGGCTGATCTTCAGAATGAACCGGTTGGATCTCCTTGCAGCCCAAGTGGCTCTCAAGAGTCTTCTCCAACACCACAGTTCAGAATCAATTCTTCTGCGCTCAGCTTTCTTCACAGTCCAACTCTCATATCCATACATGACCACTGGAAAAACCATAGCCTTGACCAGACAGACCTTTGTTGGCAAAGTAATGTCTCTGCTTTTCAACGTGCTATCTACCAGGTAGTTAAATCTGTTTCCTTGTCACTAATCCTTTCTTCTGTAATAATTTTAAAACTTAGTGCTTCAGTATGCTTTAATTAAATCAACTTCTTATATTGTATTTTTACTAGATGTAAAAACTAAGGTCTTTAAAATTATTCATGTATAATACAAATACTAGTAGCTGCTGACAAACAGCTAATTGACATGGGTAAAGAATAAAAAGAAATATCATAGTCATTCTCCATTCTGTTCCTAAAAATCATTCTTATAAAATTGTTTATTCTGTTCAGTTCAGTTCATTTCAGTCACTCAGTCATGTCCGACTCTTTGCAACCCAATGAATCGGAGCACGCCAGGACTCCCTGTCCATCACCAACTCCTGGAGTTGACACAAACTCATGTCTATTGAGTCGGTGATGTCATCAGCCATCTCATTCTTTGTTGTCCCCTTCTCCTCCTGCCCCCAGTCCCTCCCAGCATCAGAGTCTTTTCCAATGAGTCAACTCTTTGCATTAGGTGGCCAAAGTATTGGAATTTCAGCTTTAGCATCATTCCCTCCAAAGAAGTCCCAGGACTCATCTCCTTTAGGATAGACTGGTTGGATCTCCTTGCAGTCCAAGGGACTCTCAAGAGTCTTCTCCAACACCACAGTTCAAAAGAATCAATTCTTCAGCGCTCAGCTTTCTTCACAGTCCAACTCTCACATCCATACATGACCACTGGAAAAACCATAGCCTTGACTAGACGGACCTTTGTTGGCAGAGTAATGTCTCTGCTTTTGAATATGCTATCTATTTTGGTCATAACTTTCCTTCCAAGGAGTAAGTGTCTTTTAATTTCATGGCTGCAATCACCATCTGCAGTGATTTTGGAGCCCATAAAAATAAAGTCTGACACTGTTTCCACTGTTACCCCATCTATTTCCCATGAAATGATGGGACCAGATGCCATGATCTTTGTTTTCTGAATGTTGAGCTTTAAGCCAACTTTTTCACTCTACACCTTCACTTTCATCAAGAGACTTTTTAGTTCCTCTTCACTTTCTACCATAAGGGTGGTGTCATCTGCATATCTGAGGTTATGGATATTTCTCCCAGCAATCTTGTTTCCAGCTTGTGCTTCTTCCTGCCCAGTGTTTCTCATGATGTACTCTCCATATAAGTTAAATAAGCAGGGTGACAATATACAGCCTTGTCGTACTCCNGACTCTCAAGAGTCTTCTCCAACACCACAGTTCAAAAGAATCAATTCTTCAGCGCTCAGCTTTCTTCACAGTCCAACTCTCACATCCATACATGACCACTGGAAAAACCATAGCCTTGACTAGACGGACCTTTGTTGGCAGAGTAATGTCTCTGCTTTTGAATATGCTATCTATTTTGGTCATAACTTTCCTTCCAAGGAGTAAGTGTCTTTTAATTTCATGGCTGCAATCACCATCTGCAGTGATTTTGGAGCCCATAAAAATAAAGTCTGACACTGTTTCCACTGTTACCCCATCTATTTCCCATGAAATGATGGGACCAGATGCCATGATCTTTGTTTTCTGAATGTTGAGCTTTAAGCCAACTTTTTCACTCTACACCTTCACTTTCATCAAGAGACTTTTTAGTTCCTCTTCACTTTCTACCATAAGGGTGGTGTCATCTGCATATCTGAGGTTATGGATATTTCTCCCAGCAATCTTGTTTCCAGCTTGTGCTTCTTCCTGCCCAGTGTTTCTCATGATGTACTCTCCATATAAGTTAAATAAGCAGGGTGACAATATACAGCCTTGTCGTACTCCTTTTCCTATTTGGAACCAGTCTCTTGTTCCATATCCAGTTCTAACTGTTGCTTCCTGACCTGCATATAGGTTTCTCAAGAGGCAGGTCATGTAGTCTGGTATTCCTATCTCTTTCAGAATTTTCCACAGTTTATTGTGATCCACACAGTCAAAGGCTTTGGCATAGCCAATAAAGCAGAAATAAATGTTTTTCTGGAACTCTCTTGCTTTTCTGATGATCCAGCAGATGTTGGTAATTTGATGTCTGGGTCCTCTGACTTTTCTAAAACCAGCTTGAACATCTGGAAGTTCATGTATTGCTGAAGCCTGGCTTGCAGAATTTTGAGCATTACTTTACTAGCGTGTGAGATGAGCACAACTGTGCGGTAGTTTGAGCATTGTTTGGCATTGTCTTTCTTTGGGATTGGAATAAAAACTGACCTTTTCCAGTTCTGTGGCCACTGCTGAGTTTTCCAGATATGCTGGCATGTTGAATGCAGCACTTTCACAGCATCATCTTTCAGAATTGTTCATTAGTGACATTTAATATAATAAGTTTCAATGTGTTCATTGATGTTTTTCCTTCATACTTAAGAACTAAATGCTGTGTGTAGTAGACATTTAACATTCAGAAAACTGGATGTTAAATGACCATAAAGAAACAGGTATCTCAGGGATGGTGCTGAAGGTGAGGACTTCACTTTTGGTTCCAATCTTGTTTGGACTCCCAGTCTGGCTCTGGCTTCCAGAGGATGGAAAAGATACTGTGGGCACTGAAGGTTTTGTTCCAATGCCACTCTTTTGAAAAAAGAAAGAAGAAGAAAAAAACACAAGAAGTTCCTTGTTAGGGTAAGTACATAACATGTAGTTTCCAATAAGACCAACAAAAATGTTTAACTGTCTTGTTATTTTTCAAAGGAAACCAATGATTTATTCTGTCCATTCAAATTAAAGATGTGTCTATATGATATCAAATGAAACTTTGTAGAAAATTATATCTATGTAAATGCAAGTGCTTTTCCACAGTTACAAAGTACACCATTATCTAAATAAATCCAATCTTCAGATTATTCTAGACAGTGGGATGTATTAGCTGCTGTAGGTGTTTGTGGAGGAGAAACTATTTGCACATGCCCTGCAAACAGCAGTCTGAGGGAAGAAGTTTTCCTTAAAGCTAAATGCTTAGCTGAACAAATGCCAACCTTAATCAAAGAAAAATATCCAAAGTCCAAATGTTTTGTTAATAAATTTAGAGGCCAAGTGTTGGGATCCTGAAATTTTCCACTTTAAATCTTTAGGTTTAGTGATCACAAGACACACTGAATTGATTCCTTCCATGTTGAGAGAAACATGGCAGCATTTCTGAAATTATGTTCATTGTTTAAGAATATTAATTCAAGAGATACCATGCTGTGATTGGTTTAGCTGCAATTTGCTTGCACTTGATATTATGGATGCAGTTTGAATAAAAAGATATTCTCCTGTACAATAAATGGAAGGGGGATTGCCATAGAAATTGTGATATTTAAAAGTCCTTAGCTTGAGCAATGAAATTAAATTATTACAGTGTTTCTCTGTAATGAGAAAGGGAATTTTTTTCCCCTTACTATTATAGATCTATGTGGAGACATAGGGTAAAATAAGTGAGAAATGTGGTTCAATTGACCCTGGGAGGGAGAAGCTATTTCATATGTCGGTAGAGGTTTAAAACTCATTTGCCATGCATTTCTTGTTATTGCATTTTAATTATAGTGAGTACACATATGCTGACAGTGCATGAGATCATATTTGTTAAATGGACCTCAACTTATGCAGTACTCATCAGAAAGCCTCCAGGATTACACAACATATAGTCTTTGTTATGCTTGCAAAATAAGGACAGCTCTATTAGGCATTATTACAAGGATAAAGATATGATCTAAGGAAGTAAATTTTAAACCTTTAAATGAGTAGAAAGCAAGAATACCTAAAGGTCTTCCTCAAAAAGAAAAAAAAAATTAAATAACTTTCAAGGAATACAAATCAGGATAGTCATTTGATAGTAGATATCGTTAACAGTTACATAAATAGATATAAACATCACAGTAGAAAACATCACGAAGCATATATACATTTACTAAAGTGAACTCAGTTTTAGAGAGCATTAGACTGATGAGTCAAAGCTGAGGATTAAATCTTTTTGTGGACTAGTTATCTCTGCTGTGTTCAAAAGCCATGGATGACTCTATTATCCCCAAATAACTTCCACAACTGCACAAGCTGCTGTTGCTAAGTTGCTTCAGTCGTGTGTGTGTGTGTGTGTGTGTGTGTGTGTGTGTGTGTGTAGCATGCTAAGTCACTTCAGTGGGGTCCGACTCTTTGTGACCTTATGCACTGTAGCCTCGCCAGGCTCCTCTGTCCATGGGATTATCCAGGCAAGAATACTGGAGTGGATTGCTTTGCTCTCCTTCAGAGGATCTTCCTGACCCAGGGCTCAAACCCTGATCTCTTACATTTGGAACCTGGCAGGCAGGTTCTTTACCACTAGTGCCACCTGGGAAGCCCATAACTGCACACAGTTGCTCACACACAGGGCATCCAGACCTTGCCCTTAGTCTAGGAGTAAACATGTCAAGGATGTGCTGTGTTGATGGGGTCCACTCACCCTTCATTGATGGGTCAAAATTAACCCTATGGGAATGATTATTTTTTAAATTTCCAATTCAAGTAATGCCCTATAAAATATTCTGTGAGCTCAGAATTTTTTGTTGTGTTTTATTGTGAAATAATTTAGATATTCACCAAGGTGTAAGGAGTGATGCAATCAACATGTAGATAACTATCCCATAGCTTAGGACACAAAATATTACAAATACAAGTAAAAACTATGCCCACATTTCACTCTTCTCCAGGAAAAAATAGCTATTCTGAATTTGATATTAATTTTCTTAAGCATTTTACTTCTAATGCTAAAGAGTTGGACACAGCTGAGTGACTAACACACACACACACAGGCATATATGTTTTAAAAATACAGAAAATTGATGTCACCCTGTATTTTCTTTCTGAAGTTCCATTTTGTACTTTAGCTTGTTCCTTATTCCTGGCTCATCCACCTCTAACTTGCAATGATATATGATATACCATTGTATAGTTATTTTAGATGTAATTTATTCATTCACTTGATCATGGGCATTCAATCTATTTCCAGTTTTCCAAGGTTATATTCTAAGCTGCAATGTGCATTTAGAACTGCCCCTGAACTAGTTATTCTCCTTTGGCCACTTTAGATGTATTTCTTGCTTTGCTCAGGGCTCTAGCACCCTGATATTCTACTCACTGCAACGGTTTGCTCTTTCCTCTCTGGCTTCTCCATGGGTTCAGCCAGTGGGAGGTACCAGTAGGAAATCAAAGGGTGGAAGGCAAAAGACAGTATCTTTAAAATCATATTTTAAATATACAAATCATACATTTGCAATTTGATAGATCTTTGCAAAGTAAACACAACTTCATAACCTCAATCCAGTACAAAATATAGGAGTTCTCCATGTTTCTTCCTAACCATAACTCCACTGAAGACAAACTGTAGATTAGGTTCAATTGCTTTTAACATTATATTGTTGGAACAATACAGAGTATTTTTAATATTTCACTTAATTCAAGATAATATTTGTGAGACTGATTGATGTTTCTATGTGTAGTAGTAACTATTCTTTTTTAGTATTGTGTAGTGTTCCATTTTATGGAAAATACCATATTTTATTTGTCAATTCTATTTTTGATAGAATTAGGGTTGTTTGTAGTTTTATGGTATTGAGAATACTATTTATTTTCAATTCATGATTTTGGTATACATAATGAATGTACAGTTCTTGAGTTTATGCCCAATAACTGAATTGTTAGGTATTTATGATAGTGTGTAGTTATGTTCGGTAGATACTGAGCATTTTCCTAAGTGGTTTTACCAATTTATTTTCCCATCAGTAGTAGACCATAGCCCATTTGTTCCACATTGTCATAACTCCTTTCAATTAAAAAAACTGAAGCCATTGTAGTGGGTGTTGATAGGTATAGTATTGTGATTTAAGCAGCCATTTTCTTAATGAGCAATGATATTTATCGAAGCGTGGGCATTCTCTTTAGGAAATGATTTTTGAAGTGTCTAGCCATTTGTAACTAGATTGTCTTTATTTTTTTTTTTTTTTGATGTTTAGGAAAATCTTTTGCTGGATTGCCAATATCTTCTAATTTTAGCTTGCCTTTTCACTCTTTTGATAACATCTCTTGAAAAACAGAGGGTCTTGATTTTAGTAAAATCCAATTTATGTCATTTATTTTATTGTTTGTGCTTGAGTCTTTTTTAAGAAATACCTTCCTAACTTAAGATCATGACTACCTTTTCTATGTTAAAATCTTAGCTATAAAGAGAGATTTTTTTCTCTCACAATTATATCTACATCTACAATCCATTTGGAATTGATTTTGCATGTCTGCCCATGAAACACTGGCCTATAATGTTTTTATCTTACTTGCACAAATCTTGTGAGGTTTTGCTTTTGTTTCAAACTTTAGGTTTTATACTTCAGATATGTCTCTTTTGACTGTATAGAAGAGATTTTCCAATATTTAACTGGCAAGTGGATGACAAGTGACATCCAGTCACATTTCATGTTGTTTCTGGTATATTTTAATTTCATTAAGTATAATGTCTTGTATTTTTCATTTGTCTTGACTTTTCTACTCTTAGCTTTTTGGTATTTTGGATTGATATTTATAATTAATATTTTATTTTCTTAAATGCTCTGAAAGTTAAGAAACTTGCTTATTCAGCTTCTAGTGAACTTCTATATTTTTTAAATTAAAGAGTAGTTGATTTACAATATTATATTAGTTTCAGGTGTACAACATAGTGATTCTATCTTTTTATAGCTTATATTCAATTTAAAGTTATTATAAAATATTGACTATATCCCCTGTGCTGTATAATATATCAGTTCAGTTCAGTTCAGCTCAGTCTCTCAGTAGTGTCCGACTCTTTGCAACCCCATTAACTGCACCAGCCAGGCCTCCCTGTCTTTCCTTGTAGCTTATTTATTGCATATGTAGTAGTTTGGACCTCTTAATCTCCTACCCTTCTCTTGCCTCTCATTCCTTCTATTTCCCCACTGGTAGCCACTAGCTTGTTCTCTGTCTCTGTAAGTCAGTTTCTGTTTTGTTTTATATATATATATTTTTATATATAAATATATATAAAATATATAAAAATATATATATAAATATATATATAAAATTTGTTTTATTTTTTAGGTTCCACATAAAAGTGATAAAATCCAGTATCTGTCTCCTTCTGTTTTGACTAACTTCATTAAGCATAATATCCTCCAGGTCCATTTATGTTGTTACAAATGGCAAAACTTCATTCTTTCCTATGTCTAAGTAGTATTCTGTTACACACGCACGCGCACGCGCACACACACATTTCTCTATCTTATTTATCCGCGAAGCCTGGCATGCTGCAGTCCATGGAGTCACAAAGAGTCAGACATGTTTGAGTGACTGAACTTATTTATCCATTCATCTTTTGATGGACACTCAGGTTGCTTGCATATCTCAAGTATTGTACATGATGCTGCTATGAACATGGAGTTGCGTGTATCTTTTCAAATTAGTGTTTTTGTTTTCTTCAGACATGTATCTAGATATAGAATTGCTGGATCATATGGTGGTTCTATTTTCAGTTTCTTGAGAACCCTCCATACTGTTTTCCATAGTGATTGCACTAATTTACATTTTCAACAACAATGTAGGATAGTTCCCTTTTCTCCTCATCCTCACCAGCATTTGTTATTTGTAGACTTTTTGATGATAAACCTGACAGGTGTAATGAGATAACTCATTTTGGTTTTGATTTGCATTTCTCTGATGATTAGTGATGTTGAGCAGCTTTTCATGTACCTATTGGCCATCTGTGTATT
Source organism: Neotragus moschatus (assembly GCA_006410615.1). Taxonomy (NCBI): domain Eukaryota; kingdom Metazoa; phylum Chordata; class Mammalia; order Artiodactyla; family Bovidae; genus Neotragus; species Neotragus moschatus. The sequence continues at coordinate 412,441 of SJYA01001578.1, read as the reverse complement.
TTCTTTGGAAAAATTTCCATTCAATTTTTTGCCTGTGTAATTTTTTTATTTTTATTTTTTCTTATTGAGTTGCTTCACCAATGCTAAGCATCAACATAATCTTACTCTGGTTTTCATCTTTTTCTTCACTTAGATTCTAGTGATTTCTCACACTTTGCTTAATCTCAGGTAAATAGCTGAAATATCACATTTTATGTTAATTTTTTCATTTCTAGGTGTTTTATATTAGGAAATTAAAAAAATATATATATATAGTCCACCATATTAGTAGAATCAGAAGAATAGTAAATGTTTAGAATGCTAACTGGAAATTTCACATTCAATTTATGTTCACAGTTTTGTCTCAATAAAAGGTCTTGGATATTATATATATGTATATATATATGTAAAATCATTTAAAATGATGTCTGATTTCGGGAATATAGGTGTAATAAATAGACTTACAGATATTATCTGTGTATATGTGTGTGCATGTCTGGACCTTTGTGTTTGATTACTTTTTTATCCCAGATTAATTGCCCTCTGATAGTTCCCACTAGCATTTCCTTAGGTTAGATATTTACAGGACACTTTTCCTTAAGATCAGTGCCATGATCCTTTTGAAAAATCCATTTTGATTAGACAATATTTCAAATTATTTTATTATTTCCTACTTTTCTTCTTTATTCCTGTTGGGATGTAGTATTCAAAGGCATATATTTTTAGAAAAATTGATTCTCTCTCACAGGCACAGTTCTGTTTCTGAATATAAACAAGCTGTTTCTGTCATTCAAAGGGTCTCTTTTTTTTGAGAAGTATTTATTGTTTATACTTTAAATTGAGGTTGAGATAATTATAGCTTACTTCTTTTTAATAAAAAGGGGGAATTAAAACTTATGTTTGGGTTGTGTTTATACCACTAAAGTATGCCATTACTGGGGTTTAAATTAATGATAAATATTAATGGAGATCTATTTTGAAGTTTTATTGACTATTTTTGCTTTATTGACTATGCCAAAGCCTTTGACTGTGTGGATCACAATAAACTGTGGAAAATTTTGAAAGAGATGGGAATGCCAGACCACCTGACCTGCCTCTTGAGAAACCTGTATGCACGTCAGGAAGCAACAGTTAGAACTGGACATGGAACAACAGACTGGTTCTACATAGGAAAAGGAGAATGTCAAGGCTGTATATTATCACTCTGCTTATTTAATTTATATGCAGATTACATCAGGAAAAACATTGGACTGGATGAAGCACAAGTTAGAATCAAGATTGCTGGGAGAAATATCAATAACCTCAGATATGCAGATGACACCACACTTATGGCAGAACTTGAAGAAGAACTAAAGAGCCTCTTGATGAAAGTGAAAGAGGAGAGTGAAAAGGTTGTCTGGAAGCTCAACATTCAGGAAACGAAGAACATGTTCCATCACTAGTTCCATTCAGTCCCATCACTTCATGGCAAATAGATGGGGAAACAGTGGAAATAGTGACAGACTTTATTTTTTGGGTTCCAAAATCACTGCAGATGGTGACTGCAGCCATGATATTAAAAGACGCTTGCTCCTTGGAAGGAAAGTTATTACCAACCTAGACAGCATATTAAAAAGCAGAGATATTTCTTTGCCAACAAAGGTCCATCTAGTCAAAACTATAGTTTTTCCAGTGGTCATAGATGGATATAAGAGTTGGGCTATAAAGAAAGCTTTGTGCTAAGAATTAATGCTTTTGAACTGTGGTGTTGGAGGACACTCTTGAGTCCCTTGGACTGCAAGGAGATCAAGTGAGTCAATTGTAAGGGAAATCAGTCTTAAATGTTCATTGGAAGGACTGATGCTGAAGCTGAAACTCTATTATTTTGGCCACCTGATGAGAAGAGCTCACTCATTGGAAAAGACCCTGATGCTAGGAAAGATTGAAGGCAGGAGGAGAAGGGTACGGCAGAGGATGAGATAGTTGAATGGCATCACTGACTCAATGGACATGAGTTTGGGTAAACCCAAGGAGCTGGTGATAGACAAGGAGGCCTGGCATGNTCGTGATTATCCGGGTCGTGAAGATCTGTTTTGTACAGTTCTTCTGTGTATTCTTGCCATCTCTTCTTAATATCTTCTGCTTCTGTTAGGTCCATACCATTTGTCATCAACTATTCTGGCCCTCCAAATGTGAAAATCTGAGCATTAAGAGTGCCCAGGAGGAATAATAGGGAAAATGCCCCAGATCTGGTAGGAATCTGGTAGCAATCGGTCTGATTCCACTCCCTACAGGGAAAATCTGTTGTTTTCAATTGCTCAGTTGTGTCCAGCTCTGAGACTCCATGGACTGCAGCACACCAGGCTTGTCTCTTCTTCACCATCTCCCAGAGGTTGTTCAAACTCATGTCCATTGAATCGGTGATGCTGCTGCTGCTGCTGCTGCTGCGTCACATCAGTCGTGTCCAACTAAGGGTGTGAAAACTCAAATTGCAGGATGCAGGCCCCAGATAGCTGAGATGCCTATGAAAGGAATGATTTTAGTAAGCCCAGACTCTTCCATCTCCCAAGTACACAGAAAAGGATTAAATTCCTTAACTTGAGATATCTGGTTTTCCTTAATTAACAATAATTTTTTGATGCTCATACTACCTGCTCCATGTTGCAAACTTCTATAAAACCTGGCTTCTCCTTGCCCCTCCTCTGAACAATTCTCTCAGGGTCACTTGAGATACTATCTTCCAGGCTTGAAGTCCTAAAAATTCTCACCAAATAAAACATAATTCCTAAGTTGGATATGACTTAGCAACTAAATCACCACCACCACCACCACCACCACCACCACCACCACCGGGCTTCCCAGATAGTGCTAGTGGCAAAAAATCTGCCTGCAATGCTGGAAACTTAAGAGACACAGGTTTGATCCCTGGGTCAGGAAGATCCCCTGGAGGAGGACACAGTAACCCACTCCAGTATTCTTGCCTGGAGCATCCAATGGACAGAGCACGTTGGTGGTCTACAGTCCATAGGATTGCAGAATTAGATGGAACTAAAGTGACTAAGCATGCATGAGTGCTTAACTTCTATATTGTGACTGTTTTTTTAAGTCAACAGCATCCACAAGAACTTGNAAGATCCCCTGGAGGAGGACACAGTAACCCACTCCAGTATTCTTGCCTGGAGCATCCAATGGACAGAGCACGTTGGTGGTCTACAGTCCATAGGATTGCAGAATTAGATGGAACTAAAGTGACTAAGCATGCATGAGTGCTTAACTTCTATATTGTGACTGTTTTTTTAAGTCAACAGCATCCACAAGAACTTGCTTTGAGGGAGAGGGTGGGATGATTTGGGAGAATGGCACTGAAACATGTATACTATCATGTAAGAAACGAATCGCCAGTCTATGTTTGATGCAGGATACAGGATGCTTGGGGCTGGTGCACAGGGATGAGCTAGAGAGATGATATGGGGTGGGAGGTGGGAGGGGGTTCAGGATTGGGAACTCATGTATAACCGTGGCTGATTCATGTCAATGTATGGCAAAACCAATACAGTAATGTAAAGTAAAATAAAGTAAAATAAATAAATAAATAAAGATAATTCAGAGATAACTTAATTTTACCTTGGAAACTATAGGATTCAGTGGCTCTCTTTTTCAATCCTACTTTGTTCATTAGTAGGGCTCTTCCTCTTCTGTCCTCTGACTGTGCATGGCTGCCAAGGCCTGGGGGAGATTAGTCTCAGGCTGACTTGACATATTCATTCATTACATATGTAAGTATTATAGCACACCTTTGGGGGAGGTCGAATCAGTTAATAGTTAATAAGCTAGTTACTTACTTAATTTGAGACACTAGAGCACAGTGATGAAAACAAAACCAGATATGGGATATCACCTTATTTTGCTCCAATCTTAGCTCTGCCAATTGCTAGTTGTTATGGGCAATGATGTCACCCATCTCTATCTTTTTGTCCTCATTCAAAAAATTAGGATAATATATGCGGAGATTTTTTTTACAAGAACTAAATGACTTTGCTCAAACTCACTATCAAGTAGTAAGTGCTAAAAAATTATTAGGTATTATTATTTCTTAATCTTGAGACATAATTGCTCCCTATATTGTTGATGATCTGCTGAAGGACTATGATCAGCATGCGATACTGTTGGATATCTGTGCACGCAGGCTAAGTTGCTTCAGTAGTGTCTGACTCTTTGCAACTGTTGGATATATATAACTGCGATTGTAATGGAGTTTTTATGTCCAGGAAAAATGTGTTTTGTGTGAGTAGAATAGGAATCAACATCTGCTTTTTCTGAGTGGCTGTCTGCTTAATCTGCCTTGTATTTCTTTTTAACAGAAAGGCTTATAAACTGTATTGCAATTTATCTTGATCAGAAGCTCACTGAGTCTCAGTTTGAGTTCATGGGAAGTTCTGTATTTGCTTACTGACATTTAGGAACTTTTTCCTTTTCTTTTACTATTTTGATAAAGTATTATATTTAGTTTGAAATAATAAAATTCACTCATTGCTAAGCATCTTGATTATTGAAGTTTTTGAGTCTACTGAAACTAAAAATAAATTTTAGTCTAAAGTTTTCTAGTTCCTATCCTGATTTGCTTTTCAATTTAAACAAATTTTAATGAGATTTCAATAATATGAAGTTTCTTTTAATACAAGCAACTTTAAAAATTCATTCACTGGTATTGCAGAGAGATTGATTTCTTGTAACTTTTTAACTTTAGTCTTTTTCTAAGAATTGCGGTATATAAAAGTACTTCCCTTCATATTCAGGAAAAAGTCTGCCAATACTTTTCAATAAATATAATTTCATAGTTACCTACTACTGTTTGTTGTTCAGCCACTCAGATGTAATCTAACTATCTCATCCTCTTCCACCCACTTCTGTCCCTGCCTTCAATGTTTCCCAGCACAGGGTCATTTCCAATGAGTTGGCTCCTCATATCAGGTTGCTGAAGTACTGGAGCTTCAGCTTTAGTATCAGTCCTTCCAATGAATATACAGGGTTGATTTCCTTTAGGACTGACTGGTTTGATCTCCTTGCTGTCCAAGGGACTCTTGAGAGCCTTCTCCAGCACCACAATTTGAAAGCATCAATTCAAGCTATGGTTTTTCCAGTGGTCATGTAAGGATATTCCAGTAATTGTTGTTCTGTCACTAAGTCATGTCCAATTCTATGGAAAAATCACAGCTTTTATTATACAGACCTTTGTCAGCAAAGTGATATCTCTGCTTTTTAGTATGGCTGTCTAAGTTTGTGAGACTTGGACCATAAAGAAGGCTGAGCACTGAAGAATTGATGGTTTCAAATTGTGGTGCTGGAGAAGACTCTTGAGAGCCCCTTGGAGAGCAAGGAGATAAAATCAGTCAATCCTAAGGGAAATCAACCTTGGATATTCTTTGGTAGAACTGATCCTAAAGTTGAAACTCCAATATTTTGACCACCTGACATGTAGAGCTGACTTACTGGAAAAGATGCTGATGCTGGGAAAGATTGAGGGCAGGAGGAGAAGGGGATGACCCCATTGACACAATAGACATGAGTTTGAAAAAACTCCAGGATATAGTGAAGGACAGGGAAGCCTGGAGTGCTGCAGTCCATGGGGTTACAAAAAGTCAGACACAATTTAGGGACTTGATAACAACAATACCCATCCCAGCTCTCTGATTCTCTCAGGTTCCTAATGTCCTTTTATTGACTCTATTCTTTTTAATCTGACCTTTTGTTGTATGTAACTCAGAATTCTAATACACGAAGCTGAATTAATGAATCCCTATTCTTTTCAAGGAAAAAAAAAAATCCCAAATTCCATCAAACAGTCCTCATTTTTAAAGACACAAATAGATTTTACCCCAGATCACCAAAATTTGGAGAACCAAATTCAAAATAATTATAAGAGTTTAGAAACTGTATAAGGAATAGTTAAAATTCATTAAAACACCAAACTCCCAGTCTGTCAAGAATTGTTTGTAATGTCCATTTTTGAGCCACATTGTTAACGGCAGTGTCACTTTGAGGGCACAATTAAGGCTACTTATCTAGAAGCCCAAAAGATTATTCATGTCCCTATTGATGTTTCTTAAACTTCACTGGTTCTTTCCTCTGATTGTTTAGAAAATTGACACTGTTCTTAAAGCTCAGTGTCTAGAGCAAAAGGCAATATATCAGGCAAAGTCTGATATTTTGCAGAAAAGAATTATCACCTCCCTTACTGCAGACACTTAACTTTTATCAAAGTATTTTAGATTCATATTACATTTTTCAGTAGACTTCTGTTGAAATACAATAAATGATGATTTAAGTTAAAATATTAAAATTATAAGAATACTCTACCCCCCATCTCAGGAAAAAAAAAAGTACTCTGAGGATGAAGGTCTAGTTTACAGAACCACATCAAATACCAGACTCAAGCTAATTAAAGTGTTTTCCTATGGTTTGTTTTTATTACTTATGAATTAAATAGATAATAGAATTAGTTTATCAAAGAGATGTATACACTTCTGTGTTCATTGCAGCATTATTCATAATAAGCAGCCTTAAAAAAAGCACTGATTTTCTAGAAATACAGTCGAATAATGATTACCCAGGACTAGAGAGAATAGGAAGTGAGGAGATGTAGGTCAGTGGGTACAAACTTTCAGTCATAAGATAAATAAGTTCTGAAGATCTACTATACTGCATGATCATCATAGTTAATATGCTATTGTACACTTGAAATTTGCTGGGAGTGTATCGTAAGCATTCTTACCACACATGCGCACAAACAGAGTCAACTATCTGAGGTGGTAAATGTGTTAACTTGATCTTTGTAATCATTTCATGATATGTATGTTTATCAAATGACCAAACTGTACCCTTTATAAATATATACAATTATACTTGTCAGTTACTAATCAATGAAGCTGGAAAAAAAATTCAAAGAAGATAGAATACAGTATAAATCTAATCAAAGTTATACTTCTTCCAAGGGTTGTCTAACCCCCATAACCCGCAGGTGGCTAATAAAAATGGTGGTTCTTGGGCCTTACTCCAGAAGCAAGACATGGATACTTTTACACATAACCTGAAGTTTTATGTATATGCTGAAGTTTGAGATTGGATCATAGAAATTCTTTCCATGATAGCAAATGATGTGCTAATGCTCATTCATAGCTAGATTCAGCATTTTTTGCAAGATATAATAGATTTTGAGCTATAAATTCTAATCTGATTGGATTAAACTTTTCATTCTCTGTAAAATAATATGAAAAGTTGGAGAAATAATATTTTACTTGCTGTATAAATTTGTATATGTTCAATAATGGTGTTAGAGAAAACTATTTGCAGATTTTCTCACAAATCTGGAAAATAAAACACAATGTTTAAAACAGCTAGTGAAATGCATACTAGAGAAATTATAAGATTGTTATTTTTTTCACTGCTTTGCCTGTTGCATACGGTTATGCAAATGTACACGTTTGAAGCATAACTTAGATCCATTGGTTGGTGAAAAAAATGAAAAAATATTGATCAGGAACTGGGAAAAATCAATTGGATATTGATTGAAAGTTAGGTAATATTAACTCAGTCTGGTAGATTCTGAGAAAATAAGAAACCTCTGTGTGCTGAAATGACATAAAGAAATGATGCTGATGACAACTTGTCTATGAATTTCTATGATCTTCAAAAGAGTAGTATTTGCTGTTTCAGTGATTCAAATAGAAGGGAAAGCAGCACAGTGGGGGTTTGGTGAGAGCTGTCACCATGTGTCACTGGGTTTGTTTTGTCATTAACAAGTTCTTGGTTTTGTTGAATTTTTAATTGCATCAAATTCTAAATGTGAAGCTATAGTTCAGCCTTTTTGGGTGATAGGCAAACTAATGGAAGATGATGGAGCATGATCTGAACCCAGAAACGCTTTATAAAGCCACACAAGTCTGTGTCACGTGGTTGTATTAGTGAGGAGCCTGGAGTTTATTTGAGGCACCGAGCCACAGAGGTGCTTCTCCTTCTCAGAGGGGTTTAGTCATTTGGCTTGAAAGGCTCATCATCTCAAGATTGAGACAGTGTTAAAGTTTCTCAAAACATGACACCTCCCCCTTTTTTTATTCTTGATCAAATCAGGCTAGAATTGAAAGAATAAAGGAAGACCAGAACAATTGCAAAGTTTTTACTTAAAAATATCTTTCTAAACTGCCACACAGAACATTCTGCTAATGTTATTTTCACTCTCACATTCACAGTAAAGTTTCGGAAGTTTAAAATTTCCCTCACTTGGAATGTGGTTCATCTAAGTGCTCTTCTGCACCAGCAGCACGTTGACACTATCACTAATGGAAAAGCAATTTGAAAATTAAATTAACTTCACACATATTTTTAAAATAAAATTTGAAATAGATTAGTACAGTTAATCTTTCCTTAGTTTAACTTTTCTCTAATTGATGAATGCAACTTATGAACAAAGAGGCATTTAGTAGTCTCATTTTTGTTTGCCTTAAATCTATATACACTTGAAATACAGTCTTTTTGACAAATGAGGTTACTAGAAACTAAATGAGAATTCTTATTTGCCACCACTGTGTTGACATGAAGAATCACAGCCTTTAGCTCAGGGCTACTAAGCTCTTAATAATGAGAGAAAGGTGTTCCATCTTCACCCACAGTGGAGCCACAATTACAATGAACAAAAATAGCAGCCCCAGCTTCTCTCCCAAATATTCATGACAGTGAGAAAACTATTGATTTTAAATGCCAAGAAATGAAGTATCTTCTAAAGTATTCATTTCAATCCAGCTATTATTTTCCAAAAGAAAGTGAATGGACTGTGAAGTGTTTCATGGTGCTATTTCACATTTAACACTTTTTCCAAGAAAAAAAATCCCAAGCAAGAATTTTCAATTTCTCTTTCTCTCTCTCTATTATTTTTTCCCTTACCTCTGTACTCTCATTCTTAAAAAAGTACCCATATAAATTGTAGAAGAAAAACAAATTGTATGGGAATAAAAGTGGGTTTAAGTTGACCTTTTATTTTAAGCAAATTATAAACTAAATAATGTCTGTAAAACATGAAATATGTAGAAGGGCTATTATTTTGATGAGGGCTTCACACTGAGTCTCAAAATGGTTCCCTGGTGGCTCAGATGGGAGACCCGGATTCCATTCCTGGGTTGGGAAGATCCCCTGGAGGAAGGAATAACTAACCATTCCAGTATTCTTAAGGCTCCCCTGGTGGCTCAGCTGGTAAAGAATCTGCCTTCAGTGCAGGAGACCCCGGTTCAACTCCTGGGTTGGGAAGATCCGCTGGAGAAGGGAAAAGCAACCCACTCTGGTATTCTTGGACTTCTCTTGTGGCTCAGCTGGTAAAGAATCTGCCTGCAATGCAGGAGACCTGGGTTCAGTTCCTGAGTTGGGAAGATCCCCCAGAGAAGGGAAAAGCTACCCACTCCAGTATTCTGGCCTGGAGAATTCCATGGACTGTATAACTCATAGGGTCACAAAGAGTGGGACAGGACTGGAGGACTTTCACTTTCACTTTCCAGTATTCTTGCCTGGAGAATTCCATGAGCAGAGGAGACTGGAGGGCTATAGTCTATAGGTCAGAGTCACACAAGGCTGACAGACTAACACTTTCACTTTTGTAATGTGTCTTAGTCCTCAACTAAGTGCACAAGTTTCTCCTTCATAACATATCAAATTATATTATTACGTGAGTCTTATATACTAATAATCTACCTTTAGACTCAATTAGTATTATTTGCCACATCTTTACACATAAATGATGTAACTATCATGACATCAATATTAGCAAATTGTCATCTTTTTGCAATTGATATCTTTGATTTAAGTAGGCTCCTGATTAAACGTAAGAAAGGAACTGAGTCATTTAGCAGTTGTTTTGGACTCTTTTGCACCACTTCAAATCTCCTGGCCTCAACTTCAGCCGTTGCAGGGCTGATTATGATAGAAATGTCCAGGCTTCAGCCACGTTCTAACAGATGTAACTTGTGAACATTTGACAGTGGACTTGGGCAGTTATACCTCTTGCTTCCTAACCTAGGGCTTTTCACTGCTGCCTCATAAGGCCTACTGAAGAAAACAATTGGCATTTACCCATATGCCATGTAGGGCTTCCCAGATGGTTCAGTGGTAGAGAATTCACCTGCCAGTGCAGGAAATGCAAGAGATGCGGGTTTGATCCCTGGGTTGGCAAGATCCCCCGGAGTAGGAAACGGCAACCCACTCCAGTTTTCTTGCCTGGGGAATTCCATGGACAGAAAACCTGGAAGGTTCCAGACCATGGGATCACAAAGAATCAGGCAAGACTGAGCGCGCGCGCGTGCGCGCGCACACACACACACACACACACACACACACATACCACTTGGAAGTATGAGGGTATTGATGTCAATGAGGGCATCTTGGCAGTGGGAGACAGAAGCCTGTTGGTAATGCTACCTCTTTTGGTCTCCTGTGTGGATAGTTTAGAGATACCTTTCTTTTTTTTTTTTTCTTTAATTTTTAGTTTTTAGTTTGTTTTGCTTTACAATACTGTACTCATTTTGCCATACATTGACATAAATTAGCCATAAGTGTACCTGAGTTCCCAATCTGGACCCCCTCCCCCTCCCTCCCCACACCATCCCTCCGGATCATCCCCGCCCATCAGTCCCAAGCCTTCTGCATCGAACCTAGACCGGCAATCCGTTTCCCTTATGATATCATACATGTTACAATGCCATATTCCCAAATCCTCCCACCTTCTCCCTCTCCCACAGAGGTACCATTTTACACCAGTCAGAATGGCTGCGATCCAAAAGTCAACAAGCAATAAATGCTGGAGAGGGTGTGGAGAAAAGGGAACCCTCTTACACTGTTGGTGGGAATGCAAATTAGTACAGCCACTATGGAGAACAGTGTGGAGATTCCTTAAAAAATTGCAAATAGAACTGCCTTATGACCCAGCAATCCCACTGCTGGGCATACACACTGAGGAAACCAGAATTGAAAGAGACATGTGTACCCCAATGTTTATCGCAGCACTATTTATAATAGCCAGGACATGGAAGCAACCTAGATGTCCATCAACAGATGAATGGATAAGAAAGCAGTGGTACATATACACAATGGAGTATTACTCAGCCATCAAAAAGAATACATTTGAATCAGTTCTAATGAGGTGGATGGAACTGGAGCCAATTATACAGAGTGAAGTGAGCCAGAAAGAAAAACACCAATACAGTATACTGACACATATATATGGAATTTAGAAAGATGGTGGTGTTAAACCTGTACGCGAGACAGCAAGAGAGACACAGATGTGTAGATACCTTTCTTAAGGTTCCCCAGAAGGTCCAGGTGAGACTAAGCACCAGTGGCCTGTGGCAGTGGCCGGTGAAGTTATGCATTCTTTTCTTTAATGCTTTTTAAAAAAATTACAATAAAAGTCTCATAATGTAAAGCATATTATTTAAGCCATATAGTCATAAAAAGGAATGAAATTGTGCCATTTGCAGACATGTGGTTGGACTTAGAGGCTGTCATACAGAGTGAAGTAAGTCAGAAAGTGAGAAACAAGTACTATATATTAACACATTTATGTGAAATCTGGGGCTTCCCTGGTAGCTGAGGTAATAAGAATCTACCTGCAATGCAAGAAACCCCATTTCAATCCCTCAGTTGGGAAGATGCCCTGAAGAAGGGGTAGGCTACCCACTCCAGGATTCATGAGCTTGCCTGGTCACTCAGAAGGTAAAGAATCTACCTGCAGTGTGGGAAATCTGTGTTCAGTCCTTGGGTTGGGAAGATCTCCTGCAGGAGGGCATGGCAACTCAACCCAGTATTCTTGCCTGGAGACTCCCCATGGACAGAGGAGCCTGCCAGGTTGCAGTCCAGGGGGTCGCAAAGAGTTGGACACAACTGAGTGACTAAGCCCGCACAGTACAGCATGTGTGGAATCTAGAAAAAGTACAGATGAATCTTTTTACAAAGCAGAAATAGATACACAGATATAGAGAACAAATGCATGGACACCAAGTGGGGGAAGGAGTGATAAACTGAAAGATTGGGATTGACATATATACACTACTATGTATAAAACAGTTAACTAATGAGAACCTACAGTATAGCACAGGAGGAAAAAAGGTACAATCTATTTGTATTGTAGGACGTATATTAAGTTAACCTTAAAAATGCATTGCAATATATAGTGTTGGTGGTGGTTTGGTGATCTAGTCACTAAATCATGTCCAACTCTTTGCGACCCTGTGGACTGTAGCCTGCCAGGCTCCTCTGTCCATAGGATTCTCCAGGCGAGAATATTGGAATAGGTTGCCATGCCCTCTTCTGGGAGATTCTTCCAACCTAGGGGCTGAACCCAGGTCTCCTGCATTGCAAGCAGATTTTTTACCTTCTGGGCCACCAGAGAAAACCATGAATCCTGGAGTTGGTAGCCTATCCCTTCTCCAGGGGATCTTCTGGACCCAAGAATCAAACCGGGGTCTCCTGCATTGCAGGTGGATTCTTTACCAGCTGAGCTACCAAGGAAGCCCCCTTGCTTTTCCTCCTTCTGCTTCAGTTCTTCTTTACTTTCTCTGTCCTGCTGCCTGGTGTCACTTGCACAGGAGACATTTAACTCTCTGTTCTTGGGGGAATCCCTGAAGAAGACAGATTTGCTTTCAAATTGGTAAAGTATTTTCAGCCTTGAAGGCTATGTGTAGAATCTCAATTTCTTGAGCACTAATAAATTCCAGGAGTTACTATATCAAATAATAGCGCTGAGATGGAGTCTTTGATGGGTGATTTCTTCTTTTCATTTCTCCAACTCTGTCTATATGAACTGAGGGCAAGAACTAATGGGCAAAAGCCCTCTGCCGTGGCTATCTGAAAATGCCCCAGAAGGCAGAGTGTATCCTATTCTGAACTCTGGAAAGTGTGATTCAAAGAACTATTCAAAAGTATTATTTCTGTCATAATTTAAGACTTATTTTAAAGTTTTCCAAACAGTTCAGGAATAGGAATAATACACAATGTGCACATGTCACTTGCAGAAAGCATAAATGAAAACTCTAAAGGATTTAATATGACACATTAAAATTATACAATATTTTACAGTTGTCTATCTGAAGGGTGAATGGATGTTAAGAGACTAGAAAATACATTTTAAATTCAGTTTATTTTTATTTGTAATTCCCCATCGTGGTTTCCATATTATTACTGTCCTTGGTTTCAAATCTAAGATTTTAGTTTTAAGTACTTTTCCCTAAGTAACCTGCATTTTATATTTATAATCATTATAATTTTAAATGGATGAAAACACTCAAAATGCATAGAGTAAGAATACTTCAAATATCATATTGAAAGGAACTCATTTCAAAAGAAAATATTTGCAAGTGAAATTCTTAGTCTGAACCACCACATTATTCTTTACATGTGGATTTTTTTAAAAAAGAAACGAAACAATTACTATATTGCTTGGGCTTCTATTTAGAGCATGTTAATGGATATAGTCTAACAATTTTCCCCTAAGAGAATATTTGATCACCTAAAACAGAAAGTTGAAAATGTTGCATCAGTATTTACATTCAGTTTATCTAAAACATTGAGCATAAATGAAACTGGCTCAAAAACTCATACCCAAAATTTAAAATAGAGCATTGTACAATAGATGTTATCAGGCTAATATTAACATCCAGACATACTAATATTCTATTTTTTTTAAAGTAAGATATAATTTAATGACAATGAGTGCTATGTCTCCCCCAAATATTCTTACTTCTACCTGAATTAAAAATGAATATTATCTTCATTCTTACAGAGTGGAGGTCAGAAATAAAATTAATGCAGATAAAACATTAAGTATTGTGTGTGGCACATATTAGGCCTTTTATAAATAATAATTAGAATTATTGCTTTTATCACTATTCCCATACTACTGGGGGAAAAAAATAACAGCTTTGGAATTCTGATTCATTTCCTAATGGATACTCTGTTTTTTCAAGAAAGTATGACTGAAATCCTTTTATTTCGATCCTCTGATAGCTCAGTTGAGTAGACTGCCTCGTAATGAGAAAGTCTCATTTCTTAATGTGTTGTGAACTTGTGTGCCTACATTGTTGGCGGAGAGGCTTGATACCTCAGGCTTGCTGGTCCGGCAGAGCTGCAGGGGCTCCACCGATGTGTGAAACTCGGGAGCTGTGGGCTGTTTTTTCATCAAGTGCACTTGACTTTCCTGCTGGTTTTCTTTCTAAGCTCCACCCTGAAAAGCACAGGCCTCTTTAGCAAAATTAAGGAAAACTGGAGTGATCTCTCTTTGGACCATAATCGTGTGAAATAGATTAAGAAGTACACTTGCTCTTGCCAGCAGGCAGCAACTACAAACTGACAACTGTTCACAGATACGAATCATAGAACAAAGGGAGCAGACAAAATGACTGGTCTTTATTTATCTTTACTCACAAAGGTGTGTATGTGTGTATAGATGTGGGGTGAGTATTTCTCCCTAGAGAAAGCAGGAAAATGACTGAAAGGAATATAGGGAAAATGACAGTTTGGAGAATAGTTATGTGTGTGTTGTGCTTTTTTTTTTTTTTTTATCTGTCACAGTTTAAAAAAATATTTCCACTTAAACTACATTGCAGAAGTTTTATAACTAAACTACTATTCCAGAGTTAATCTGTTAAATCATATTAATTGCTGTGAATTTGCCTCATGGCAACCTTAAATGCAGTTGTAGATGGTTAATTGTTCCTCTCCTCTCCTTATATCATCATGATCAGATTTTTCTTCCAAGGAAAATGCTGTCCTAGGTTTAGGCAAAGGAGGGCTGGACTAGCCCAGAGAGGAACAGTGTAGCATTTTCCCAGTTTACATAGATTGATTATTTTTAGATGTTGCTTCAGAAGAAAGAAAGAAAGAAAGAAAGTGAAGCCACTCAGTCCTGTCACTCTTTGCGACCTCATGGACTTTAGCCTACCAGGCTCCTCCATCCATGGGATTTTCCTGCCAAGGGTACTGGAGTGGGTTGCCATTTCCTTCTCAAGGGGATCTTCCTGATCCAGGTATTGAACTTGGGTCTCCCGCATTATAGGAAGATGCTTTACGGTCTGAGCTACCAGGGAAGTTCATGCTTTGGGAGGGAAGAGAATAAAAAGCTTGGACCAGATCAAGTATGATAAGTTGTGACATTTATTTGACACTTACAAAACCTGCACCCTTGCTGACTTTAGAAAAATGAAGTAAGGCTGAGGACACATTCTTGGGGTGGAAAGTTCTGTCTAGTACAGTTCACTGGAATCCCAGATTCAATATTCAGTCTAGTATTTATTTACTGAGAGAACTGAAAGGTCACTGAGGGTCCACTATCTCACCTTGATAATCCCGACTAGGCATGGATTTGTCCCTTTGCAAAATAAACACAACCTTATTGAGGGACGGGAAGGACAGCAGAGTTGGAGTTAAGGTTCTCTCAGAAACAGAAGGGACAGCTTATCTGGTACATCCAGTGTCCTGCATCCAGTGTGTGAGAGGCTGAGCCTCAAGATAAGGTATGAGAGACCGTGGGTGGAGCTGTAGAGCTACAGGAAGAATTCCAGACGGGGAAATTCTCATGGATTTCCTTGTTGACATTTAGGTAGAACCATGAAGGGAAGTGGATGCCTTCTTGAAATATGTGGGCTATGTAAAAAGACACCAGATGTACAATCTAATGCTCTAGAGAATCGAAACCCAAAAGTAAGACCATTGGCAGTCAGCAGTGTGAGGACACCCTGTCCACCAAGGGACCGGGGCAGTCCAGAACACCGCAGAGGAAGAGTAACTCATTCTGGCAAACCTAGAACATAGTTCTCATGGTGGGTGGAACTTCTTTCTAAAGGACTTTCGGGGCATTTATGAAGGCATTTTTGGTTGTCTCAAGTTTAGAGGAATGAGAACAATTTAGGAGGAGTGATCTGGGTTGCTAGCTAGCCAGCATGTTGAAAATTTGTCTTAATTTTTATAGGATTTTGAAGTATTCCATCAGATATTTTTGTGAGTTCAGAAACAGATTTTAATTTTCTGAGACTAGAACATAATTCTTTTATACACATAAACACAAAGTAAATTATTATTTTTTTTGCATGATCATAGTGTATGCTGAATTACCTGGAATGCAAATATTGTATAAATCTAGGAAAGGCTGCACTTTATTTTGTTCAGAACTATAAAATTTTTTCTTACATAACAGAAAATCAAGTTACCAACACTCTTATTGTAGTGGAATTTATATAGCAAATAAAACACACCTAAATCAGTAAGCTTTGTAGCTCTTTCATTTAAGTTATTGCTAACAGATGCAAATGTGTAATCACTTTATTTTGTTTTCTAGTGCAGTTTTCAAACATTTACATGTAAACTACACAGTACCTTATGATAAATTACTTTCCTCTTATTTTATTTTTACCTGTCATGTCATTATATTTATTCTTTGAAGTTGTATGTACTGTAGATTATATTATCTACAAACTTCATTTCAGTATAGTGGAGAGAATGTCAAATATTTGTAACAAAAGGGGAAGTAGGTGTGATAAGGTTGAGAATCTTCTCTCAGGTTCTGTAATATTAGAAAACATTCTTTGGAAGCCAGGATTAATGCCCTTGTAGGAGAAACTCCAGAGAGCTCCCTTGCCTCTTCTACCAGATGACCTTCTATGAGCCAAAAAACAGGTTTTCCCTGAGCACTGAATGTGTTGGCCCTTTTATCATGGACTAGAGTCTCTAGAACTTTGAGACATAAATTTCTGTTGTTGATAAACCACCCACTTCATGGTTTTCTGTTATAACAGCCCAAAGGAACAGATTTCACAGATGTAGAGAATATGACTTAATTGAAGTCATCAAGTTTATCATTAAAAGAGATATGAGTAGATAGTGTAATCAGGGTGTCCCGGAAATAGTAAAATGGGGGCACAGTGGTAAGACAATTGCTTAGATAACGTACTTAATAGTCATTTCTTTAAAGTTTTGTTTTTTAAGTAGTGTATGCTAGCTTACATCCTCCAGAGAAGAGGTTTCATTGATTTAGTTGTTTATTTTCTAGACACTCAAGTGTGAGATATGTGATCTTTAAAATAGATTACTCTAGGGTCTAGATCTTGAGTTGTTATTCAGTCGCTAAGTCGTGTCCCCGTGACTTTGAGACCTCGTGGACTGCAGCTTAGCAGGACTCCATGTCCCTCACTATCTCATGGGGTTCGCCCAAGTTCATGTCCATTGAATCAGTGATGTTATCCAACCATCTCATCCTCTGCCACCCTCTTCTCCTTTTGCTTCAATTTTTCCCAGCTTCAGGGTATTTCCCAATGAGTCAGTTCTTCTCATCAAGTACCCAGAGTATTGGCGCTTCAGCTTCAGCATCAGTCCTTCCAATGAGTATTCAGGGTTGATTTCCCTTAGGATTGACTGGTTTGATCTCCTTGCTGGAGAGTCTCAAGACTCTCCTTGCTCAAGAGTCTCTTCTCCAGCACCACAGTTCAAAAGCATCAATTCATCAATGCTCAGCCTTCTTTATAGTCCAACTCTCATATCCATAAATGATTACTGGAAAGACCATAGCTTTTACTACACGGCCCTTTGTCAGCAGAGTAATGTCCTTACTTTCTAACATACTCTCTAGGTTTGTCATAGCCTTACTTTCAAGAAGCAAGCATTTTCTAATTTCATGGCTGCAGTCACCATCCACAGTGATTTTAGAGCTCAAAAAGAGAAAACCTGTCATTCCTTCCATATTTTCCCCTTCTGCTTGCCATGAAGTAGTGGGACTGAATGTCATGGTCTTAGATTTTTTAATGTTGAATTTTAAGCCAGTTTTTTTTCACTCTCCTCCTTTACTCTCATCAAAAGACTCTAGTTCCTCTCTGCATTCTGCCATTAAAATGGTATTATCTGCATATCTGAGACTGTTGATATTTCTCCCAGCAATCTTGATTCCAGCTTGTAACTCATCCAACCTGGCATTTTGCATGATGTACTCTGCATATAAATTAAATAAGCAAGGTGACAGTATACAGCCCCCTCATACTCCTTTCCCAATTTTGAATTTGTCTCTTTTTTTATGTTTGGTTCTAACTGTTGCTTCTTGACCCGCAAATGTATTTCTCAGGAGACAGGTAAGATGGTTTGGTATTCCATTCTCTTTAAGAATTTTCCACAGTTTGTTATGATTCACACAGTCAAAGGCTTTCTAGTAGTCAATGAAACAGAAGTAAAGGTTCTTTTGGAATTCCCTTTCTTTCTTTCTTACTTCCCATGTGTAAGCACAACTTTGTGACAGTTTGAACATTCTTTAGGACTATTGGAATTTGAATGAGAACTTACCTTTTCCTCTGGTCACTGCTGGGTTTTCCAAATTTGCTGACAATTGAGTGCAGCATTTTAACAGCATCATCTTTTAGTGTTTTAAAGAGCTCAGCTGGAATTCCATCACTTCCACTAGCTTCGTTCATAGTAATGCTTCTTAAGGTTCACTTGACTTCACCCTGCAGGATGTCTGACTCCAGGTGAGTGACCACACCAAAGTCATTATCTAGCTCGTCAAGATCTTTTTTATGCAGTTCTTCTGTGTACTTTCGCCACATCTACTTAATCTCTTCTGCCTCTGTTAAATGTTTACTGTTTCTGTCCTTGATCATGCCCATCCTAACATGAAATGTTCCTTTGATATCTCCAGCTTTCTTGAAGAGATCTCTAGTCTTTCCCTTTCTATGGTTTTCCTCTGTTTCTTTGCATTGTTCATTGAAAAAAGTCTTTTTATCTCTCCTTGCTATTCTCTGATTCTCTAGATCTTGGGCATCTGACACATTTTCTGTATGTTCTCAACATCCATGTAATGGAACGGAAAGAGCCTATTTAGATTAATCAGACCAGTGTAACTTTTTCTATTTACTAACAAGCTGAGCGCTAACAGAAGGATGGACTGAGGGTGGTAGTCCCTGATAGGATTAAATGGGATGGGATGGACTAGAGTAGAATTGGAACGAGATATTCAGAAATATGAGTGATCCATAGCCAGCGCTCATTTGGAAAGTCAGGCTGCTGAAAAGTTTTTACTGAGCCTCACTAAAAGTAAGAGGTTGGATGGGATAACTTTTTATTATTATTATTATTTTGTTCCAGCCTGAAATGAAAACAAATCAAAACAAAATTCAATACCCACATATTGTCTTATTTTTACTTTATTCCATATATATATTTCCATATGGTGATTCCACACCCACATTTTCACTTGAGAGCCAAAAATTTCAATGATGGAAATCATTAGAGGTACAACACAAGAAAAGGTTTTATACAAAAATGAAAAACGTTTATGCATAGGGTCATCCGTAGCTCTTCACAGTCTGACTTAGATTTCTTACCTAGGCCAGGACTAGTGTCTTTGGACATGTATGTGATGCTCACTTAGTGTCAGTATAGATAAAGTGCCTCTAATTTGGGAGCATAAAGAGCCTCTGATAATTGTCCATAAAACAGACAAAAGCCCAAAAGACCTAAAATAAATCTCTGAAAACGTAAAGCTGGCAAAATGTACACAAGTAACAGGCTGTACTGTAACAGTAACCAGTAAGCCCTATATCACTGTTTATAAACATAATGATTGCATAACACATAATTTTCTTTCTTCTATTATTGAATAGAATAGATAGTGGCTCGGTCAGTAAAGAATCCACCTGCAGTGCAGGGGGCTTAGGTTCAATCTTTGGATGGGGCAGATCCCCTGGAGAAAACAATGACAACCCACTTTAGTATTCTTGCCGAGAAAATCTCACAGATAAAAGAGCACCTTTCTTTAGAATTGTGAGTAGTGAAAAGCAGTATCCATACTTCTCCCTTCAACATTTTTAACAATTTGATTGAGATGTAATTCATATCTCAGACAAGTTCACCCATTTAAACTGCACAATTCAATGGTTTTTAGTATACATCATTACTGATTTTTTAAACTATAATTCTTTCTCTTTCTATATACATATATGTATATGTATACATCATATACATATATGTATGTAAATATACATATATGTCACTTGCCAATTAATACCATTTAAGCATAAAATTCAGTGGCATTAATTATATCGACAACGTACAACTCTCACTATGATCTATTTTCAAATATTCTTTTTATCACCTTAAACAATATTTTAAAAGAGAATCAGCCACGTTTGATTCAGAGAAAGTCAACCATAACCTAAGAAAGCCACAGTTCCCAATAGTCTTATGTATATCAGTCGATTTAATAGAGAAAAATAGAGGGGAGTTTACAGCAACACTGGAGTACATCTTGAAGCAACTGCATCCTTCCACACCTGTGAACACACAGGTACCCATTCTCTCAGATCCAGCACAAACAGTCTCATGTCCACATGGATGCAGGATTATAAACGCTGGTGCCCATGTAGTCTCTCACCAGGCTGAGCTTGCCTTACAGAAAGCAAATGCAAACATGAAGGAATAGACAATCAAATGCTGGGGAAACAGGGTTGCAGTGAGAGGGGTAGGTGAAGTAGTATGACCATTAGAAAGAAGAATGTTTAGGCATTTACCTAGCCGTCTAGTAGTTAGGACTCTGCCCTTCAAAGGGAGCTTCCTTGGTGGCTCAGTGGGTAAAGAATCTGCCTGCAACGTAGGAGACTTGTATTCAATCCCTGGGTCAGGAAGATCCCCTGGAGAAGAAAATGGCAACCCACTCCAGTATCCTTGCCTGGGAAATCCAATAGACAGAAGAGCCTGGTGGGCTACAGTCATGGGATTACAAAAGTTGGACATGACTTAATGACTAAACCACTATCACCACTTCAAATGGAGGGGCTACGGATTCAATTCCTTGTCNTTAAATGCCAGCACACTTCCTTCCAGATCTTGCTCTCAGAGCTAACTCTTCACAGAATATCTTCAACTCTTCCCACTAACAAGCAACTTTTCTCTAACTTCAAATATGCTTATATTCATCTTGAAAAACCAAAACTTAACTTTAATGCCCCTGTAGTAAGATGTGTATAAGAGACAGGTGACAGTCCTCCTTAAATTACACAAGGCCAAAAAAAAAAAAAAAAAAAAAAAAACGAACCAAGAATGAGAACTAGTGGTTAGGTAAATTTGATGGCTTTAAAACATGTCCTCTCATCAAGAGGTAGAGTCCAAGTCTCTTCTCTTTAAAATATAGGCTGGCCTTATGAACCTCTTTTCTAAGAACAAACTGAAAGGGAAACAAGACTGTATGAGTTTTGAGACTAGGTTAGAAAGACTAGTAACTGTTCTTGGCACCTAGCTTTGCAGAAACCCAGTCCACAGCGAGAGGCTCAGTTCAGTTCAGTTCAGTCACTCAGTCGTGTCCGACTCTTTGTGATCCATAAATCACAGCACGCCAGGCCTCCTCGTCCATCACCAACTCTCAGAGTTCACTCAGACTCATGCCCATTGAGTCAGTGATGCCATCCAGCCATCTCATCCTTTGTCATCCCCTTCTCCTCCTCCCCCCAATCTCTCCCGGCATCAGAGTCTTTTCCAATGAGTCAACTCTCTTTGCATGAGTTTGCATGAGTACTTATAAGTATTTTGGCCAACAGCTCCCACTGAAGTTGCAGCTGACAGGCAGCATCCATCATGAAACATATGACTGAGGAAATGATCAAAATAACTTAAGTTCACCATCTGACCAAAACCATATGAGAGGCATGGAGCAACAACCAATTAGCTGAGCCAGGTCAGCACCCAGAACCATGAGAGATGATAATAAACAATCCTCATTTTTATGCAATTAAATTTGGGGTGATTTGTTGTGCAGTAGTTGGTAACCAGAACAGTTAAGTGAAGCCATCGAAGTAGGGTAGTTAAACGAGTTATATAGGAAATGATCAGCAAAGGCTAGGATTAAGGCTACTTTTTCCATATTTGCTTTCCTTGAAATAGAAGGAAGAAAGGAATGTTTTAAAATGTCAGTTTATTTTTCTTATGTTTTTCTATTTGGTTAAATTGAGTGACAGGCTTTCAAATGAAAGTAAATTTAACAATATTTATTTAAAGGATACATATTTTTATAATTAAACACAGAACAATTTAAGATATTTTTCATTACTCATTTATTAAGTAGAGCATATTTCTTAGATTGGAATGGAATTTTTATTTGGAAGTAAATGAATAAAGATATCTCAAACACATGAAGCTTTATAACTAACTTTAATTATTTTTATTTATTCATTGTTAGTATTTA
Organism: Neotragus moschatus; assembly: GCA_006410615.1. Lineage (NCBI taxonomy): Eukaryota > Metazoa > Chordata > Mammalia > Artiodactyla > Bovidae > Neotragus > Neotragus moschatus. The sequence goes on along the minus strand of SJYA01001578.1, from coordinate 390,240 downwards.
TTAAGCATCTATTAAGTGCTGGTTATTCTTCTTATGGTATAACACCACAGTTGATAATATATAATCTTTGCACTCAAGAAGTTTATAAGAATATTTTATGGGAGAGACAAAAAAGCAAACCAGAAACTATGACGGTTGTGGTTTAGTTGCTAGGTCATGTCTGTCTCTTTGCGACCCTAAGGACTGTAGCCTGCCAGGCTCTTCTTTCCATGGGATTTCTCAGGCAAGAATACTGAAGTAGGTTGCCATTTCCTTCTCCAGGGGTTTTTCCCAACCCAGGAATTGAACTCAGGTCTCCTGCATTACAGGCAGATTCTTTACAGACTGAGCTACAAGGGAATCCCAGAAATTATGGTACAGTATGCCGAGTCCCACATACAAGTAATCAATATCATGTAGGGACAAATCATGAACTCTTAAGAAGAGGCTGGAGGAGTGTCAGGAAAGGATTCTTAGAGGGAGTCACAGCTACATTAATATCTAAAGGAAAGAAGCCAAGTGTTCATCTAGTGAAGCTCTAGGGGCTAACGGTAATGTTGGGAGGAGGAGAGCTAACAGTTTGGGCAGAGGGTATAGAATGTGCAGAGACTTGGAGGCAAGAGTGAATATGTGCTCAGTCACTTCAGTATCCGACTCTTTGTGACCCTATGGACTTCAGCCCATCAAGCTTCTCTGTCCATGGGATTCTCCAGGCAAGAATACAGGAGGGCTTGCCATGCCCTCCTCCAGGGGATCTTCCCAACCCAGGCATTGAACCCATGTCTCCGGCAACGCAGGCAGATTCTTTACCTCTGAGCCACTGGGAAAGCCTGGAAGCAAGAATATACGCATCCAGTTCCGAGCACTGCAAGTGTCTCAAGATGACTGGGACAAAGCTCACAAGGCAGAGAAGCAACAAGACAAAGCACCAGAGACCCCTCAGTCATGTTAATAATTTTGACTATTTAAAAGAGAGGCCAGATCAGATTTGACTGCAATGCGAAAAACATATTTGAAAGAAGTAAGACTAGAACTTGGCAGATCAATCAGAACACTGTTGCAGCAATTCAGGCAAGAACAGGCAGAACATGAAGGCATTTGATGGTGCAAGAAGAGGAAATGGAGGAGAATGATCATTTTCATCATATCTGCCTGACGCCCTTTTGGACACAGATAAAACTGATTGCAAGTTAGTAATCTAATTTCGGAGGGACAGATCCTGGATGTGTATTTCAGGGTGCCAAAACCTATTGAGAGAGTGGCCCACCCATGTGGCATTCTGAATCAAATGCCGTATATACTGTAAAAGCAGACAGTGCTTTGGTAAGCGAGTAACAGCTTTCAACCAAAAATTTGTCTTTTAATGAGATATCTCTACCATACCAGTAATATGAATGTTTGTTTATATGAAAACAAGCATTGGTGTGTGTATATGTAGGTGTCAAATGAATATTCATACCTCATGTGTCATTTAACATTTTCACAGTCTGACCTTGAGTGAAGGGGTCAGAGACCCACTCATTAATGAAATGATAACCCTTTCCTTATGAGCCTACTTGGTATTGCAAATTGGAATTTGTTCAGCCCCTTTTGAGAATGATTCCTCAAATTAGGACCGTGTACTAGGTGTTAACAGTGCCAGTGTGCTTTGAATAAAATCAGCACCTATAGATGAAGTAATTTATTTTTTAAATATTGCCTTTGTATAAGTATATTCATGGATATGTGTGTTGTATAATTATTTTGAAGATGCATATGTATATTAAAGTTGATAAATACAGACACTGAGTAAACTGAACCACTCAAGAACAGAATCTTCTGATTCATTCCATGTCAGTTCAAAGAGGAATTCAAGTCATTTTTGCCAACACAGTAAGTGATATGGGTAGGACAACTGCTTTCTTCTGCTGCTACCAGAACAAATTAACATCACTGTAGGGAGAAGAAAAAGAAATGGTGCACAGCAATTCATAAAGTAAATAACCATAGTAGCTGTATCTATTGTCATCAAGCCAAAAATGCTTTGGTTTAAATCACTTGTACTAATTGCTGAAATTTCAATGAATCATTAGGAATAAGTATTTATAGAAATTCAAAACTGAAATTTAGCGGTGCTATAGATTTCATATCTGTATTATTTATTTCACTTTATTTAAAAATGTTATTAAAAAAGATTAGCCTGGGAGTTGTGAAGGCAGGTCAAGATGATCACAAATGGATGGTTCTTGTATTGGGGCTGATAGTAAATATTCATTATGATGGAGAGCATACATTTACTGTTTTTCAAGTTCTTTATTATGTTTTACTCTTTTAGCTACAAACTATGTATTATGTCAGTTTAATCCAAAAGGAAAGCAAGCAAGGAAAAAATTATGGGCTGCAGACCATGTGCCAGACACTGTTTAGTTCAGTTCAGTCGCTCAGTTGTGTCTGACTCTTTGAGACTCCATGAATTGCAGCACGGCAGGCCTCCCTGTCCATCACCATCTCCTGGAGTTCACTCAGACTTGCGCCTATCAAGTCAGTGATGCCATCCAGCCATCTCATCCTCTGTCGTCCCCTTCTCCTCCTGCCCCCAATCCCTCCAAGCATCAGAGTCTTTTCCTACGAGTCAACTCTTCGCATGAGGTGGCCAAAGTACTGGAGCTTCAGCTTTAGCATCATTCCTTCCAAAGAAATCCCCAGGACTGATCTCCTTCAGAATGGACTGGTTGGATCTTCTTGCAGTCCAAGGGACTCTCAAGAGTCTTCTCCAACACCACAGTTCAAAAGCATCGATTCTTCGGCACTCAGCCTTCTTCACAGTCCAACTCTCACATCCATACATGACTACTGGAAAAACCATAGCCTTGACTAGATGGACCTTAGTCGGCAAAGTAATATCTCTGCTTTTGAATATGCTATCTAGGTTGGTCATAACTTTTTTTTCCAAGGAGTAAGCATCTTTGATTTCATGGCTGCAGTCACCATCTGCAGTGATTTTGGAGCCCAAATAAATAAAGTCTGACACTGTTTCCACTGTTTCCCCATCTATTTCCCATGAAGTGATGGGACTGGATGCCATGATCTTTGTTTTCTGAATGTTGAGACACTGTCAGACACTGTGACACTGTCTTATTCAATTGCCACAGTCACACTCTGAGTTATAGCCAACATCATTTTCAAATGAGTGATCTTAGACTTTGCAACCAGTTGCAGTTCTCTGGCCAGTAAGTTTTGGCGATAGGACTCAAAAGATCTGTCTGGTTAGATATCTCACAGTCTATAGGAATATCAATTACCCCTGTCACTTGCCTCCCAGTTTCACTGGGTGGCCAAGAATGTCACCTTTCCAGAAGGAGATAAAAATGTAAAGGAAGAATCAAATTACCAGAATCTGAATTTTGTGATTCCCCAATTATAAAGTTTTTGAATTTCAAAGGAATTTGGAGGTGTTCTGGTTTAAGGGGCCTTTTATATAGAGGAAGCAAATGAAACTCGCAGAGGAAACCTGATGGATTCAATGCCATTACCATTTCTAGTAGTGGGCTTGGGGCTAGACTTCACTTCTGTGGAGCCATACTGGAAATGTATTTACTCCTACATAAATCACAGTAAAATGTTAGTCACTCAGTCTTATCTGATTCTTTGTAACTCCTGGACTGTAGCCCACCAAGCTCCTCTGTCCATGGAATTCTCCAGGCAAGAATAGTGGAGTGGCTTGCCATTCCCTTCTCCAGGGGATCTTCCCAACCAAGGGATGAAACTCGAGTCTCCTGCACTGTAGGCAGATTCTTTATTGTTTGAGGCACCAGAGAAGCCCTCAGAAATCACAGTAAAAGAATACCTAATTTTCATGAGATTAAATGCACATTCAAAGCAGACACATCCTGTTTTGCTACATTTGAATTCTTAGTTTTGCTTTTCAGAAAATGATGGTGTATAAAAATTTGAACAGTTTGCTTTTGAGTTCCTTTTGCTATGTTTTCTCTTCATTCTTTTTACTACTGTAGAAGTGTCTAAAAGTAAACCAAAACAATAACAGAATTAAGTTGAAACGCAAAAGGAAGTTACATCATATATGACCAGTTCAGATAAATTCATTCTGGCTTGGCTTGATGCCATTTTTTGCAGGAACCTTCCTTTTACAGTTGCCCATCCACTGTATTTTTTTTTTTTTAACTCTATCTGCCCCTGAATCTATCACTCTTTCCTGTCTGTTGGCACTTTCTCAGCTGTTCCAAAAGCTATTCTCAGATTTTGGCCCTGAGGACACAAAGTTCTTTGGTCTGAATCACAGATACTCTTCAGTTTGAGGTACAAGCTGCCTTTTTTTCAACTCAAAACATCCTTGACCTCCGTCCATAGAATTGTACTCTCTCTCTCTCTCTCTCTCTATATATATATATATATATATATATAGTATTTGAACTGATGTAACACATTCAATGTACATTGTACCTAGCATCACTGACATTTTGTCCCAGTTCGCCAGAACCTCCCACTTTTAGCTCTGTATTTGAGAAAATGCCCTCTGTCTCAGGAAAAATGGGATAAGAACCAGTTTTCAATGGTGTTTTTCATATACTTTATTAGATTTTTCAAACAACTCTAAAGCTTAGACAAAATAGAGATTATCACCATAATTTTGAAAAATTCTTTGCTTATTAGTTTCACAATTAACTCTATCATTTTTGAGACCTTAGATATGTGTTTGTTTATTCATCTGTAAAAACAAACAAAAAAGGCACTTAACAAAGCAAGTGACCCATACGGGTCCTCTACTTGCTGGCCTATTCAAACTCAAGTAAATGCATAGTATCCAGAAATATTAAGTGATTGGCTCAAGGTAATCATTTTAATGTTTGTTGCCTTAATACTACACCCAGCTGATTCTTTTTTTCCTAGTTTAGATGGTTCTTTCAGGTTCCCCATCTAATACATTCTTTCCGAACTCCAGAATTCTTCCCTGCTAGTCCTGTAAGCATCAGCCTTCATAGCCTTCATGGTAGCCTCCACAGAGGACTTCCTTTCCAAGCAGTAGAATATCCACCCTAATAGGAAAGGAGTTGGGATTCCTGAGTCACCTGGCTCTGACATTTACAAGCTTGGAAACTTCAGTGCTGAGGTTTTTGCTCTGGTGTCTCTAATTTCATCAGTTGTTAAAGGGAGGGATAGGACAGTATCATCTCACAACATCCTAGCATTGCTTCCTTCTCACATAAGGGCATGTGGAAATTAGCAAAATGATTACTAGATTATTATTTTTTTAAAGGACATTTTAATTACCTGGAGAAAGTCCAAGAAGATATAGGTTTAGAAAACTTAGGTTAGATATACAAATAATTGGGAAATATGTACAGATTATTATTAGATCTTGAAAAATACCTACTATACATGTACAGTTAAAATGAATGATTCAGAACCCATGAGAACTCTCGCTTCATTTAGGGAAAGCTTACTTTTTGTGTTATTGGGAGTCCTATAGATTCTTGGCTTGTGAAGCTCTATTCCAGTTAACTCTGTTATGTGTATGATCTATCATGAAGTAAATGCTGTCATTCCATGAATTGGGCTAAAATTGGAGAGCATGATTCTTAGTCTCTCTCTTTTTTTTTTTGGTTTGTGTGAATTGCCATCAGTGGGGCTTGCCTGGTGGCTCAGACAGTGAAGAATCTGCCTGCAATGCGGGAGAACGGGGTCCAGTCCCTGGGTCATGAAGATCTCCTGGAGGAAGAAATGGCAACCCACTCCATTATTCTTGCCTGGAGACTCCCATGTACATAAGAGCCTAGTGGACTAGAGTACAAAGGGTTGCAAAGAGNATGGCATCACTGACTCGATGGACATGAGTCTGAGTGAACTCTGGGAGTTGGTGATGGACAGGGAGGCCTAGCATGCTGCGATTCATGGGGTCACAAAGAGTCGGACACGCCTGAGCGACTGAACTGAACTGACCTGAATACATATGTAAGAAATCTAGAAAGAATGGTTTTGTTGAACTTATTTGCAGGGAAGGAGTGGAGAGGCAGATGTAGAGAATAGACTTGTGGCTACAGTGGGGAAAGGAGCCCAGCCTGGCATTCTGTGATGACCTAGAGGGGTAGGGTGGGGAAAAAGAGGTAGGGCAGGGAGGAAGGCTCTGGAGGGAGGGCATTATTATTATTAAGTATTATTCTGATGGCTGATTTGCACTTTTATACAGCAGAGGGAAATTGTAAAGCAATTTCCCTCTAATTAAGAATAAAAAAGAAAATGTATTAAAGAATAAAAAGAATGCTTGCTATGAACACACTCTCTTTTCCTGATGGCTGGGAAATGCAGAAGCTGGTTTTGACCCCAAGAAGGACTTCACTCCCAGAGGTCGGCAGAACTGCTCACTGCCCTGGGTTCCCAGATGACCTTGTAGAGTGGAGCCCTTCACTTGTCCTAACTGCTCTGCCTACCTTTGGAATCAGATAGCAGGGAGTGAAAACTCTTTCATCTTATTTAAACCATTGTATTCAGGACTCTTTGTTAAGAGTAGCTTGCTGCTGCTGCTGCTGCTGCTGCTAAGTAGCTTCAGTCATGTCCGACTCTTTGCGACCCCACNTCCTAACTGCTCTGCCTACCTTTGGAATCAGATAGCAGGGAGTGAAAACTCTTTCATCTTATTTAAACCATTGTATTCAGGACTCTTTGTTAAGAGTAGCTTGCTGCTGCTGCTGCTGCTGCTGCTAAGTAGCTTCAGTCATGTCCGACTCTTTGCGACCCCACAGACGGCAGCCCACCAGGCTCCCCCTTCCCTGGGATTCTCCAGGCAAGAAAACTGGAGTGGGTTGCCATTTCCTTCTCCAATGCATGAAAGTGAAAAGTGAATGTGAAATCACTGAGTCGTGTCCAACTCTCAGCGACCCCATGGACTGCAGCCTACAAGATTCCTCCGTCCATGGGATTTTCCACGAAAGAGTACTGGAGTGGGGTGCCAACTTTATGTATATATGGCCTTTGGATCCACCAATGTGGTCTAGGATTTCCAAAGGCCATATATAAATAAAGTTTGGTTTGCTGCTGCTGTCTTACATTTAAATGCAAAAAAATGGTTACTCAGAAGCATACACAAGTGATCAGTTATGCAATCAATATGTAAAATCAACTAAGTAAAAAATATTGGAAAATATGAAACCAAGTAGGAAATTATTTCATTAAAAAATACAGAGTACAGAAAGTATAAAGGAAAAAGGTTGCTATGTCTGAGTGCACTAAAGTTAAGAATATCTGTTTAGCAATGCACTTCATAAAAACTGTGAAAGCACAAACCATGACCACAGAAGGGTTATTTCCTGCAATTACTAACAGTGTGTTATTGTCCAAAATATGTGAAAAACCACCCAAAACTAACAAAAAGACAAAAGAAATTTCAATAGGAAAATAATCCCAACAAAGGGAGCAAACATGGCAAATAAATGTGGAAATAATGTGCTAAATCTATTAGTTATCATTTAATACAAATAAAAATTGCCATAAGGGTCACTTTACATCCTCCAGATTGGCAAAACTTTTAAAGGTGAAAATAACAGCTCAGAAGCTTTTATTCTTCATTGTTTTGAATAAGAATTCACACAGTCATTGCAATCTGGTGGTTTCATTCCTAAACAGACATCTTAGTGAAACTCCCGAGTGCACTAGGAAATGTGCACAGGAATATTTAAAAACAGCAGTGCATTTAGCAAGATTCCTAGAGTCAGAACAACTAAGTGAACCATCCATTAGAATAAATCTCCAAAGCCAAATGCTGAGTGATAAGCACACGAGAGTATATACAATATGTTTCCTTGACTAAAATATTCAAATACACGAGACTTAAATGTAGTCACGTTTAAGAATACATATGCATGTCGTAAAATTCTGAGGAAAATCAAAGTAATGGTCAGTTCTAAATTTAGTTCATTTTTCACTTCCTGGGCAGAGGAGGAGGATATTGTTGATAATGTTTTCTTACTCACCAAGAGTGATGAAAAGATGCTCATTAAGTGTGCTATTTTCCTCTATACATACAGGTTAGCCATCCTGTTTGGCATAAATGACAACACTTCATAACATATAGTTCTAAAATATTTTTGAACAAATTAGACAAATGATAAATAAAGAGCATGTTCCTATGGAAGGTGAAGGTTAAAGGTTTTATTCTTATATGAATACAGGTCAATGCTTAATATGACAGACTAACTATTATAAATTCACTTACAAACCCTCCACTAAAGCTCTGACCCATCCCTACCTCCCACCTACACATATGATCACTAACAATTTTTTTGATAGCTGAAAGCTCTAATGTGGCATTCAACCTCTAGATTTTACATAGAGTAGGCTAAAAAAGAAGAAAAACAAATACCACCACATACTATTTGTAATTCTTTGTTTTTCAGAGTCACATTGGAAAATGTGCTGTATCCATTAACCTTTTTGCAAAGAGCAGAAGGTAAGCTAGTTAACATTTGACAGCTTCGCAGTCTATCGACTTCTAATGAAAAATGCACTGCTACCTTTATTTTCTGGATACCTGTCAGTTGCAGAGAGTTTGTTACAAGGAGAGCCATTACTAGCACTGTGTTTTACTTCCCAATTCCCCATATTCTGTCAGTAAATATAAATTGAGGGGGATCTTGACTTACTACCCTCTGCATTTTAATTTTCTTACCCAGTAATCTCATATTGACCAGTTGCTTGTTAATGGTTTAGTCTGTGCCTAATAAATGAATTTTGCAGATCTTGGAAGTAGCGCCTGATAGCAATCATGTAGGATAGTCCAGAGTTAACTGTTTTCCTTTGACACAAAGCAAGAAGTGGCTAATGGAAACGACACAATCTTCTCTGGCCTTGGAAATTATCCAGCATGCTCCCATAATCACAGAATAGTTAAAAATGATGATGGTATCGTGGAATATTTGTCCAAGCGACAACAAAGATGCAGGTGCAGTAACAATAATACGGTGACAGAGTCCCCAAAGGAAAAAGGTGAGAGCCTTTTCCAGCCTAGAGTAACATCAGTCAGTAAATGGATGTCCTTTCTGGCATATAATTAATGGCCTGGGATTTCACTCAGTAATTGGCTATTACATAAGACTTCACCATTTACTGATAGGTAATTCAGAAGTCCCTAAAGTTCTTTGTCAGTCCTCTATAAGTGTAGGCAATAGAGCATGTACTCTTTCTCAATTCCCCCCCTTTTTTAGAGCTGTCCATACATATCTGAATAATTCTTAGTGTTTGTATCAGTTTGGATAATTTCAATGTCAGGTAACAGAGGAACGGGGTATTGTTGATAATCTCTTTCTTACCAGGAGTGATGAGAGGCTGCTTATTAAGTGTACTATTTCTCTCATATAATAAGTCCTCAAGTGAGTTTCCAAGGTTAGTTAATTCTACAGTTGAACAATGTCAAGGGGCCAGATTTTTCCATTTTGACCCATCATCCTAAGCCTTGTAACCTTTGTTCTGATACGTGTCCTCTCCTAGACATGCTGCTGCTGCTAAATCACTTCAGTCGTAATCAACTCTGTGCGACCCCATAGACGTCAGCCCACCAGGCTCCCTCGTCCCTGGGATTCTCCAGGCAAGAACACTGGAGTGGGTTGCCATTTCCTTCTCCAATACAGGAAAATGAAAAGTGAAAGTGAAGTCGCTCAATCATGTCTGACTCTTAGCTACCCCATGGACTGCAGCCTACCAGGCTCCTCCATCCATGGGATTTTCCAGGCAAGAGTACTGGAGTGGGGTGCCATTGCCTTCTCCGTCCTAGACATGAGGAACCCATATATCATGGTATAATAATTAACTGACACATTTTAAAATCTCAGATTTGAGATATAAATGATTCATAACATTGTGTAAATTTAAGGTGTACAATGTAATATCCTGATATATGTATATATTGTGAAAATATTACCATGAGAAGCTTAGTTAACACACTCATCAACCAACATAGTATGACATTTTCTTTTTCTTTCAATATGGCCAGAGCTTTTAAGATTTACTCTCTCAGAAACTTTCAAGTATACAATATGTTATTGCTAACTATAGTCATCATGTTGTTCATTACATCCCCAGGACTTATTCATCTTACAGCTAGAAGTTTGTATCCTTCGACTTTCTCTATACATTTGCCTCCTGCTTCCCCTGGAAAACACCAATTAGCTCTGTTTCTGTGAGCTCCCCGCCTTTTATGATTTCATGTATGAGTAAGATTGTTCACTATTTGTCTTTCTCTGACTGTTTTATTTCACTTAGCACAATGGTCTCAAGTTCCATCCACATTCTCACAAACAGCAGGATTTTCTTCTTTTTATAGCTAAATAATATTCCATTGTCTATATATGTGTATGTGTGTGTGTCCATGTTTTGGCTATTGTTGAGAATGTTACAATAAATATGAAGTGCAGCTATCTCTTCCAGATAGTAACTTTATTTCTTTCAAATAAATACCCTGAAGTATAATTGCTGAATCATATAGTAAACCTATTTTCAAGTTTTGAGAAAATTTTATACTGTTTTCCATAGTGGTTTTACTAATTTACAATCCCACCAGGCATGTAAAAAATTTCCCTTTAATCCACATCTTCCACAGCACTTGTTATCTCTTACATTTGTTATGTTAACCATCACAATGTGAAGTTACAACTCACTATAGTTTTGATTTGTGTTTCTTGATCATTTGTAATGTGAACATTTTTGCATGTATCTGTTTGCCATTTGACTACCTTCTTTGAAAAAAAAAAATGTCTATTCAGGTCCGTTGCCCATATTTGGTTGGATCATTTGTGGTGACTCCAGCTTTTTTCTTCTCTTTTAGGATACTTTGGCTACTTGGAGTCTTTTCTGGTTCCAAAAATTTTTGGAATTTTTCTATTTCTTTAAAAATGCCACTGGAATCTTAATAAAAATTACATTGAATCTATAGATAATTTTGAGTAGTATGGACATACAACTCCAACCCCAGTGGAATCTCTCTCATGTCTCATGATTGGGTCACAACCATTTGTACACAGATCACCGACAATATATGTAGATTTGCTCATACTAATTAAGATGTACTAACCTGCTACTGAACTGAACTGAACTGAGCTGAACCTGGTATCAGCTGTGCAGGAATCCAACCTTCACTGAAAAGCAAGATTTTTTTTATGTAACAAACTCATCATTCTATTGGGCAGATGGCTATTAAGTTGGCAACCAAGAGTGTCTGCTGTAAAAATGGAAAAGGCCTTTAGAAATTTCTATGCAGTGCCTTCACTTAAATCTATATAAAATCCAAATTATCTTTGCTCATTTGACTCTTACATAGATTCTTTTCTTAATGATCCACGAGAGAAAGCTCACTATAATTTTTAAATAATGTCCTAGTCTCTAAGTCCTTCAGTAAAATGATTTTTTCTTCTAATACCTCATTCTTAAGCCGAAGAATGTTTTAGTTAGAGATTGCTTCTAAAAGATCCAAACAAAAGAAAAGAAGCCAATATCTAGGCACTTTGTAGTACTTCTCAGGAGAGATGTTTAGACTTCTGATTGAAGAAAGAACGTAAAGCAAAAGGAAATCATAGCTTGTTTTTTTTTCCCCCCAGCTCATTTGGTGAAGAGGAATCCAATAGGAAACTGAGAAAGAAAGATCAAAAATAAATTTGACTTTATCTATTCATAATTCTTACCTCATCATGCTCTTAAATGAAATATATATACTGTTACTGTGGAGGTTGAAGATAGAGAAAATTTGTGACAAAGAACTTGCTAAGTTTTCAGAAATAATGTTCTGTATTGTGATAAGCATTTTGCAAGGAGCTTGTTCAGAGTCTAAGTGGCTCAAAATATGTATAAATGAGAAGAAATATGAGAAAAGTAAGCCAATATGTATAGATTACCTACTGCATGTAAGGAGTAGACATTTTATATACATTTTGAAGTGTTTTCTGCCTACCAGACTTAACAAAATGCACACTAGCTTCCACGTTTTCTTTTGAGAAACTGTTGATCAGAGAAATGATGTGATTGGCCCTACTGCTCACAGGGACTGTGTGTGATTGAGTTGGGAACCAAATAGGCATGTCTCTGATCACACAGTGTGTAATTGTACCAAACACAGATGTCCTAGCTCTCTACCTTAACCTCATCAAATATGTCTAGGGAATGAGGTGAAATAAGTGAAAACACTTAAAAAAACTCTACTTTGGGTATACAAATACTGGTTTCTTATTGTTGTTTGGTTGCCAAGTTGTGTCCGACTCTTTTATGACCCCATAAAATGGTAGCCTGCCAGGCTTCTTTGTCCATGGGATTTTCCAAGCAAGAATACTGGAGTGTCATTTCCTTCTCTAAAAAAATGGTTATGTCTATGCATTAAGTAATGGGAATGGTGGAGAAATGGAAAATTTTAAGTATTTTGTGAAAGAGGTCTTTATTTAGAGCCCTTGGAATCAAATATCTGTTTTCCTGAATTGTTGGAAAGAGTATGAAATCAAGAGGCACATATATGTTTAATTAAATATAGACATTTCCTACACTTTCAAACACACTTTTATAAATGTGTCCAAACACTCTTGCAATGAAATGCATACTTTTTGATGGATACTTCAAAAACAAAAACTAATAATGTGAAAATGCTTACCTTCTAAGATAGATTGTCGAGAATTGAGTGATGAGGAGGGTTGTTGGGGGGCAGGTAGTGGTGGGGATGATGGAAAAATACCTTGAAGGGAGGCTGCACCTCATGTTTCACGTTGTGTGTCAGTGTGTAAGTGCCCAGGCTGCTCCACACACCCAGTGGGAAGTGTGACTCTGAGCACCTCTGAAAAGGACACTTACCAACTGCTTCACAATTGCCAAAAGCCCTGCATAGCAAGTGCCCCTTATTCAAAAAACAGTATCTGAATGAATTCTTAATTCTCAAGCTCATAGGGTTTGTGTTTGTGTATATGTGTGTTTATATGTGTATACATGTGTATATGTGTGTGTGTGTGTGTATATGTATGTGTATAGCCATAAAATGCTTAGTTGCTCAGTTGTACCTAACTCTTTGTGATTCCATGGATTGTAGCCCGCCAGGCTCTTCTGTCCATGGGAATCTCTAGGTAAGAATGTTGGAGCGGGTAGCTATTTCATTCTCTAGGGAATCTTCCCAACCCAGAGATTAAACCTGGGTCTCCAGCATTGCAGGAGGCTTCTTTATTGCCTGAGCCACAGGGAAGCCTTATCACCATACAAAGCATACATAAATAATATAAATATTGAAACAACTTTAAAGATTGTATGTTATAGATTATTGGAAGATAAAACAAATGTATGGATAAGGGTTATTCATTTTCCTACACAATTTATTTCCTTTACTTGCAGATTCCATTTGGGGTAGAAAATATAATGATGTAGAACTGATATTAAAGCTATTGTATTACACCTATGCTAAACAAATTTAAGCATATATACAGAATTATTAGAGGCGGCAATGGCACCCCACTCCAGTACTCTTGCCTGGAAAATCCCATGAACGGAGGACCCTGGTAGGCAGCAGTCCATAGGGTCGCTACTAGTCAGACACAACTGAGTGACTTCACTTTCACTTTTCACTTTCATGCATTGCAAGCCACTCCAGTGTTCTTGCCTGGAGAATCCCAGGGACAGGGGAGCCTGGTGGGCTGCCGTCTATGGGGTCGCACAGAGTCGGAAATGACTGAAGCAACTTAGCAGCAGCAGCAGACAGAATGATAGTTAGGAAGCCAAATAAAGATTTCCTGGAAAAACAGAAGGTATTTGTAACAAGAGCATACTAAAAAAGTAAATGACTAAGATATTGTTATTAAAACTAGAATATCAGTCATTCAAGGTTTTCCTTCACTAGTTTACATTCTGATAAACTAAGGTAGACAATAGAGATCATTTTCTTGGCATATAATTAAATTGGTTGAACTGATAACTTTCTCACCAGGGAACTTGTTGCCACTATGTCCAAGGAAGTCACATCATTAGGAGTGAATTTGACCTGTTTTAGCACTTAATTTCACGTAAGTGAAGTGGTCCTTAACTTCAAAATTATCACAGATAAAGAAAGAAAGAAAGGGTGTGGAGAAAAGGGAACCCTCTTACACTGTTGGTGGGAATGCAAATTAATACAGCCACTNTGTGGTCATGTATGGATGTGAGATTTGGACTGTGAAGAAAGCTGAGCACTGAGAATTGAAGCTTTTGAACTGTAGTGTTGGAGAAGACTCTTGAGAGTCCCTTGGACTGCAAGGAGATCCAACCAGTCCATCCTAAAGGAGACCAGTCCTGGGTGTTCATTGGAAGGAGGAAACCAGTCCCGGGTGTTCATTGGAAGGACCGATGCTAAAGCTGAAACTCCAATACTTTTTCCATATCATGCGAAGAGTTGACTTATTGCAAAAGACCCTGAAGCTGGGAGAGATTGGGGGCAGGAAGAGAAGGGGACGACAGAAGATGAGATGTCTCAGTGGCATCACTGACTCAATGGACATGAAGTTTGAGGAAACTCCTGGAGTTGGTGATGGACAGGGAGGCCTGGTGTGCTGCAGTTCATGGGGTCTCAAATATCTTTGTCAGACACGACTGAGCGACTGAACTGAACTGAACTAATGAGTTGTTTGGAACGTATGGAATTTAAGGTGCTTGTGCAAATCCAAATTGACCTGATTCATAAGTAATCTAATAGATGGATGTAGATTTCTATACACAGATCTTCACTGAGGACCAAGACATAGATAAAAGTAGAGATTACTGGCAATTTAAATGACAGTAATGAAAGAAAATAACAAGTATATTGGTTGAATAAAAGAGAAAATGGCAAATGCGCAAAACTGAAAATGTTAAACATTTCATGCAAAGATGGGCACAATAAAGGACAGAAATAGTATGGACCTAACAGAAGCAGAGTGGAAACAGTGTCAGACTTTATTTTGGGGGCCTCCAAAATCACTGCAGATGGTGACTTCAGCCATGAAATTAAAAGACGCTTACTCCTTGGAAGGAAAGTTATGACCAACCTATATAGCATATTCAAAAGCAGAGACAATACTTTGCTAAAAATGATCTGTCTAGTCAAAGCTATGGTTTTTCCTGTGGTCATGTATGGATGTGAGATTTGGACTGTGAAGAAAGCTGAGCACTGAGAATTGAAGCTTTTGAACTGTAGTGTTGGAGAAGACTCTTGAGAGTCCCTTGGACTGCAAGGAGATCCAACCAGTCCATCCTAAAGGAGACCAGTCCTGGGTGTTCATTGGAAGGAGGAAACCAGTCCCGGGTGTTCATTGGAAGGACCGATGCTAAAGCTGAAACTCCAATACTTTTTCCATATCATGCGAAGAGTTGACTTATTGCAAAAGACCCTGAAGCTGGGAGAGATTGGGGGCAGGAAGAGAAGGGGACGACAGAAGATGAGATGTCTCAGTGGCATCACTGACTCAATGGACATGAAGTTTGAGGAAACTCCTGGAGTTGGTGATGGACAGGGAGGCCTGGTGTGCTGCAGTTCATGGGGTCTCAAATATCTTTGTCAGACACGACTGAGCGACTGAACTGAACTGAACTAATGAGTTGTTTGGAACGTATGGAATTTAAGGTGCTTGTGCAAATCCAAATTGACCTGATTCATAAGTAATCTAATAGATGGATGTAGATTTCTATACACAGATCTTCACTGAGGACCAAGACATAGATAAAAGTAGAGATTACTGGCAATTTAAATGACAGTAATGAAAGAAAATAACAAGTATATTGGTTGAATAAAAGAGAAAATGGCAAATGCGCAAAACTGAAAATGTTAAACATTTCATGCAAAGATGGGCACAATAAAGGACAGAAATAGTATGGACCTAACAGAAGCAGAGTGGAAACAGTGTCAGACTTTATTTTGGGGGCCTCCAAAATCACTGCAGATGGTGACTTCAGCCATGAAATTAAAAGACGCTTACTCCTTGGAAGAAAAGTTGTGAGCAACCTAGATAGCATATTCAAAAGCAGAGACGTTACTTTGCTGACTAAGGTCCGTATAGTCAAGGCTATGGTTTTTCCAGTAGTCAGGTATGGATGTTAGAGCTGGACTATAAAGAAGACTGAGTGCTGAAGAATTGATGCTTTTGAACTGTGGTGTTGGAGAAGACTCTTGAGAGTCCCTTGGACTGCAAGGAGTTCCAACCAGTCCATTCTGAAGATCAACCCTGGGATTTCTTTGGAAGGAATGATGCTAAAGCTGAAATTCCAGTACTTTGGCCACCTCATGTGAAGAGTTGACTCATTGGAAAAGACTCTGATGCTGGGAGCATTGGGGGCAGGAGGAGAAGGGGACGACAGAGGATGAGATGGCTGGATGGTATCACTGACTCGATGGGAGTGAGTCTGAGTGAACTCCGGGAGTTGGTGATGGACAGGGAGGCCTGGTGTGCTGCAATTCATGGGGTCGCAAAGAGCTGGACACGACTGAGTGACTGAACTGAACTGAACAGAAGCAGAAGATATTAAGAAAAGGTGGCAAGAATACATGGAAGAACTATACAAAAATATCTTCATGACCCAGTGTGATCACTCACCTAAACCAGCATCCTGGAGTCCAAATTCAAGTGGGCCTTAGGAAGCATCACTACAAACTGTGAAAGTGCTGCACTCAATGTGCCAGCAAATCTGAAAACCTCAGCAGGGGCCACTGGACTGGAGAAGGTCAGTTTTCATTCCAACCCCAAAGAAAGGCCATTCCAACCCCGAAGAAAGGCCATTCCAAAGAATGTTCAAACTACTGCAAGTTGCACTCATCTCAAATAATGCTCTCTAGCAAAGTAGTGCTCAAAATTCTCCAAGCAAGGCTTCAGGAGTATACGAACTTAGAACTTCCAGGTGTTACAGCGGGGTTTAGAAAAGGTAGAGGAACCAGAGATCAAATTTCCAACATTTGTTGGATCATCGACAAAGCAAGAGAGTTTCAGGAAAATGTTACTTTTTCTTGATTGACTAGCCAATGCCTTTGACTGTGTAGATCACAACAAACTGTGGAAAATTCTTAAAGAGATGGGAATAGCAGTTTACCTCCTCTTGAGAAAACTGTATGCAGGTTTAGAAGCAACAGTTAGAACCTCACATGAAACAACAGAGATAAGCTTGAAGTGAGTGAAAATTTCAAGAAGGTCAATATGTCTGGAGCATAGCTGGAGAAACTTCTAGAAATATAGGCACAGATCAGGGCAAGGGAGGGTTTACAGTCTATGAAATTTAGATAAGTAGAGTTCATTCTAGTGTTTATGGGAGGTTGTGGAAAGATTTTGAGCAGAAAAGTACCATGACTTGATTTACATTTTCAAAAGGATTTCCTTATTCTTATCTGGGAGAATGTCTACAGGGAGAGAAATAGGAAATATAAAGGTCAGTTACAGGAGCCTAGGAGACACAGGTTCCTTCCCTGGGTCAGGAAGATCTGTTGGAGACCCTGGACATGGAAACCCATTCCAGTATTCCTGCCTGGAGAATCTCATAGGCAGAGGAGACTGGCAGGCTACACTCCATAGGCTTGCAAATAGTTGGCCCTGACTGAAGTGACTTAGCACGCACACATATGGGTGTCCAGGTCGGGTGGATGGTCGGATTGCTTAGGGTGTTTGTGATAAAGAAGTGAGCAGCATTTGCATTGAGAATCTGTTCTGAAGGTATTCAAATTTAAAGCGCTTTCTGATACAGAGAGAATGGGACAAGTCAAGATGACTTGCAGATGCTAATCTACATGTAAAACACTGAGTTAAGAGTTCGTTCTAAGAGGGAGAATGGACATATCTGGTTAGGCCCAGCTTATCTGTCTATGTCTTATAAGCATTCAAATATTCATCTGCTATTGAGAAGATAGTGCTAATTTTATGTGTAGAGGTAAGGGAAGAGTTGGGGCTAGAGAAAAAGGGGCACTTGAATGTATTCATGTGGTCAGAAAAGAGATGTACAGATTGAGGTCTGCAGAAGCCATATTTAGAGTTTTGAAAGATAAGAAAGACCTCAAAAAGAGACTGGGAAAAAAATCATCTTTGTAGTAAGAGAAAAACCTGGAGAGTGTATTTACTCAGTGGCCAAGTAAAGACAGTAACTCATGTTGTAGGGATCTTCTTTTCTAAATGCTGCTTACAGTTCAAAAAAAGAGAAGGTATGAAAAAAAAAATAAATCAAGCAGAAGAATTCGGTGAGAGAACCTTGGTAGGTTGCTGGGGATAAAATGTTGGATGGAGAAGATTATAAAAGAATAGGAATTAAGAAATTAAAGGTAGCAGATACAGAAATCTTTTTGATAATTTTTGTTTCTATAAATGAGAGCATAAAAGCAGGAGATGCAGTTTGAAAAGCTTGTGAGGTCGAAGGAGTATCTTTTTTAAGTACAAGAGGCAGTAGAGCATGCTTGCAAGATAATGGGTATTTTCTTGTGGAGGAGAACTTGATGACATAGTTCAAGATGTTTGAGCGGAATAGAGAGGTGACCTTAGCCACAGTGGAAGGTTTGATTGAGTTGTCGGGATCCTTCACCCATTTGTGGAGAACAGAAAACAACACATAGATTGAGATAGATCGTTGGTTGGATTTGTTATTGAAAAGGCAATTGAATTATTTTCCGGTTGTTTCTATCAGTGAAGAAAGAATCAAGTTACTAGTTGAGAGTAAGGAATTTGCTTGGATGGAAGTGAATTTGGTTATCAATAGTTAATTATCAATATCTGGGAATAATGTAGTTGAAGTTTCTAACTGGTCAAGTTAGATAAGAAGCCAAAGCCAGAGTTAGCAATGTGACCAAATTAGAACAAATTAAAAGACTATCATAGAAACTAACCTGGAGGTGCAATGGTTAAGAATTCATACTCTCAATGCAGGGGGCACATGTTTGATCCCTGGTCAGGGAATTAAGGTGTCTCAGCCAGTAAAGCGGAGAAGGCAGTGGCACCCTACTCCAGTACTCTTGCCTGGAAACGCCCATGGACAGAGGAGCCTGATGGGCTGCAGTCCATGGGGTCGCTAAGGGTAGGACACGACTGAGCGACTTCACTTTCACTTTTCACTCTCATGCATTAGAGAAGGAAATGGCAACCCACTCCAGTGTTCTTGGCTGGAGAATCCCAGGGACAGAGGAGCCTGATAGGCTGCTGTCTACGGGGTCGCACAGAGTCAGACAGGACTGAAGTGACTTAGCAGCAGCAGCAGCAGCAGCCAGTAAAGAATCTGCCTGCAATGGGGGAAACCTGGGTTCAACCCCCGGGTTGAAAAGATCCCCTGGAGAAGGGTATGGCAACCCACTCCAGTAATCTTGCCTGGAGAATTTCATGGGGAGAGTGGTCTGGCAGGTTACAGTCTGTGGTTTCTCAAAGAGTTGGGCATGACTGAGTGGACGCACCTTCATTTTCAGGGAACTAAGATCCCGCAAACTACACTGCATGGACAAATAAATAATAATAATAATTAAAAAATAAAAGAAGCATGAGTTCAGTAAATAAATAAATGAATAAAAGACTATCATATAGTTAACATCAAGATCCTAGTCAGCACTTTTGACAATTAACATGCGCTTTGCTCTTTCTTTCTGTTTCTCCATACTTCTATGCTTTTCCTTCTCCCTTTTTTTTTTTGAGTTATCCTCTCCAGTAGAGCATTAGCATAAAAAAAGTAAGAGACTGTAATTATCAAGTAATTTTATTTTCAAGAGAAATTCCTAGAGAAATATTTGTTGGGAGAGAGGACTCCCAGAGAATACTGTACTCTAGATTTATTTATGGGCATAATTTATCTAGGCTAACTTTGTCTCTTGAAAATGGGGAATCAAAAGTTGTTTGTATCCCTATTTAGTTATAGCTTTTCAATAAAGAAAAGGAAACAATAGTAAAGAGTCCACTGTGATTCAGCCGTCTAATTGTGAAAAGTCTGGATGTGCTGTATTGTAAGTACACCTTTGTTCACTACACAATGCCTTCTTGATTAACTCTCCTAGGAAATTATAGCTTTAACAATTGTTCATGCAGATTCTGTAGATTTCTGCCACAACAATTTGACTCTTCAAATACTTTTCTTTTGAAGATGTTGCATTTAGTTCATTGGGAGAAAAAGTTAAATTTAAGACATAGGGAAAATAGAAGGAAAATGGCAGTATCTCAGTCTTGATACAACACAAGCTGATTGCTGCTGAGTTTTCCAAGACACATTTGCATACCTTAAACACTGTCTTGGAAAGGCAGAGGATAAAGTTTTTAGGTATGGAATTCTCACTTTCTAGGGTTTGAGTGTGTGGTAAGGTATTTATAAGCTTTCTATATGAATACAAACTTGATGGAAAGGAATTTACCAATATCATATAGTTTGATACCAGTAGCTATATTAAGCTATATGAGTATTCAGACCCTCCCTGAAGGGCAAGAAAAAGAGTTCTTATCTCTCTGATGAAGAGTTTTCAATGACAGGGCACAACCAAAAACAACCGCTCACAAGATGATGTCTCCAACTAGAATGAACACAATGCCTACAGCCTAGTACATACTCACTAAAAAGTTCACATATGAAGAATGCATACCTAACCCCCTTGTCAGCCAACAGAATTTTTTATATTTTTTCCTTCTATGGTCCTCCAACTATTTGCGTATATTTTTAAGGTTATCTTCCACTGAGAAATTATTGTTTGCCTGAATCTTTTGATTTGTCCATGCTCAAAGCTATATGGGGAAAGCCAGAGTTTCCTGCCCCTAGATTTTGGAATCCAAGGGAAAAGGACTATACCATTTCCTATTCAAGTTTCCTATTGGAAGATTTCTTTCTTCATTGTTGGAAAGCTTTCTCCTCTTGAAAAGCTTCTGGAGCACAGAGAAGTAGTTACGACTAAGTGTGTCTGAGTTGATGTCCGTTTTTGTTAAAAGAAATCAGAACAGTATATTACACAAGTTTAGATTTTCTAAAGGGCCATGATAATAATTCCACCCACTTCTTTCCCACCAGCTCTTTTGTGATTCTCTGTTTGTAAAGTTCTTCCAGGGTTCATTTTAAAGTAGTGATGAAGATCTATATGCCAGATTAAATATGTGAGAGTGAATATAATGAGAAAAAGTGGAGGCTGAGAGTATACACAAGTTTTTCAAAGGGTCTGTCAGTAAAGAGAACTATGAAGCTTGGGTGTAAATGAGCCAGGTTTGAGTTTCATGTAATTAAACCACCAGAGTCCTTCTATTTATAACTCTGTCATTTTTACTCTATGGCTAATATTTTTTCTGATACTTTAACAGAGTTCAAATCATCCCTTCCTGTTTTTCTTTTTTTTAATTATGAAAGTACTGAATTACATTTACATAGGGAAAAAACAGATAAGAGAAAAAATCTAATACTATGTGACAAAAAGAGAAAATTTGATAGAGTAAAATACATTCAAAGGCAGAAAGGTCCAGATAGAAA
Source organism: Neotragus moschatus (assembly GCA_006410615.1). Lineage (NCBI taxonomy): Eukaryota > Metazoa > Chordata > Mammalia > Artiodactyla > Bovidae > Neotragus > Neotragus moschatus. Next base: position 368,862 of record SJYA01001578.1, on the reverse strand, counting down.
CAGGGGCCAGGAAGGGGGGAAAGATTTCTCTCTATTATAAAAGAAGGAAAATGAAAAGAAAGAAAACATAAAGGACCCAGTTCTTTAAGTTCGTTAGTTCTTTAAGGGTGTTAAGAACACCCCATCTAGTATGCCTGCTTTCTTTGCTGAGTAGTAAGCAGGATGAACTACTGAGAGTGGAAGGAATCAGGTGGTCTCTGAAATTTAAAACTATCCCAGAAGATTTGAAATAGTTGTTTTGGAGAAAGTGAAAATGAGCTGATGATGAAAATGTAAAGATTATCAGAAAATTTTTGAATGACACACATTTGTAGAAAATAATAAGGTAATCAGCAACCAGAATAGGAGTTTCAGGAAATGGGATACTTGAAGCTTCAACATTCACAGTTAAAACATTTCTAATAATGATAAGATCCAGAATGTCGCCCTAGCAAGAGATAACTGAAATGGACAGAAAGTCATTAGGGAAGAGCAAATAAAGGAGCTGACTGATGGACTTTGTTGAAAAGATTATTCACACTGACTTTGCAATTACCTTTGAGATAACTTCTTCAGTGTGCCCAACCACATATATCCTTTGACTGCATGTAAGCAGCCTCAAAGATGGCCCCAATGATTCCCATTTATAGGATTCATTTGGCGTTCCTTTGCATGATCCCCTTCCACATTTAATAGAGTAGATCTTATAACCAGTACAGTATTGTGGAAATCATGCAGATTATTACAAATCATTGAAGGAGATTAACAGCAAAGAGGACCAAAGTGAAGAGAGCTTACTGTTCAAAGGATTCTAGGAAATTGATGCCTGATGTGAGACAATAAACAATTGGCCCTCATCTTTTATTTTCTCTTCGATCACTTGCTCTGAAAGAAGCTGCCATGCTATGAAATTATTCAGGTGGCCCTCTGAAAATGAACTGAGTCTTTCTACACTGGTGACTCAGATGGTAAAGAATCTGCCTGCAATGCAGGAGACTGGGGTTCAGTCCCTGGGTTGGGAAGATACCCTGGAGAAGGGAATGGCTACCCACTTCAGTATTCTTGCTTGGAAAAGCCCATGGACAGAGGAGCCTGGCAGGCTACATTTCATGGGGGTCACAGAGTTGGACATGACTGAGTGACTAACACTTTCACCAAAACGAGGACTGGATTTCCAACCAAGAATCCATAGGATTGGATTCTTTAACATTAGCTGTCAAGTAGAGCACCATGTACCAGTTACCAGTCCTATAAGACGACCATAAACACTTCTGCCCATTGCATTTTGCTATTGGAATCACCAAGGGAGACATGACTGAATCAAGTAGTGAATAGAACAGAGTTTCATTTATATATAGAAAAGACAGAACAAGATTAGCTTTGTGCCACAGTGGAAGAATCCTGTCTCTTCCCCAAGGAAGAGAGATATAACTGGAGTTGGCCAGATGCCACATGAGGCACGTGCTTTAAGCAGAAAGAAAAAAGAACTCATTGAGTGTCCAACAAGGAAAGAGATTCCCACAGAAAGTGGTAAGCTTGTTATCAGCTGTGTGAGCCCTTTATATCTTGGTGAAGAAGCAACCCACGACCAAGGCCTATTCTTTACATAGCTGAGTAGGGGTCAAAAAGACTTCATGCATAAGACTGTTTTTCCCACCCCTAGTCAGAGCTTCAGAAGGTTACGATTCTGACCAACATCTTGACTATAGCCTTATCAGAGACACTGAGCCAGAACCACAAAGCTAAGCTACTGTAGGATTCCTGACCCAGTAACATGCAACATAATATGTGCTTATTGTTATTTTCAGCCACTGTGTTTTGAAGTATTTTGTATTTAGTGATAGATAACTATGCAAATGTGATTGAACAGTACATGAGGAGTCAAATTTTAAATTCCATAGATAACTATCGCTTACTAGGATCTGTGAAAAATTCTGTCTCAGGTAGCTAGATGGAGAGGGTTCTCATGTCAGGAAGAGTAAGTGTTTCGTGATTCTATAAATCTGAAACAATGGCCAAGGAAGACATTTTGTTGCCACAGCTGGAAATTTTTTACAGCCTGAAACGAGTGTGTGGTTATGATCTATGATGCAGAATTAGGGACCTGTGATCGTTCCTTCCTCTATGTGTTAGAGTTGAAAAAACTCATCTCTTCAGAGGAAAATCTTAGTTCACTGGATAAGGCACCTTGGGTTCATCGTTATTAGGAGATGGAATAAATTTCGGTTTCTTTATCTTTCTTGGGACAACTGAGATTTTTAAAATGCTAGTCTAGTTTTACAGCTTGATTATTTAAATATTAAAGAGAATGACTTTGTACTTTACCAGTCTACCAGCAAGGAAAAATAATAGAACTCAAGTTACTTGTCAGGAATATTAGCTTTGAGGTGATCATTGATCATTTTTTTTAAAGTTTATATAAGAAAAAATATTAATGTGTGGTCTTCTGAAGATTCCTTCAGACTGATTTCTTTTGTTGTTGTTCATCTGGGGGTCAGAAATGCCTTTGGAATCTAATAAATATTATATAATTATATAAATATTATACAATTTCTTAAGAAAATATATTTTGTTTATACAAAATTTTGATTACTCATGTAGGTGTCAGGAACCACTAATGGTCTATTGATTTACAATTTCTGCTTCTGGTAGTTAAATTTAACCTTATATTCAGCTAGTGTTCCCAAATATGCCTCAAATACTTGCTAAAAATGCAGCTCTCTGGATTTTTACCTCAGACCTAGTATACTGGAAACGTCAAAAGAAGAGCTTGCAAAACTATGTATTTAAGTATACCCATGGTGACTCTTATGATTGGAATTACCAGGTGAGTCAGCTATCAAAAAAGTGAAAACTTAGGCTATGACAATTTAATCCTTGATATATATTATTTAGGCATTATGATATCAGTCTATATCAATAGACATTATAATATAAACTTTTATGAAGAATGGGTGTGTCTCAGTGCATTATTTGAATATATTTGAGTTGTTCTGTTGGTTACATTTTATTTAAAAGAGTCTGAAATTTAGTGGCATAAAACAAGGACTGACTTATATTATGTTTATTGATTTCTTGAGTCATAAATTCGGGTGTAAGCACAGTGGAGCTTGCTTGTTCCTGCTCCATATCTAAGACTCTGCCTGAGAAGACCTAAAGAATTATGGAAACTGAAAAACTAGCAGCTAGAAAGATCTGGAGACTTATTCTCATTTGCAATGTCTGGCTTCATATGACTCAAAGAATGAGCTCAGCTGGAATACTGACTGAAGTGTCTACATGAAATGTCACTATGTGTCTCTATGTTTTTCAAAGCATGGCAGTCTCAGGGTAGTCATGTATCTTACATGGGATCTCAGGGATCCAAGAGAGAGCATGCCAACAAATGAGGCATAATTTGCAGGGCTTCTTCTGACATAGCCTTGGAAAATCATGCATCATTCTTCCTATAGTATACAAGTAATTTTCTAAGGCCAGACTCTATTCAGTGTTCAGGGAGTCTGACCTCACTTAATGTCTTAGCGTGAGAAGAGTCAAATAATTTGAGGCCATCTTTAACAATTTGTTACAGTTTTCCATAAAAAAAAGAACTAATTGTGTGTGTGTGTGTGCGCACTTGTGTGCCTGCATGCTGTGTGTTGTGTGTATGTGTATTCATTATGTGCTTTTGGCTGATTACCCTGTATGAATAGTTGATTTTTTTATATTTAAAATATATATATATATTATTTTACTTTACAATACTGTATTGGTTTTTCCATACATCAACATGAATCCACCACAGGTGTACACGTGGTCCTAATCGTGAACCCCCCCTCCCACCTCCCTCCCTATACCATCTCTCTGGGACATCCCAGTGCACCAACCCCAAGCATCCTGTATCCTGCATCAAACTTAGACTGGTGATTTGTTTCTTACATGATATTATACATGTTTCAATGCCATTCTCCCAAATCATCTCAGCCTCTTCCTCTCCCACAGAGTCCAAAAGACTGTTCTATACATTTTTTTAATATTGAAGACTCTGTATGAGATGTTTAATATGTCACTTCACTGATCATAAGAGCAGTCCTGGTGGCCCAATGGTAAAGAAGCCACCTGTCAATGCAGGAGACATAGGGTTGATACCTGGGTTAGGAAGATCCCCTGGATGCCCTGGAGAAATGGCAACCTACTCTAGTATTCTTGCCTGGGAAATCCCATGGACAGAGGAGTCTGGTGGGCTATAGTCCATGGGGTCACAAAAGAATTGGACATGACTTACTGACTAAAAAACAAACAAAATCACTGGTTGTGGAGTGCCCAAATTAAACATTATTTCTTGATGTGTCTGAGAAGGTGTTTATGAATGAGATTAGCATTTCAATCAGTGAGCTCAGTAAAAAGAGATTGTCCTCCCTACTGTGAGTGGACATCAAACCAATTAATATTTTAACTCAACAAAAGTTGGAGAAAAAACGTTTTTGCTTTTTTTCCCCTTGCCTCACTGTTTGAGCTGAGATAGCTCATGTCATCTTCTCTTGACCTCACGCTGATATTTGCACCATTGGCTCATATGGTTCTCAGGCTTTTGGACTTGGACTGAATTATACCACTCTAATTCAGTTCACAGATAGCAGATTGTATAGCTTCTCAACCTCCATAATCATGTGAACCAGTTTCTCACAATAAATCTCCTAAGAGTATTAATAATCACATGAAATGGTCTAAATATTCCAGTTCAAGGAAGATTTTCTTAGTTGGATTTGAAAGAAACATCCAACTGTATGTTGCTTATGAGAAATTCACTTTAAAAATAAAGACATAAATAACTTAAAAGGAAAGAAAAATTTATACTATGCTAATTTTAACCCATGGAAAGCTTGAAGAGGCTATATGAAAGTCAGCCAATGTGGATTACAGCAAAAATATTGCTTGAGATATAGAATGTCATTCCATAACTATTAAAGGGTCAGTTTATCAAGAAGGCAGAATAATCCTAAGTGTTTATGCATCTAATAAGAGAGTTTCAAAAAATGTGAAAGGAAAGTTGATAGAACTGCAAGGAGAACAAAGTAATTCCATTATTAAAGTGAGAGATTTCAATAGTCACCTCTCAATAACCTGTAACTTAAGTAAAAAGAAATCAGGGAGAATATAAAAGACCTGAACAATGTTATCAATGAAATCGACCTGATTGACAACTTTAGAACAATCTGTCCCCAAACAACAGACTAGATATTGTATTCAATTGTGCAGGAAACATTTACCAAGATCAACTATAAAACTCGTCTCAATAAATCTATGCGTGTGCACTCAGTCTCTCAGTCTTGTCTTACTCTTTCCACCCCTATGGACTGTAGCCAGACAGGCTTCTCTGGCCTTAGGATTTTCCAGGTAAGAATACTAGAGTGGGTTGCATTTCCTTCACAATAAATCCATAGGATTTAAATAATACAGAGTATGTCCTCATAACATAATGGAACTCTAACATAAATTAGATGTTAATACAGATCTGGAAACTCCAAATCTGGAAATTCCAAATATTTGGAAAATAAAGAAAATACTTCTAAATAACCTGGGGATCAAAAAATAAATCAAGACTAAAGTCCAAAACACTTTGAACTGAATGAAAGTAAAGTCACAGCATAACAAAATTTGCTGGATGCCACAAAAGCATTACCAAGGGAGAATTTTGTAGTACTATTGATTATACTAGACAATATGAAAGTTTCAAATATGAAACATGCACTTCCACTTTAGGAGGTAGGTGATTTAAAAAAGAGAGAATTAAATCCCACATAAATGAAATGAAATAATAAAGATCATAGGGAAAATCAGAAAGTAGAAAACAGAAACAAAGTAAAAATCAATAAACCTAAAATGTACATCTTTGAGGAAGTTGATAAAGTTGATAACATCTATCCAGACTGATCGGGAAACAAAATGAAGAACCAGACTGTCAGAAAAACAAGAGAGATGCTATCATGATAGAATCAACGGGTTTTAAAGAGATAATAAAGAAACTTTACAAGCAACACTTTGCCATTAATTCAAAAATTTAAGTGAAATGGACAAATTTCTTGAAAGACAAGAGTAACAAAACTTTCTCAACAAAAACATAATCTGAATAGCCCTTTCATCCATTAAAGGCATTGAACTTAAGGTTAAAAGCCTTCCACAGGGACAACCTGAGGCTTTTATGGCTGTATTGGTGTATTCTACCAAAAGCTCAACATTTAAAAACTAAGATCATGACATCTAGTTCCATCACTTCATGGCAAATAGAAGGGGGAAAGGTAGAAACAGTGACAGATTTTATTTTCTTGGGCTCTAAAATTACTGTGGATAGTGACTGCAGCTATAAAATTAAGATGCTTGCTCTTGGAAGGAAAGTTATGACAAACCTAGACAACATATGAAAAGCAGAGACATCACTTTGCTGACAAAGGGCCATCTAGTCAAAGCTATGGTTTTTCCAGAAGTCATGTATGGATGTGAGATTTGGCCCCCATAAGGGCCGAAGAATTGATGCTTTCAAATTGTGGAGCTGAAGAAGACACTTGAGAGTTCCTTGAACTGCAATGAGATCAAACCCGTCAATCCTAAAGGAAGTCAACCCTGAATTTTCATTGGAAAGACTGATGCAGAAGTTGAAACTCCAATACTTTGGCCATTTGATGTGAAGAGTTGACTAAATGCAAAAGACCCTGATGCTGAGAAGGATTGAGGGCAGGAGGAGAAAGGGGTGTCAGAGGATGAAATGGTTGGATGGCATCATGCACTCAATGGACATAAGTTTGAGCAAACTCTGGGATATAGTGAAGGAGATAAGAGCCTGGTGTGTGGCAGTTTACAGGGTTGCAATGAGTCAGACACAACTGAGCAACTGAACAACAACAACCAAACATGGAAGAAAGGAATAATAAAAGATCTATACAAATTCTTATTGAGGAAAATAACATCATTGGAGTGACCAGTTTACAACCAAAATGAGATATCACTTGCTGTAGACTGTCTTTTTAAATGTTAAACATATATTTACTACATAATTCAGATATTTCACTAATAGGTATTAATATCCAAGAAAAACAAAAAGCATTTATTTGTACAAACACTCCTACAAAAATGTATGTAACAGCTATATTTGTAATAATCCAAAACTGGAAAAAATACTCATAAACAGGTAAGTATATTAAAAAAAAACCTGTTGTATACATCTAGAAGAATACTTAACAGTAAACTTGAAGATGAGACCAATATACACAATCACATCATCATACTGAATTATGTCAGATAGACAAATAATAATACTGTGTGATTCCAATTATACATAATTCTAGAAAATGAAAACTAATTTATAGTGCCAGAAGTTACATCAGTGTATACGTGGGGATTAGGTAAAACGCATTAACGGGCAAGGATGAGAGATCACAAAGGGGCTTGAGGAAATTTCTATGTAATGAATATGCTCATTTCTGGGGTTGTGATGAAGGCCTAAAATGTGTATACTGATTATTCTTTTTATGTACAGTGCTAATATTTTCAGAGCTACAGCATTCTTTGGAGAGTCATTGTTTTTGTTACTGTTCAGTTGCTAGACTGTGTCTGATTCTTTGTGGCCCCAAAGACTGTAGCCCACCCACTTACTCTGTCCATGGAATTTCCCAGATAAGAATATTGGAGTGAGTTGCCTTTTCCTTCACCATGGGATCTTCCCAACACAGGGATCAAATCATCAACTCCTGCTTGACAGATGAATTCTTCACTACTGAGCCACAAGGGAAGCTTCGTGGAGGGTCATGAAAGTGAAAGTGAAGTTGCTCAGTCTTGTCCGACCCCTAGCGACCCCATATACTGCAGCCTACCAGGCTTCTCCATCCATGGGATTTTCCAGGCAAGAGTACTGGAGTGGGTTGCCATTGCCTTCTCCAGGAGGGTCATAGATGACCTTATTTTCCAAACTGTAGTAACAGATCTACTATACAGCTGGCATTCCATATCCAAGAATTCCAAATCCACAGATTAAACTAATTGTGGATGAAAACTATTTGGAAATAAATTCCAGAGAGTTCCAAAAAGCAAAATTTGAATTTTCTTTGTGCACAAACAATAATTTCCATAGCATTTGCAACTATTTACATAGTATTTACATTGTTTTAGGTATTTAAGTAATCTAGACATGATTTAAAGTATACAGGAAGTTACATGCAAATACTACACTATTTTATATAAAGGACCTGAGCATTCATGAGTTTGGTATCCATAGAAGTCCTGAAACCAGTCTCCCTGCAGATACTGAGAGGAGACTAGTTAAATTTTTCTAAATGGCAGATGAATTACACCAAATGTTAAATTTGTATCTATTTTCACTAATATAAAATTTTTGTAAATTTTAGATCATATTTTAATGGTTCAGTTCAGTTCATTTGCTTAGTTGTATTTGACTTTTTGCGACCCCATGAACTGCAGCATGCCAGTCTTCCCTATCCATCACCAACTCCTGGAGCTTACTTAAACTCATGTCCATTGAGTTGCTGATGCCATCCAACCATCTCATCCTCTGTCATCCCCTTTTGCCCCTGCCTTCAATCTTTTCCAGCATCAGGAGCTTTTCAAATGAGTCAGTTCTTCGCATTAGGTGGTCAAAGTATTGGAGTTTCAGCTTCAACATCAGTCTTTACAATGAACATTCAGGACTGATTTCCTTTAGGATGAACGAGTTGGATCTCCTCGCAGACCAAGGGACTCTCAAGAGTCTTCTCCAACACCAAAGTTCAAAAGCATCAATTCTTGGGCACTAAGCTTTCTTTACAGTCCAACTCTCACATCCATATATGCTGCTGCTACTAAGTCGCTTCAGTCGTCTGACTCTGTGCCACCCCATACACAGCAGCCCACCAGGCTCCCCCGTCCCTGGGATTCTCCAGGCAAGACCACTGGAGTGGGTTGCCATTTTCTTCTCCAATGCATGAAAGTGAAAAGTGAAAGTGAAATAGCTCAGTTGTGTCTGACTCCATATATGACTACTGGAAAAACGTTAGCTTTGACTAGATGGACTTTTATTGGCAAAGTAATGTCTAAGGCAATGGCACCTCACTCCAGTACTCTTGCCTGGAAAATCCCATGGATGGAGGAGCCTGGTAGGCTGCAGTCGATGGGGTCGCTAAGAGTCAGACATGACTGAGCGATTTCACTTTCACTTTTCAATTTCATGCATTGGAGAAGGAAATGGCAACCCAGTCCAGTGTTCTTGCCTGGAGAATCCCAGGGACAGAGGAGTCTGGTGGGCTGCCGTCTCTGGGGTCGCATAGAGTCGGACACGATTGAAGCGACTTAGCAGCAGCAGCAGCAGGTTGGTCATAGCTTTTCTTCCAAGGAGCAAACATCTTTTAAGCAATGTTCAAAATTTTCCAAGCCAGGCTTCAACAGTACATAAAGCATGAACATTCAGATTTTCAAGCTGGATTAGAAAAGGCAGAGGAACCAGAGATCAAATTGCAAACATTTGCTGGATCATAAAAAAAAAAAAGAGTTCCAGAAAAACATCTATTTCTGCTTTATTGACTACACCAAAGCCTTTGACTGTGTGGATCACAGTAAACTGGAAAATTCTGAAAGAAATGGGAATGGCAGACCACCTTACCTGTCTCCTGGGAAATCTATATGCAAGTCAAGAAGCAACAGTTAGAACTGGACATGGAACAACAGGCTGGTTCCAAATCGGGAAAGGATTATGTCAAGGCTGTATATTGTCACCCTGCTTATTTAACTTATATTCAGAGTATATCATGTGAAATGCCAGGCTGGATGAAGCACAAGATGGAATGAAGATTGCCAGGAGAAATATCAATAACCTCAGATATGCAGATGACACTATCCTTATAGCAGAAAATGAAGAGGAACTAAAAAGCCTCTTGAAAGTGAAAGAGGAGAGTGAAAACGTTGGCTTAAATCTCAACATTCAGAAAACTAAGACCGTGGCATCCAGTTCCATCACTACATGGTAAAGAGATGTGGAAATATTCAAAACAGCGAGAGACTTTATTTTTGGGGGGGCTCCAAAATCACTGCAGATGGTGACTTCAGCCATGAAATTAAAAGACACTTGCTCCTTGGAAAAAAAGCTATGACCCATCTAGACAGCATATTAAAAAGCAAATTTTAATGGTATTTTACACTAATAGTGAATTTTTTGACATTTGAAGCAAGTTAGTTATAAAATTATGAATTACAGATTTGGATTTGAAGAGATCAACTTGAATATCTTTGGAATGGAGTAAAGTTTCTGAAAAACATGTTAAATGAGTGGGTTTTAAGTCCAATTTGCTCAGTGAGAAGAGTTCTTTAATAGCTATTTAGTGATAATCATGTTGAAAATAATATTTTAATGGAGTATTGGGTTCTATTACAATAATTTAGTATTCATCAAGAATATAAAAGATAGAATAATTTGAAACTTAAAAATCCAAAATAATTAAATGATTATAGCATACTGATTTCTAGAAATATATCAGAGAGTGCCAACATAATTATTTGTTAACAAGCAAAAAACTGATAAAAATTGGGCATGCTTTTTATTAAAAACATGTAATGAGTTTTATACATCCTGTGAATGTTTTCACAGTTTTATTGTTCAGACACTATAAAAAATCATTTATCAGTTTAATTTACTGACATGTCAAAAAAGAATATTGCATAACTCTTTTCAAAATCATGTTTAACATTCTGACCTAATGCATTATGTGCTTGAGAATCAGCTGTCAACACAATATTTAAAAAATTAAAAGTAATATAGATGACTCAAAACTAAAAGTATCTTTGGCTATAAAAGGAAGAAGAATGATAATACTTAAAGATTTTAGAATGTGATCTGCTATCATTTAATAGTAAATATAGTCCATGGGGTTGCTACGAGTCAGACATGACTGAGTGACTTCACTTTCGCTTTTCACTTTCATGCATTGGAGAAGGAAATGGCAACCCACTCCAGTGTTCATGCTTGGAGAATCCCAGGGATGGGGGAGCCTGGTGGGCTGCCGTCTATGGGATCGCAGAGTCAGACATGACTGAAGCAACTTAGCAGCAGCATAGGTGATACATCTTATGAAAAAAATAGATCTCCATGAAGAACAATTTCTTAGCAAAAGTTTTGCTTTGAAATGAATTACTAAGATAATTTCTGATAAACTCAAGGTTTCTTTGAAGGTTGATTATCTACAATTTTTCCTAAAAAGAAAAAAATAAATAAAAATCAATGTTTCAATAAGGCAACTCCTCATCTGAACTTATCTATTTCTGTTAATTATATTAACTTTTTTCCAGAAATGCAGTCTCAAAATACAGGTGCCTGCTCCTTTTTGTTCGTTCTTTGTCTCCTGTTAATGGCACCTCACTGAACTTGCAGTTTTCCTCACTTTGAGGTCACTCATATGCAGCCGATGCATTAGTCACATAGCATCAGGCCACTGTTGCCCTTGTGACTCCCTGCTTAAACCATTTCAGTGGAGATTTCAGTATCCATGAGACAGTATCCAAAATCCTCACTGGGTTTAAGGCCTTCTGAAATCTTCTCTGTGGAAATCATCAAGACTCTCAAGGGGTTCAGATCCCTGACTAAGAGCAAAATAATCTCCCACTGGCAAAACGATCTGTCTCTGTCCCCTGTCTCTTCTGCCCTCAGGAGGGCTGTATTGAAGTCGTTAGTGTTTTTTCTCTTAGCACTTCGTGAGGACTCCAGGACACCAATAGATTTTTGCTAACAAGGCTCCATTCCAATTTCAGTGAATGAATGATGTGAATCCCAAAGACAATTCAAAGAGGATTTTTGCTACGACCTAACCAAGACTGTCAACTCTCTTCTCCAGTTCAACTCAGCTAGCTCCATATTATCAAGGCAGTCCTAATAATATTATCTATAAAATAAAGTTAGTCAAAAATATTTATTAGAGTTTAATAAGTGTCAGGTGCTAGCCTTTGTATTTACAAATATTATTTTATTGAATCCTCTTACTTAACCTTTGAATAGATTTCAATTATGATAATTAAAGAAATAAGTTTTATAAATTTTAAGGAACATGCCCAAGATCACAAATCGAGGTACTGATGAAATCAAAACAGGAATCTGTGTGTCAAGATTCTCCCTTCTCCTCTATATTATTTTATATACATATTTCCATCTTATCATTCAGTTTATTCCAAAATGCATCAGGAAATTTGTTGGAAAATATATAACATGTAGTTACTTATATGGGGAGGGGGCAATTCACTTTTCACTTTCATGCACTGGAGGGGGAAATGGCAACCCACTCCAGTATTCTTGCCTGGAGAATCCCAGGGACAGAGGTGCCTAGTGGGCTGCCGTCTATGGGGTCGCACACAGTCGGACACGACTGAAGCGACTTAGCAGCAGCAGCAGCAGTTATTTATATAAAAACACCACCAACAAAACTTTGACTAATGTTATGGCATCATTTATCTCTTCAGAAAAGCTACCTGTCAGATTACATTTAATTTAACAATGTGACTGCTCAAAATTCTCCAAGCCAGGCTTTAGCAAAACATGAACCGTGAACTTCCAGATGTTCAAGCTGGTTTTAGAAAAGGCAGAGGAACTAGAGATCAAATTGCCAACATCCTCTGGATCATGGAAAAAGCAAGAGAGTTCCAGAAAAACATCTATTTCTGCTTTATTGACTATGTCAAAGCCTTTGACTGTGTGGATCTCAATAAACTGTGGAAAATTCTGAAAGAGATGGCAATACCAGACCACCTGACCTGCCTGTTGAGAAACCTATATGCAGGTTAGGAAGCAACAGTTAGAACTGGACATGTAGCAACAGACTGGTTCCAAATAGGAAAAGGAGCACTTCAAGGCTGTATATTGTCACCCTGCTTATTTAACGTATATGCCGAGTACATCATGAGAAACNATTCTGAAAGAGATGGCAATACCAGACCACCTGACCTGCCTGTTGAGAAACCTATATGCAGGTTAGGAAGCAACAGTTAGAACTGGACATGTAGCAACAGACTGGTTCCAAATAGGAAAAGGAGCACTTCAAGGCTGTATATTGTCACCCTGCTTATTTAACGTATATGCCGAGTACATCATGAGAAACGCTGGGCTGGAAGAAGCACAAGCTGGAATCAAGATTGCCAGGAGAAATATGAATAACATCAGATATGCAGATGACACCACCCTTATGGCAGAAAGTGAAGAGGAGCTAAAAAGCCTCTTGATGAAAGTGAAAGTGGAGAGTGAAAAAGTTGGCTTAAAGCTCAACAGTCAGAAAACAAAGATCATGGCATCTGGTCCCATCACTTCATGGGCAATAGATGGGAAAACAGTGGAAACAGTGTCAGACTTTATTTTTTGGGCTCCGAAATCACTACAGATGGTGATTTCAGCCACAAAATTAAAAGATGCTTACTCCTTGGAAGGAAAGTTATGACCAACCTAGATAGCATATTCAAAAGCAGAGACATTCTTTGCCAACAAAGGTCTGTCTAGTCAAGGCTATGTTTTTTCCAGTGATCATGTATGGATGTGAGAGTTGGACTGTGAAAAAAGCTGAGTGCTGAAGAACTGATTCTTTTGAACTGTGGTGTTGGAGAAGACTCTTGAGAGTCCCTTGGACTGCAGGGAGATCCAACCAGTCCATCCTAAAGGAGATCAGTCCTGGGTGTTCATTGGAAAGACTAATGCTGAGGCTGAAACTCCAATACTTTGACCACTCATGAGACGAGTTGAGTCATTGGAAAAGACCCTGATGCCAGGAGGGATTGAGGACAGGAGGAGAAGGGGATGACAGAGGATGAGATGGCTGGATGGCATCACTGATTCGATGAACATGAATCTGAGTGAACTCCGGGAGTTGGTGATGGACAGGGAGGCCTGGCGTGCTGCGATTCATGGGGTCGCAAAGAGTCCGACATGACTGAGGGACTGAACTGAACTGAACTGAACACGAGGAAGAATAAGAAGGCTCTAATTATATTGGTTTCTCACTTTTTCTTATTCTTTCATGCTCCCTCTGCTTGTGTGAACATTTGTATGGTTGTGCATTTTCCGCCAGAAACCATGAGTCAACTAAATACTCAAGTGTGGATCTGGAATTAAGGCTGCTTTCCCTTCATTACCACAAAAGAATGTGCTTTAGTTGTGAAATGGATATATAAATTCTTCTCAAGGACCAATGGGGGGAAAAATATAGTGCAAATCTTCCTTAAGGATAATTGCTCTTTCTTCAACATATTTCTTAAATCTATTTCCTTTTCATCTTTCTCATGACCACCACCATAAATTTTAATACTTGTCTATTGTCGAGATTATTTCACTGACTCTTAATTGGTCTTCCATCGTTAGTTTTCCTTCAGTATTTTATATGTATGACACCAGCCAAGATTTTCTGAATCAGTATATCATGCCACTCCCTTTTCCCAGATTTGTAATGAGTCCTAATTATCTCCTCTGAGACGAGTAAAGGACATTTAACATTTATTTTTCTCTCCAGACAAAATAAACACAGGAGCACTTCCATAATTTTCCCTATACATATATTTTTAAAAATTAAGATGTAAATAAATGAATGAGCAAATAAAGTGTCTCATGTGGCACGGACATCACATATAAACTGCATGTTGCATTTTATTGCCCTTTTACATTCTTTAAATACTGTTCTGACTAATTTGAGGGAATCAGTCCAGATCTCTCTAGTGGGTGAAATTTGAATTTTTTGCATATTTTCATGATATGTGAGGACTATTGTAACCCACAATTGTGAGATTTACATACCATGAGTACACTTGTGGAAGTTTTAAATTGTGTTCATAAATCTTTGGTAATGTTCCTTGTTCTATCACTCAGTTGTGTCTAGCTCTTTGTGACCCCCATGGACTGCAGCATGCCAGGCTTCCTTGTCCTTCATCATCTTCTGGCTTTTGCTCAAACTCATGTCCATTGAACCAGTGATACTATCCAACCATTCTGTCCTCTATTGTCCCCTTCTCCTCCTGCAGTCTTTCCCAGCATCAGGGGTTTTTCTAATGAGTTCATAAATCTTCGGTAATAATCCCTTCCAAAACTGGAGCCTAATCCACCTCCTTTCACAGATACATTGGACTTTGGGTTGTTCAATTCTCATGAATAGAATCTGGTGAAAGTAACAATGGGTGATTTGTAAGAATAGAATCTAAAAGGCATTGTGATTTTTCCTTCTCTCTCTTGGATTACTCACTTTAGGAAAAGTCAGTTGCCATGAAGACACTCAAAGAGATCTACAGAGAGGACCATGTGGTGGGAAACTGATATCTCCTCCTTCTGTAAGGAATGGAGATCACCTGACAAGGCCTTGTGAGGGAGCTTGGAAGCAGATTTTCCAGTGTTGGTCAAACATTTAAATGATTGCAATCCCAGCAAACACCTTCACTGCAATGTTATGAGAGATCCTAAACCAGAACCATCCAGGTAAATTGCTCCTGTTTTTTAAATCATGGACATAATAAGAAAATAAATGTTTATTTGTTTGGGCCATTACATTTTGTAGTAATTTGTACATAAAAATAGACAATTCATATAGCACTTTAGGCAGATGTTATTTTAAAATGAGTGTGTGGAGGACACAAGGAGTATTGTCAGAAATAATTGATCTTGTTTCCTTTATTTTTCTTTTACACACAGGAATTAATAGCCATTATGTCAAGAACATAACAACATTTCTAGCCTATATTTGGAGTACAGAGCTGGAAAATATATATCATACTGACATCATCATCATTCTTACAAAATAATATTAAAAATAAACTATTTGAAAGTAAAATTCTTGTACCCAATGATTTTTATTAAGCCATTGAACATATCCCAGCTCTTAGGGACTCAGATACTATAGCAGTTTGTTTGCCACAAATATTCCATTTGTAATATTTTCTTTCTTTCTTCCCCTTATTTTTATAAACTCTACATTCTAAATGGCTTATTCATTGTGGATTATATTTTCACAAACATGACATATATGAAGTCATATAGAATGACTGATTAGTATTACAGTTGATTTGTAAAGTATGTATTCAAACTCAAATGCTACCCTTTTGCTCCCTTTTTGAATTAAGCAAAAATTAGATTTATACTTTATTTTATTCAGATAATGACAAAATTTTGTAGAATGTGGAAATATTTTTTATAACAACCACAATAACTTTGTAAAGAGTGAGTTAACCATGAAATAAGATGAACTGTTTAGTCAACATGCAATTTTGTGTTTATTTATAGAAATAGATATCAATTGTGGTCCCATATTCCAAATATTTTTCATAAGAATAACAAAACAAAATAACCAAGCTTTTTTAAAATAGGATACAAATAAAAGGATTTTTATATCCCTTTCAAAGCTCATTAAGTAAAACAGTGATTTTTTTTTCATTCTTGTTTTAGACAATTGTATTTATTCATCCTCGTCTAACATAACTGTGAAGCTAACAATAATATTCAAAAAAGAAAACTAATCAGCCTTATGGAAAGAGACAGCTTGTCATTCTCCACTTCCATATCTACATTAATTTGGTTTTAATTTTTGTGGTTCTTCCATTTATCCAGGAACTGAGGCTTGCATTTTTTCTTTAAACTTGTGAGGGAATTCTAAATATGTTTGCATGGCAAACAGAATAGTTTCAAGTTGTGTACAGCAAGAAAATCCTCAACTATGGTAAAACTCCATCCTGTGTGCTGTAGGGTGACTATATACATGTTTGTTTTATTGTTTTTAATTTGCATATCTTCTGTCTGTCCTTAAATTAGATGTGGGATCTTAATAATTTCGCTTGAAACTCAAAGCCCAGATTTTGCTGTGTGAGGAAGTTTCTGAATAAGACATCAAGTTTCCAGCCATCAGAGGATAATTTATTGATACTTGTCAAAAGGAAGTATCAGTCTAACAGAAATCAAGACAAAAGGAATGCCTGATGAATTTTCTTTGAAGTGCCTTTTATAAAAGTCCTTGGTAATACATATTGATGAACTCCAAATTGTCTTGCCTGAAGGGAAAAGAAAGTAGACTGCTTTACACTGTCTTATAAATATTCATCAAAAGAACAAGACTTATGTTTCCAGGCGTGAGGTGAATGATTACGGTTGTATGATTGCCTTGGAATCTGGATAATTAGTAAAACAGCCGTTGACAGTTAGAGAATTTTAAACTTGGTATCTTGCCGTCACTTCATTTGGAGTCAGAGATAAAGCTTCCTATACCAAAGGGAAACAGTTTTTAGAGGGTGATGGATTGATACTATCAAGTTCTAGGGATCGGTTGCGTCCATTGTTGGCTTATTGTTTTGTTCAGCTGAAAATCAAAACAAAAGTGATTTGCTTTGTTTTATTTCCTTTTTGTTTTATTTATTTATTACTTGCCAATTCATTTTGGTCTAAAGAAACAGTACCAGTCTTGCTAAGAATAATTTGCTGAATCTGTGTCTTAATTACAACCCAAACACTAGAGAGTGAGAATAGAATAACTCTATCCAAACATACATAAAGAGTAGTTTTGTGTGGTTGTTTTTTCTCTGATATTGTTGTCATTTTGCTTATTAAGACACACTTTGAATGACTGCCCTGTATTTATTTTGATTATGAAGTCTTTATGATTAAAGATCAAATTTGATTAAATAGATATGGAATATTTGATGTTTGAGGATAAGTAGTCTATGGGATCGCACAGAGTCGGACACGACTGAAGCAACTTAGCAGCAGCAGCGGCAGCAGCAGTCCACCTATTCCAGTACTCTTGCCTGGAAAATTCCATGGACGGAGGAGCCTGATAGGCTACAGTCTATGGGGTCACTAAGAGTCGGACACGACTGAGAGACTTCACTTTCACTTTTCACTTTCATGCATTGGAGAAGGAAATGGCAACCCACTCTATTGTTCTTGCCTGGACAATCCCAGGGACTGGGAAGCCTGATGGGCTGCCATCTATGGGGTCGCACAGAGTCGTACACTACTGAAACAACTTAGCAGCAGCAGCAGCAGTCCATATCAACAACCAGGAAAAGTACTATCACTCAAACTGGTTGTAAATTTCTCCTGACCCTTGTTTCATAAACTATCCTCTAACTAGTTAGGACAACATTCCATTCTCAGAAAACATTATCCTTTACAGTGTTTAGCACTTAAATGCAATTAAGCAAATATAATATCTTCCTTGAAGCAAATAGTTGCTCAGCTTAAGCAATTGAAACTAATTAGTTATGCTGAATGAAAGACATATTCAGCAAATGTTTGAAGAATATATTCTTTATCTTGAGCAGAAATAAGCACCTGTGTTGCTTTTACAGTCCAAGGAAGACTTTACATCCTGCAAGTTGATTATCTATTTTGTATAGATCCAAAAGTAAAAATGTGCATTCAAATTGATATGTATCTAGGAGTAGAATGAGATAGAATAAATAATAATATGAGAAAGACAGATTAAGTGACTTTCCTAGAAAATGTTTATGTATTTTCTCAAAACTCTGTTTGTTTGTTTGTAAGGGAGACTTGGCTGCTATCAAGACCTTGGCCAGAAACATACAAAGAATTTGAGTCACCCTGCAGCAATGAGCTGCGATAAACATAGAGTGTAACAAAGATGGTGATGAGGGTATTGGTGTTCTTGTAAAGGCGATTATACAGTTTGGTAAGTAAAGTTACATTTTCCAAAGCAAAGGAATCATCTTGCATTCACACTCTCTTTTCTGTCTTTCTTTATTTTTTCAATCTTGCACTTTGTTTAATGTGCTGTATAATTCTTCTCATTCTGTATCTATGAAAAATAGTTTGGGGGAAAAAAAAACTCTCATAAGGCATATGGCATCAGCAGTCTGGAACACTTAGATTGATCATACAGAACACCTAGATGAATTCAATATGGAATAGAAACAAATCAAGAACAGCCTGTGAATTGAAGTGTCAGTATCTCTGAGGAAATCGATTATTTTTCTCTCATTTCTGAGAAACCACCACTGAGAGACATACCAAGTATCTAATGATATCATTTTTAGGCCATTTTTCCAAGTCTCAGAGGAAAAAAAAAATCTCAATTTAAAATATAAATCAGGGCTTGCAGGGAAATGAGTAGGGCAGGAAAAAGGAACAGACAGTAAAATATTTAAAACTGTGCTTTATTGGCCACATTAACCTGAAACTGTGTAATGTCAAACATTGCCTCACAGTGTGCAACCTGTGGGGCATAAAAGTATTATAGTTGAAATATTTCAAATGTCTAGATGCAGGGAAAGGCTACAACATTTGGAAAATATGGGAGAGCACAACACTCACTGAACCACAGCTCTGGTGGGATTTCTGTTGCTGCACTGTGTTGGCTTGGGTTTCCCCAGTGGCTCAAGGATAAAATATCAGCCTGCAATGCAAGAGACACGAGTTTAATCTCTGGGTAAGGATGATCTCCTGGAGAAGGAAATGGGAACTCACTCCAGGATTCTTGCCTGGAGAATCCCATGGATAGAGGAGTCTGGTGGGCTACAGTTCACGGGGTCAAAGAGTTCGACATGATTTAGTGACTAAACAACAATCCAGGTGAGAGAATTTGCAGATATCACTAAGAGGGCATGTGATGCAAAGAAAGTAATGAGTTATTTAACTTTACAGAACTTTTCTGGTAGTGACTCAAATACCATATGCTGTTCAGTGATTCATTGAAGAGAATAATAAGATTTAATTATATTTAGTGATGATAGAAGGTGGGAGGTTTCAGATGAGGCCTATATTCACAAGAAGAATATAGATGGGAATAAAGCATGAAAAAAAAAAAAATCCACGTCCTTCCAGGGTCAAGTTACTGCTAATAAGTACAGGGACGGTGGAGCCTGGTGGGCTGCCATCTATGGGGTTGCAGAGTCGGACACGACTGATGCAACTTAGCAGCAGCAGCAGCAGGAGCAGCACAAATGTAAATAGAGCAAGTTATCATGTGTTTATTAGACAAAATAGGGATGATAGAAGCAATATGCTGGCATGGCCTTAGTAGAGAGGTACTTGTATTTCATGCTTGCTGGAGTGAAAATTGATGCCAAGTTTGCAGGAAGTATCAAAATCCCTGAGGGGAAAAGAAAGCACACTCTTTGACAAAGAGAATACACCACTAGACATTTATCAAGAGAAAATTCACAGGAAATTGTGTTAAAGTGTATATATAAGAAGGTCCATAGAATAGTATTTAAATAGAAAAAAAAAATACTAGAAACAATTCAAATGACTAATAGCAGGGAACTGTTTCAAAACATTGTGTTGTATCATATAGCCATATAATATTTGGGCTTCCCTGGTGGCTTAGACAATAAAGAATTCACCTGCAATGTAGGAGACCAGGGTTCAATCCCTGGGCAGGGAAGATCCCATGGAGAAGGGAATGGCAACCCATTCCAGTATTCTTGCCTGGAGAATCCCATGGACAGAGGAGACTGGTAGACTATAGTCCATAAGAAAATATTTAATAGACTTTAATAAAAGTTATATTTATTTAAAATTATATATTACATGAGAGGTGGATATATATGTGTGTTTAGCTTTACCTATCAATTATTTATTTATCTAGATGATTTTATGAGATGAATCCCCCTAATTTTTTATGTTGAAAGCCTAGACCCCAGTTCCTCAGAATGCAACTATATTTGGAGATGGGGCTTTTAATTATAAGAGATGAGGACACATACAAGGGCTGAGGGAAGACCTTGTGAAGACAGAGGGAAGAGGGCTTTCTGCAATGCCAAGGAGAGAGACCTCAGAAGAAGCTAACCCCATCAACACCTTCATTTTGGATTTTTTTAGCTTACAAAATTGTGAGAAAATAAATTTCTATTCTTTCAGCTGTGGTACTTTGCTATGGCAGCCAGAAGAAATTAATACAGATAAGTACCAGTCAACTTTAAAAAGTAGTAATCTTCAGATATTTTTTTCTTAGTAGCCTCTATTTTTATTTTAGCATGCATGTATATTATTTGTATAATTTAAAAGGGAGAGGGATAAATTGGGAGATTGGAAGGGACATATGCACACTACTATATATAAAAGAAATCACTAATAATTGTATAGCACAGGGAAATCTTCTCAATACCTTGTAATGGCCTATATGGGAAAATAATCTAAAAAAGAGTGGATATATATATATATATATATGTATATATATAATTGATTCACTTTGCTGTACATCTGAGACTAATACAAAATTGTAAATCAACTGTGAAAGTATATGAAAGTTTAGTCACTCAGTCTTGTCCAACTCTTTGCAACCCCCATGGACTATAGCCGGCCAGGCTCCTCTGTCCAAGGATTTCTCCAGGCAAGAATGGAGTGGGTTGCCATTCCATTCTCCAGGAGATCTTTGCAACTCAGGGATTGAATGCAGGTCTTCTACATTGCAGACAGTTTCTTTGCTCTTTGAGCCACAAGGGAAGGATATACATATACATATATATATATGTCCTGTTATTATATATGTATATAATAAAAGAGAAGCAAAAATGCCAGACTATCTTATTTGTGAAACACTAGATGTGTGGGGATCATTTCCTTCAAGAATTATATTAAGATTTAAGGATAAAACACTGGATGCATCATATTATTCACATGCAATCTTACTCAGAAGCTAATTTTGTAAGTTTTTGCTAAGGCTGTCATTTCTTGTTTCAAATGGAATCCGACAATATCTCAATTTAAATACTTTCAAATCATAGTAACTATAGCAGAGCTATCTAGTTGAAAATAAGTAGGACAAACTTCTCCTTGGACAGATCCCAAGTTCCTTGTCAGTAGAAGCCTTGTGTTCTGAAACATTTTACCCTATAGCATCTAGCAGATTTCCTGACATGAAACAGCTCTTCATAAATACATTTTGACTGATTTATTTCAAAAGTGAAATTGACAAACTACTTCTTAATAATTTACTTTGCTTCATCACTTTACTAATTGGTATAGGTGCCCATTGTGGTAGGAAGGTTGAGGTTCCTGAGTTTAAAAGGCACCAATCAAAACCATATAAGAGGTATGTCATTTTCCCCCTTAAAAATGAACAAAACTCAGAATATTGAGTTGGAGAATTTGCCCTGGAAATGTCAATATCAGATGTGTACTAGCTAGAGAATAGGACATGGAGGTGACAGTCAAACTGGATTCAACGTGGTCATTTATCAAAAGTTGGAACTGTCTGTGCATCGAGTATTTTTCACTCTATGGGAAAATTCAAAGCAATCCCATCTTCTGAATCCAACACATTCTCTAAATTTCCTTTTAAACATGTTAATACCTTAAAGAATGTAGATTTCTTGATTGAATATGTGTCAAATGAAAAATATCGTAAATGTTTAGGAAATATATCAGGGAGGCTTTGGTAAAATATTTCAGAGAAGGAAAATAATTTTCTTGGCATCTAGCTGCTAATTTTAACATAAGATTCTTGATAACACTATATAATTGTGTAGGACCTGTTAGCTTTGTGTCTCAATTGTATAGTTGCCTTAGATAATTATATATAATATGGCTTAAGTTTTATATATGTACACTTTAAATTCTAAGACATTTTACTTCTAGAAATATGTATATATATATATGCTTAATTTGGGGGAGGTTTAATCTGCATAGTGGACCAGATGTTCCTATCTTACTTGGTTTACAATTAATTTCAATTAAAAATTCAATTAATACTTAAAGTGTCACTATGGGGGAAAGATAAGAATTTGTGCTTTCTTCTGAGAAAATAAATGTAGAGAAATTTGTTTTAAAACACAAATCACGTCATAGGGAAAATGTATATCAATCAAAACCACCTTCTTCTGACATGGCCCAGAACCCAGAGGACTGTCAGTTTCCTCTGTCTTTCCTTCGTCCTTTGTTTATTAGTGATTCGGCCTATTGATCTCTGCCATCTGTCCAGTGCTGACCAGCCTGGCCCCGCCCTCCTCATCTCCCCCAAGTAACTCATCTGGCCCCCATCCCACCTCATGCCCAGCTTTGTTCTCCTAACACTCTGCCTCATACCAATTTCACTGTTATAATTTCAGTCTGACTTAGTTTTAACCACAAACATAAACTACATCTTCAAAAATTATGAAAATTATGAATTTTTTGCCACAAATGGTGCAAAATATGTTATACATATATTAAACCAAGAAGTATTTTAAGAAAGCCTGGAAAGGTTTGGCTTCATTAAAAGAACATAGAAAGCTACCAAATCATGAACAAAGAGTACCAGAAGCTTTGGTACACATATAGCTTTAGTCAAGTTCTGATGTATAAATGCTAATTCTTATATAAAAATTTATTTGAAAGCACCATGATTTATATTTAATAAGCATTTATTTATTTTTAAATATTTTGATGAAATTTTTTAATACTGCTGTTTGGTTTTGGTCTCCCCAACTAAAGATCACAAACATTAACTAAAACGAAACCTTTAAATGGAAAACTATTTTATTCAAAGTTTCAAAAAATATAATTATGCCCAATTAAACTTCCAAACGTAGTTTTCAAAATGAAGTTGTAGTATTTAACTTTTGAACTTTATTAAAGTGTAAAACTACACTGAAACTTTTGCTAGACACTGGACTTCAAAATCCTTCATTACAAAACGTGCTTAGTCACTCAGTTGTGTCTTACTCTTTGTGACCCCATGGATTGTAACCCACCAGGCTCTGGTCCACTGAATTTTCCAGCCAAGAATACTCGAGTGGGTTGCCATTGCCTACTCAAGGGGATTTTCCAAACCCAGGGATCGAACCCACATATCTTGCGTCTCCTGTATTATCAGGTAGATTCTTTACCACTGTGAACACCTAGGAAGCCCTAGAAAAAGAAAACGCTGTACTTTCTCAACCTATTGTGTTCTACACTTTTCCAAAAACTGCAGAAAGTTATCATTTCAGGACAGTGTCACTTTTCCTCAGTCACTCAGAGACTGAATACCACAGAGTTCACTGGAGCAGTCTGACATCATGGAGCTGTTTGATGAAGGAAACCTTTTTTCTGAACCGCAGCTCCATTTCTGTTCTCACCACCCAAAAGGGTTAAGTTGATAAGAACTATGGACTTGATGTTTTCATCATGGCACCTGTATCCCTAATATTTCCTTTTTTGCCCATTCCATAGCTCTTGCTCTGAAAATCCAGCATCAGGCACTTCTTTTGCAAGAAACATGACTCTTGTTTGGACCTGCTCCAAGGGTACTATTTCTCTTAGCCCTCAGAGCAGCCTTGCTCTGGACCTTCTCTGCTGAATCACTCCCCATAGGGAAGGAGAACCTGGGAAGGGGATTCTGAGTCCAGAAGGAGGTGCTGTGATATCACGTTTGGTCCTCAACACATAGTGGATAACTGGTAAACATTGGTTCATTTTTGTTGGGCTTCCCAGATGGCTCAGCGGTAAAGAATCCACAGGAGACACAAGAGATGTGGGTTCAATCCGTAGTGTGGGAAGATCCCCTGGAGGAGGAAATGGCAATCCACTCCAGTATTCCTGTGTGGAGAATGCTATGGACAGGAGCCCAGGGGGCTACAGTTCAGGCAGTTGCAGAGAGTTGGACACAGCTGAATGACTGAGCACATTGGTTCCTTTTCCTGAGTAGGCTTTTGCATGCCCTCCAGGATTTATTGTGGTTCTGATTATAAGTTATTTTTTGACTTTTGTGTTTGAATGTTTTCTTGGTCCATCTATTGTACTTGCTTTGAAAATGTTACAATGCCATGTCTAATTCTCAAAAATATTTCATCCAGTCAATGACCTTTTCTCAGGTATTCATAATGGTGTATCCTCCTTTTCATGTGCTTATATAAGTTCACATGCCAGGTGCTTTGTCTATTTTGAAAAAAAGAGAGAAAGAAATAATCCTTACCTTTAGAAAAAGTTAAACTTGTTCATATCAGTAAGAACCTATAGAAAAATTTCTAAAATACCTATTGGAACAATGAGGCTGAAAGATATATTTGTATATGCAAAGACTAAAATATAATTATATATTGGATATAAAGAATATACTCAGGAAACATGTTTTATTAGTCAACATAGAACATATGAGCTTTCCAAAAGTATATATAACTGGTTACCAAGGAGTCTCAATTGACTACATAAATTAGTTTCAATTTCCCCCCAATATTTTATTTAACTATTCTATTAATATATAGATTTTTCCCTTTATAATACTTTATATTTGTAAGATTTCAAAGCTTTCAAATTTTTTTTTATAATTTAACTTAGTTGAGTGCATATTAAATTCTATCTCATAGCTGATAGGAATTTTCCTCCCAGCAAGGATTATGTGTGTTTGGATTTGGGCAGGTTATGGGATCTATTCTTTCTCTTCTCTTTCCATATTAGTACCTTGAGTGCCAGAGAGTTCTCATCCAGGCTTTGTTCATTTTCTCTTTCTGACTTTAGTCTTGCATAGCTGGGGGCAGAGAGAGAGGAGATTCAAGGCAGAGACCTCATTTAGCCATATGGTAAAGAACCCATCTGCCAATGCAGGAAATAGAAGAGATGCCGGTTGTATCCCTGGGTTAGGAAGATCCCCTGGAGTAGGAAATGGCAACCCACTCCAGTATTCTTGCCTGGAGAATCCCATGGACAGTGGAGCCTGGTGGGCTACATTCCATGGGGTCACAAAGAGTCGGACATGATTGAAGTGACTTAGCACTCCCTCACATGTGGTGGAGTAAATATCCCTAATCAATGCTCTGGTTTGACAGTGTTTAGTCCGATGCTAGTGATTTTCACTGAGGAGATTATAGTTTCTTTGACAAAGTACTCACTTCCTCTCAGCTTCCTTGTCATCAGAAAAGATTCTGTATTAAAAGTTTAAGCACTCTTTGACCCTTTCAGAAGTCATGGGGGAAAAAAAATCCCCTATTTAGTTGTGAAGTTGCTTTGCTTGGTATAGTAACCCTTTGTTCTTAAACTAATTCCATGATTCTTCATTTGGAGAAAGGGACACTGGACTGGTCCTCTCCTGTGTTGTCTAAAGACTATAAAGAACTGAAAAGGAGGTGCACACATCTTTTACTTCTCAGGTTCCCTATTCCATGGCCCTCTCAAACTTTGCTGGTACAGATTTCTCCAAGATACCTCTTGCTTTTCTAAATCAATAGGCTCAAGAAGGTTCCAATCTATGTTCATTACATGTCCAAATTAAGGGTGCTTATGTCCTCAGTCCTGTCTGACTCTGCAACCCAATGGACTATAGACTGTCAGATTCCTCTGTTCATGAGATTTTCCGGGCAAGAATACTGGAGTGGGTTGCCATGCCCTACTCCAGAGGAACTTTCTGACCCAGGGATTGAACCTGCTTCCTGCATCTCCTGCATTGCTTTGGCCTACTCAAAACATATCCAGTACATTGCTGCCTGCTTCAAAAACAAGTTCCATGCAGTCTAGACAATGAGCAGAACTTCATCTATTTAGCTGCTCCATGGTTACTTCTTTCCGCTGAAGCTAGAGTGTCATTCACTCCCAGTTCAATTGGTATCCATGTCTTGTACAAAAGAAAAAAAAAAAAAACTATCGGAACAGTGTCTGACATTCAGTTCAGTTCAGTCTCTCAGTCATGTCCAACTCTTTGTGACCCCATGAACTGCAGCACGCCAGGCCTGTCTGACATTAGCTGAACCAAAATAACTGATAAGAAATAAATGGGAATTAATAATAATTCATTATAAAGTGGGATGCATACCAAGAGAGAATAAAGAAAAGTAGAGAGTGTTGGATATCATTGCTTTTCACATAGTGGGAAAGAGAAGGAGAAAGTAATAATGCCTGGCAAGTGGAAGTTTTTTAATCATCTATCTTCTTTTAAGTGCCAGAGAGATAGTTATGCTCATATCAAGCCAATAG
The DNA here is from genome assembly GCA_006410615.1 of Neotragus moschatus. Classification (NCBI taxonomy): domain Eukaryota; kingdom Metazoa; phylum Chordata; class Mammalia; order Artiodactyla; family Bovidae; genus Neotragus; species Neotragus moschatus. Next base: position 342,041 of record SJYA01001578.1, on the reverse strand, counting down.
AACGATGATGTATTGAAGTCTGCTAGATTTCAGGAATTGGGTTATAAATTATGGATATAAGCATACCAGCCAACTGCACATTTGATAAAGGCAATATTGAATTTATGGAGTAGAGGTAAGGTAATTCTACATATTGTAGAATGTGAAATGTCCTGAGAAAATTAGTTTTTTTTTTTTCTCAGAGAATGGTAAACAGAAAAATGAAAGAATAAAAAAATACAAGTTGAAGGATCACCAAAATAAATTGCAAAAGAAAGAAAAGTACTCTACTTTGAAGACTTACAGGTAGATTAAAACTAAAAATTATTTACTCCAAAAGCCAGAATATATTCTTAGATACTTGTGAGTCAAACTTAGCCTGCTCAAAGAAGATAGGGCCTTAAAGAAACAGGTACAGAAGCTGAAAGAACAGACAATAGATGAGATTTCAATGTGATGAGATGGAGAAGTAGGGTTTGTGAAGTATCATATTGTTTAACAGTCAATGAAACTTTCTATTAGAATCACTAAAGAGCATAAATTAAAAACAAAAATTATGCTAGAAACATGGAGAATAAATTTGGAAAGCCTTATAAGAGAAGTAAAACAAAATCATGTATTGGTTAAGGTGATGAAAGAACTTGAAAGAAAAAGAAGAAAGATAAACATCTAAAAATCCAGGAGCTGGCTCACACAAGCTCACAAGTGCCCATTGCTAGATTTTCAGAAATTTTACGAGCCAGCACACCCAGTACTAAAAAAACAAATACTATAGACTTAGAATTAATTATGTTAAGAATGGAGGTATTAAGTACTCAAAGAGAATCACTTCCTAAAAATTGTACTGTATTTTAGTAATTTCTATGATGTTGTAGTTACGTAGGTCTATCTCATCTATAGGTGGAAATATTATACAGTCAAATCTCATTATTCGTAGTATATATGTTTATAAAGTCATCACAAACCCCAAATTAGTGAATACTGAACTACTGCTTCAGGAGAAATAGAGGATTAGTGTCCTGTGAATCTCTGGTTGTGACATTTTCATCAACTGATTGATATAGAACCTTGTTTTATGCATGATTTTGTTTAGTGAAACCTAGTTAAATATATTATTGACTCATTAACATTAAACTTATGATCAACAGCACTATAACTCATGCTTGGTTAAAACTTATCTAACACATATATTTTTTCCATTAAACACATCACAGCCTTTTTGAACTAGACACTAGACAGCACGTCAGCTTGAATTTATCTAAGTTATAAGATCGCAAATGTGAAAGTTAGCAGATATAAATAATATTCTAAGCTAATAAAATAGAAAATACTGATGAAACAAATTATTTATGCAAATAACTATAAAAATAAGAGTAATAGTCTTCTTATTTCTGATAAGGAAAAAAGCTATGTATCTAGAGCAGTTAAAATCAACCTAAACTCAACTGAAGATTAGCAGAATAGAATAGCTAACCCAGAAGCAGTTCCCAAGAAAATTATTCTCAATTGCAGGGTCCCCAAAGGTCATCTGTCAATGTTGGTTAAAATATCTAGATTCTGGGACCCTATCCAAAAGTATTCTGACTATGCCTGGCATTACTTGGAAGCACCTAACATGACTCTCATGCATCTGGTCTGTGTACTACCTTGGTATGTTGTAAAGTAAATAAGAAGCCTAAAGAAAGGAAACATTTTCAATGATGTTGGTCAGAGTTGCTATGAAAAAATCTATTCTTAAATTATTGAAAGCAAAATACAAATAAATAATTAAACATAAAGAAGAAAACAAAAGTTAATGTAACACATATAACCTCATGGTCCAAAATTTTGCATGAAATCTCTCTAGGTGTAGAGGGGCAATTCAGAGCACCATAGGATATTTTAAATTTTCAAGGAAAACATAGAAATATTTGACATCTGTTGGACACGGCACAAGTTATTAATTCCAGATAGAGGTTTCTCATTAGTTTAAGCTACATTTGTTTCATTGGCATTTTATCTTTCTGTCATAATAAATGCTGTGGTAAAAGCAAATGCAGTGTGAATCAATAAGTGAGGGTGGTGATTTTCAATGTGTGGTTTGAGAAGTTGTACAGCACTCAGTGAAAAAGGAGAGTGAAAAAGCTGGCTTAAATCTCAGCATTCAGAAGGCTAAGACCATGGCATCCAGTCTCATCACTTCCTGGCAAATAGATGGGGAAACAATGGAAACAATGACAGACTTTGTTTTCTTGGGCTCCAAAATCACTGCAGATGGTGACTGCAGTCATGAAGTTAAAAAAACACTTGCTCCTTGGAAGAAAAACTATGACCAAACTAGAAAGCATATTAAAAAGCAAAGACATTACTTTGCCAACAAAGGTCTGTCTAGTCAAAACTATGTTTCTTCCAGTAGTCATGCATAAATGTGAGAGTTGGATAATAAAGAAAGCTGAGCACCAAAGAATTGAGTCTTTTGACCTGTGGTGTTAGAGAAGACTCTTGAGAATCCCTTGGACTGCAAGGATTTCAAACCAGTCAATCCTAAAGGAAATCAGTCCTAAATATTCATTGGAAAGACTGATGCTGAAGCTGAAGCTCCAATACCTTGTCCACCTGATACGAAGAAACAACTTATTGGAAAAGACCCTGATGCTGTGAACGATTGAAGGCAGGAGGTGAAGGGGATGACAGAGAATGAAATGGTTGGAAGGCATCACCAACTCGATGGACATGAGTTGAGCAAGCTCCAGGAGTTGGTGATGGACAGGGAAGCCTGGTGTGGTGCAGTCTTTGGGGTCACAAAGAGTTGGATATGACTGAGCAACTGAACTGAACTGAACAGCACTCAATAGGTACTCAAATCTCATTAGTAATTGTGGTTATATAAGAATAAAATTTTGAGATGGTTTTAATTTGAGTGAAGTTTTTCAAATAGCTAAGTTGCCAGTAGGATATAAATACTTCTAAAATTGTTTGACATATTTACTTAGTGGTATTTTTTGATGTAGAAATATCCTGAAAAAAAATCACTTAGATACTAAGAAAGCTGAAGCCTGTGATAGTTTGTTTGGGTTATGGACAGAAAAAAAAAGTGTGCATTATTTTTTTTTGGTGTTGTTGATTTTTATATGAGCAAGTCTTCTTTGAGCAACAGAAACAACGATAACGACATTAATAGTAAAACTAATATTCATATATTGAGTGCTTACTATTTAAGATCTTATACTTAAAGTTTTATATGAATTGTCCAATTTGTTCATCAAAGGATCTTTTGAAGTAGATTTTATTTCAATATTAAATGAAATTTAGAGTAATTAACTTTCCTAAGATGGTATAGCTATATATATGATATACCAACCACAGTATTAAAAAATATAGTACAACTTCTGATACAATCAATATGACAGACAGCTCATAACATATAAAGAGCTCTCACTGAATATTTAGAAAAGCATTTAAAAATACCAATGGAAAAATGAGTAAAATCCATGAATAGATAATACACAAAAGAAATAGTGTATAAAAAGTCGATACAGAGGAAAAACCTTACTAGTAATACAATAATTCAAATGAAAAATCTAATGATCTCAACATCATATTGCAAGCCTCACAAGAACAGAAATTATATTTTCAGGTCTGTGTTTATTATATATCAGAGATCAATAGGTATTTTTCAAAAACATGAACAGTCTGCCTTTTTAATTTACAAAGATTTAAATACTTATTAATATTCTCCTTGAATAATTATTGCCCCACTATGGGTTCAAACTGAGCTGGTTCTTAGACACAGGTGAGAACAACATAGACATAGCTCTGTCGTTGGTGGAGATCAGTATCTAGGATGTCAGGATGCTTAGCTTTCCCGTTGGCTCAGCAGGTAAAGAATCCGCCTGCCAATGCAGGAAAAGCAGGAGACCTGGATTTGATCTCTGGGTCTCTGGAGGAAGAAATGGCAACCCACTCCAGTATTCTTGCTTGGAGAATCCACAAGGAGAGGGGAACCTGGGGGTCTGCCCTCCCATGGGGTTGCAAAGAATCAGACACAACTGAGCGACTAAACACACAAGGATGCTGAGATGCAGTGAGACAGGCATTCTTGTATGTTGCCATTTCTCTGGAAAACACTTTGATAACATGTGATGAAAGTTTGAAGAGGGGCTCTTCCTCTATTTCCATTTTTAGGAATCTTTCCAAAAGAAATAATCAGAATGGCACTAAAAGATTTGTTTTCATGGACTTGCAGCACAACATTATTTATGAGAGCAAGACTTTGAAAGTAGCAATGGTCAATAACCAGTGAATTGTTAAGTGAATTGAAGTAACTTGTAGGATGGAACATATAGTCACTCAAGAAAAAAACATAATTTTGAAGAATATTTAGGAGTGTGGAAAATGTGCTTTGTGAAACAGCAGGGAAAAGGTAAAATATAAAAACTCTTACCAGTGGATTTTTTACAATCTCTAAAATTCTAATAGGAAAAAAAAAGAGGGGCTTGTAATTGGACTTTAGTACTTTAGTATCAACACATAACCACAAGCACACACACATACACATAGCTCTGAAACAAGATTAGTATATTCAAGATAGTCATATCTGGGCATTAAGTTTGGGACTATGAGTGATTTAAAAATGCTTCCTGCTATATAATTTAATACAGTTGGCTTTCCGTATCTGCAGGTTTGGTATCTCTGCATTCAACCAACTGCCACAGATCAAAAATATTAAAGAAAAAAATTTTTCACAAAGTTCTAAAAAGCAAAACTCTAATTTGCCTCATGCTGGCAACTATTTACATAGCATTTACATTGTATTTACAACTATTTACATAGCATTTACATTGTATTATGTAGTAAAACTAATCTAAAGATGATTTAAAATATATGGGAGGATGTGAGTAGGTTATATGCAAATAACTGTGCCATTTTATACAAGGCACTCAAGCATCTGCAGATTTTTCTATCCACAGGGGTCCTGGAATCAATCCTTTTACAGATTCCAGGGAACTTCTGTACTAAACATTTTGTCCAATGTACATGCAATTATTTTTATAATAAAATAACTTGAATAAAAGCAGTAGTAACAAATAACAATGAGAATTTGATAGAAATATAAATGAGAAATTAATGGTGATAAAAATAGCTCTGTAATGGTCAGTTAAGCACATATCTTTAAGGACTTCAAAAAAAAAACAGTAAATATAAGTTTGTTTAAGGCAACTATTTAAAATGAAAAAATAATTATTTGACATTTATTTAGTACTTATTATTTGCAAGGCATTATATCATCCATGAGCTAAATTCATTAGAAAATTATTCTACAGGCTAATGAATCAGATTATTATTTATATTTTACTGAAGCAGAATTAATTGGATAGAGATAATACTTGGTTGATCCTCAATTCAGAAGGTATCTAAAAAGAAAAATGAATATTTTCTTCCAAGAAATAATTATTGCATGCTTCCCTCAGGGAATCTCAACCATGTTGGAAAGAATAGGAAGATGTCAGAATGGATAAAATGGATTTCCTGAGTAGTTTATTTAGAATTACCAATGAGCAATACAAGATCACAGTCAATACAACTGAGAATAAGTTACCAACTTAAATCAATGCTCATGATAATACAACATCCCGTAGGGAGGGATTATGATCAGAAAGGAAAAGATCAGGAATTCTAGGCAGCTTTTACATTCTGAGTTATTGTGGAACAATTGGAAAAAGTCACATTTCAAGGATGCCCCAAGGTAGAGCTTCAGCTGTTAAGTCCCCAATCTGAGAATGGACTGAGTCCCAAATTATGTCAGGCATGATACAAGCAATTGTGGGCTGAAATAAGACAGACTTTTAAGTATCTGGAGGTAGGCATGGCAACACACTCCAGTATTCTTGCCTGGAGAATCCCATGGACATAGGAGCCTGGCAGCCTAGAGTCCATAGGGTCACAAAGAGTGGGACAGGACTGAAGCGACTTAGGACTGAAGTGACTTAGCACGAATGCACGCACATTAAAAATATTATCTTCCACAGAAGCTTTTCCACTGGACCCAGAGTACAGAACATTCATGAGCATTTCTCAAATATGTATCTTAATCTGAAAATACCTTACTAAAAGATAACAAAGGCATATTAAAAATTTTAAGGATTTTTTGGAACAAAAATTGATTCAAATTGGGTAGGATCCAATCTAGCAGATAGAAAGGATCTCCGAGGAGCTGAATGAAATAAGAGTACTGTAGGAGAAGGCAATGGCACCACACTCCAGTACTCTTGCCTGGAAACTCCCATGGGCGGAGGAGCCTGGAAGGCTGTGGTCCATGGGGTCGCTGAGGGTCGGACACGACTGAGAGACTTCAATTTCACTTTTCACTTCCATGGATTGGAGAAGGAAATGGCAACCCACTCTATTGTTCTTGCCTGAAGAATCCCAGGGACGGGAGGGCCTGGTGGGCTGCCGTCTATGGAGTCACACAGAGTTGGCCACGACTGAAGCGACTTAGCCGCAGCAGCAGCAGCAACAGGCAGAAGGAAACAGAACACAGAGTCCTATACTAGGTAAAAATGTGGCTGGGTTATTACAAAGTTGCTTTCCTTCAGGGGACAGCAGGAACCTGTTGGTGTACTTCTGAATCAGGTGATTTCTGATTGGCTGCTTTAAGATTTTGCATCTGTGATAGCCAAAATGGTAATTACGTCAGTTTAGTGACCTGGACATGGGGCTTAGCAGAAGCAACTCTATTTGGGGTTTATTGTCTTACTTTTAACACTTCATACCCTTTAATAGTAATATATAAAATTTTCCTAAACTTTTTCCTATATGAAGTGTCACTTTAATGTTTTATTTTGTTGTTTATTAAATCACTCTATAAAATCTCCACCATCACGACCATTATCATCTCCTTTCTGCCCATTCCTACTATAGCATCTTGCCATGTAAGTATGAGCTGCAAAACAAAAAAGCCTGTTAAAATTAATCATTCTCTAAGAATTTAAAACTATGCCAAAAGATAGAAGATAATGACATTCATTGTGTGGAGTGTTCAGGACAAGTCTGGTACAAATTTATCTAGGTATAGAAAACACAGAGAGAAAATATTAAACTGAATGAAATTGTCATCTCATATATCTATTTACAAATAGACTGTTTTTTGTTATTATTTTAGAGAAAAAAATCATTGAGGCCATCACTCAATGAAAATCAGCTNGTGTGGAGTGTTCAGGACAAGTCTGGTACAAATTTATCTAGGTATAGAAAACACAGAGAGAAAATATTAAACTGAATGAAATTGTCATCTCATATATCTATTTACAAATAGACTGTTTTTTGTTATTATTTTAGAGAAAAAAATCATTGAGGCCATCACTCAATGAAAATCAGCTCTCAAAACAGGCAAAGGAGATATTGGACTATAGTTTCAGAAGAATAGAATATAAAATAAAGATATAGTATTCAACCTCACTTGATAGATCTAATTTAGAACCCTGTGATTTACTTCAAGGTTAAAATTGGCTTACAAATTATGATTTCTTTTTTGGGGGCAACATTTTCCATCCTATATGTTAAATTTGCCTGTAAAAAGTTCCCTCTTATCAGAACTTCTAAAACAGAATTTCTCTATAGATATTTTTTCACTTACTCAATTCATTAAAAACATTTCCCAATGGCCACTCTACTTATTTCTGTTGATTGTTAGTCTGGCTTTTTTTTTAAAATATACTTCAAAGATTTTTTTCCACTTAACTTACTACTTCTTTTTATCTCTCCTTCTGTCTGGTATTTCACTACATAGCTTTTTTTTTTTTTTTTTTTTAATTTAGATCCATATCTAAAACATTTATAATAAATTTTCTATTCTTAAATTCCAGTGAATACCTTGTGTGAACTTTCTCTTGGATATAACATCAATTTTAAAAAAGTGACTCTCAACCAGAACAATTTTGTGATCAATTTATTTGTGGAAAATATAGATTCCAATATTTTGTATTGCTGTTACTATTGCTTTTAGAACTTTCTCTAACCTTTTGTTTTAAAAGGTAATCTTCTGTGTTTACAGCTCACCTGGTTTTGGGAGGAAGTCACAATGAAATGATAACTGCATTCACCTTACATTTAGTGATTTAAATAGTAAGACCACGTTTCAGAAAAACAAAGCTACTTTTGAAAGACATTATTGAATAATTTGTGTAGTTTTTAAGGCTTCCATATTATTTAAGTTAATAACTTTCCACTCTGTAGAATTTATATTGTTTTCACCTAGGTGTATTTCTTGGAAATTATAATTAGAATAATATATTTTCTTAGGTCTCTAATGCTTTTAAATATGAAGAGACGTAGAAATTGAATAAGAAATTACTGAATAGAAATTATTCTGATGCCCAAAACATGGCTTGAAATGAATTAACCTTTATCTTCTTTCCTTTTTTTCTTTCTCTCTTTTTTTTAAGAAAGGCAGACTGCCACATGCAGCCCCTCATTTGGATGTGTCTGGAATCTTGGAAGTTTGATGATCCTATGTTCTGCTACCAGTGGACCTTGAGAACTTGTTTGGAGTTTCTAGCAGGGTAGTGCAGCTACTCATGTTTCATTGACCAAAGAATGGTCCTCCTCTATGAGAGATGGTCATCCTCTTCCACTGGACACATAGGTTTGGGAGGAACACACCTGGAGTGTTGATTGAGGAAGGAAACATCTGCTTAGCCAGTGAAATCAGCTCAATCAGCCCTGGCGATTAATGAAAGATTGCCCTTATATCCAACCTCTACTTTCCATTTACAGATAATAACAATTATAGCTCAAAATTAGCATAAAATTCTAGAACCTAATGCTGACACTAAGAAAGTGATATATTTCTTTGTTAGATCTTAACACAATAATAAAGATATTTTCTTAAAACTTTTTATTTTATTNTTGTAGATTTTCCTCCACGTTGAAATGTTCTTTGGATGAATTTGCTGCGGAGAAAGTGGTCTCCCCGTCCTATTCCTCCTCCATCTTCCGCATTCTCCTCAAAACTTTTTATTTTATTATTATTATTTTTGCAGCAAGTTGTATTATTGCTTGGATGCTTGCTTATGTGAATTTATTAAGACACAAATAAATTATGTCCTCAAATTGACTAATAATTCTGTCAGAGGCTATGATAACCTCTATGTGCTAAGGCTATCCTTAGCACATCCCATCAAGGCTTTTGAATAACACATGTTATTTAAATAAAATTTTTTTAATAGAGCAGAAATTAAGTACAATAATATACTTAAAAGGGAAAATAAATAAAATTAAATAAAAAAGTATCTATTGTTATTTAATGAGGCAAAAGCATTAAAAAACATTAACATTCTAAAAAAAACTTTTTAGAAAAATTATCCACTTGAGGCATGAATGGCATTTATTATTTATAACTAAATTTATTTTATCTTAAAATTTTAATAAAAATAAATATTTTGCTTTGTGCTAGTTTGTCTACAAAAATTCTGCCCATGCCTCCCCACATTTCAATGAACCTTAACTTACTTAAGAATTTCCCTCCCACATTGAGCCTATAATGGTCCTTGTTCAGAAAACAGAAGGCAGTGGAATCGATGTTCCAGGATGTCCAAAGTTAGCTCATAGAAGGCACACAGTGTTTGCCTTGGGCCTTTAGAACACTTGCTCTGGGTGAAACTACTTCCTATGTAAGAAGCTCATTCACTCTGAGATGGACATGGTGTGAGGAAGCCCAAAATAGCCATTTGAATGGGTCGCACAAAAAAAGGCACTCCAGAAGAAGAAAAGAAGGGTGGAGAAACATTAGCCAGTTTTCTGCTCTGGTTCAAATCATTTCAGCTGAAAAGTCGGTTATGTGGGACAAAAAGCCCACCTGGATGTCTAGCCCTGTTGAGCCTTCAATTAACTCGAGCCTGAGCCACCACATCACTGTACTGCTTGAGAAGCACCAAGAAAGGCCACCCAGGGGAACCCAACGAGCCCACATACCAGGAAAGGTAATCATACATTGTTTTAAGCTACTTAGCTTATGATTTGTTACCCAACAAGAGAAAACTAGAAGAGTTTTTTTTGTTGTTGTTAAAGATAGAATATCACAAAAATTGCTTTTATCAATGAAGAAAAAAAGAGCATTAAGAAATGAATATACTTTCCTTATTGGCAATGCCAAAGTGGAAAGGAAAAGTGTCTGGTCAAGAGGTGATGCCTTATTCCCTGGGCAATTTAACTGCTGTCTAGACAGTTCTAAGTAGCAATTTTAGAGATGCAATGTTGATAAGCCAGTCTCCAAAACTTTTTCAAAATGTTTCTATTTTGGATCTTAATCTGATTCATAAGCAGCACTTCTAAAACTTTTTAGTAAAGACGTGCAAAGTCATAACAAAGGTATAATATTATTATATCCCATAATATTCCCTGTGTCAGTGACAGGTCATAGATAACCATCAGATATATTTGTTTATGTATGCAAATACATACCTTAATGTAGTCATTCTTCAACACAGACATAATCCTGCACCCTAGAGAGATTTTAATGCAGTTCATAAAATTGGAATCAGAAGATTAAATTTAGTCCAACCTCCTTTTTGGGGCGACCAGAGCTTTATCTGAAAAAAAGTTGGAATATTACATGTAGTATTAGAACATAAAATTAAATTCTGCTATCTCGGAGGACAAGTTCAGATTTAATAAAAATAAATGCGACTGCTCATTCATTCAAAGAAACACACTCTCATTTTCCTACAGATGCTTCAATAAAGAGAACACTAATCTAATTATAGTATTTAAAAAAATAAACTGTCTTTGTGCTGGCTATAAAATAAACAACACAGCTGCAGGGCCTGCCGAGCTTCACTTACTAAAGAAAATACCTTTTGATGATTAACAAAGGCAGATTTGTTTGAAACCTGAGTATGCTCACTGAAGTCTCCTGGATGGAGGCGATTTTTTAGAAAGGAAGGATTTCAATGAATTGAGGAAAATGTAAACCGAGATAATTAGAGTTAGATAACTTTTGCTCCCTTTTGATTTATAGTATTGGCAGGGTTGAAGGATAGGGGGTAGAGAGAGTAAAGAATGAAAGAAAAATATATTGGCTTGCTAAAACCAATCTAATTATTTTTGACACAGAACTTTTATATGAAGACATTTTGGGTAAAATGGCTCAGTTATACTGTAACAGTTTTTAGAAATTTTTACAGTGTAACTGTAACTGACTCCTATGCTAGGCAGTGGAGAGTTTCGCTTATACTCTTGGGTGAGGTTTAGCTGCAGATCCCTGAGCAGGTGTTACCTAAGCTCACCTCTACAAGAATATCAGAACAATAATGAGAAAGTTTCCTGTAAACTAGGCATTTGGCACAAAATTGGCTTAGATACCATACTAAGCCAACTGGGCTGCTCTTGAGTGGTGTGAAGGGGATACACTTAATAATTAATTAACCTGCTGGGGCAATACACATAAATTGTTGCTGTCCCTGGTGAACCTTGATCTATGGTCACTCTCCATAGAGAAAATGTTGTTAGTCTTTGGCAGAATGTCCCTGTGTATAAGACTGTGGACTGCTTCCCTCATTTTATAGTTGAGGATACAGATGATGATCAAACCCTTTGTCTGAAGTCTCACAGTTCATTAGTAGCAGAGCAGAACACAGGTCTCCTAAAAATGCTTTTCTAAAAACACAGTAGCCAAAGATCCCCACCCTTGGTCTACCTAGAATTGCCTTTTTAGAGATGTTTCTTTGATCGGTAGATACATAGTACGAAAGATCTTGCCCAAATTATAAAAGTTTTTACCAAGTGGTCATTAAGCCAATAATACACCATAACCCAACAAAGATAAATCTTGTCATATTATCAACATATTTCCTTGGAAAGAAAGGAACCAGATCTCAAGGAAATGAGTCACAAGACAGACATTTTTCCATGAGAGAATCCATGTAAACGGGATTCCTAGGTGGCTCAGTGGTAAAGAATCCACCTGCAAATGCAGGATTTGAAGGAGACGTGGGTTCAATCCCTGGGTCATAAAGATTCCCCTAGTGGAGGAAATGGCAACACACTCCAGTATTCTGGCCTGATAAATTCCATGGAGAGGAGCCTGGTGGGCAACAGTCCATGGGCTCCCAAAGAGTGGGACACGGCTGAGTGGCTGAGCACACATTCACATGGGCAGACATCCATGTGAAAGAACTGCCTAAAGCTTTGGCAGGCATCACAGTAGCTGCAGGGCAAACACAAAGATATTCCAACCAAAAGTCATTTCTCCTCTTACAAAGCTTACCAGCCTCCTTTGAATATTCTTCCTCTAAATGCAAAGAACCCAGTTTCTACAACAAATTTTTATTACTGTTCTACAACTATTTCTATTAGTTTTCTTGCTTTCATCTTACATTTTCTTAGGAATAGTCATAGACCATGACAAATTGTGACATCTTGCAAGTGGAAATTAAAGAGATCTAAAATAGATACTACTTACTGGACTACAATTCTGGGTTTGCTGCGCTCTCATATACTCCCTTAGTGATGCTAAAGTGGCAGAATTCACTATACCGACACCTGTGGAAACACAAAAGGGAGGCATTCATGTACTTGTGCACCACCTGGAAAAGGCTGGGCAACCTGGATTCATAAGAAGAACTAATACTGCCTATTAGCAGGCTTTGTTCAAGTTGCTTGGCAGGTATGCCAAGAAAGTCTGGAACTAGGAAAGTTCTAGACATGACACTTCCAAAGGTCCGTCTCTTGAAGTCATAAATGGTATTTATTATTTCAGAAGCAAAGTAGGACAATACACAGGGAGGACTCGAGTGTATTGACTCAACCAAGGAAGCTCACCTGAAACTTGAGTCCTGAGCTTTCGTTGGGGTCCCATCTTAGGGACAAGGCTGACTGAGCATGTGGCTCATCTCAGTCTCCAGCTGCTCTGAAAGTCCAGCTGATACCTTTTGACACAGAGTAAATCAGGATAATTTAATAGTGTTAGATTATGTAGGATGATGGTCTAAGGCCTCCAGGTAAACAAAATCACTTTTTTGAAGCCAGGTATCGCGGGGTTTAGAGACTACTTCGCAAGGGATAGAAGTTAACTCCTAACCTCTCTTTGGAAAAGTTCATTTCTGTATTGCACACCTCTTTACTGCAGAAGACATTCCTAAGAATCTGTTTCAGGGCTCTGCATGGATTAAGCTCTGCTATTCCTCCTCACCCATCACCCGCCCACCCACTCACCGCTTCTCCCTGTGTCTTTCTCCTTTGGTGCCCCTATCAACTGTTTACACTTGATCAGAAACTTCAACTCAAATTTCTAAGAGAAAGAATTGTTGCAGTTTATTCCCGTAATCTGTGTGGGTATAAAGATTAACAGCCTCTTTGTGGGCTTCTGACTAATCCAACTACCCTCATTTCACTGTCTTTAGATCAAATCACAACCTTCATCCTATGAGCTGTAACCGAGAGCAATGAATCACTGGTGTTTAACCAATGTAACCTTAATAAGTAATTGCTTTCAATGTCACCATCTGTATAGTAAAACATATGCCTGTTATTAAATACCTCATTCATTGGTATCATGAATGAAGGACCCAATATAAATAGCATCTCTTTTTAAGACAGATAATTAAGAGTAGTTTGATTTCTTCCACAAGAAAACATGCCTTTTCTTTTGATAAAAAGATAACCAAAAAAATAAGAAAAGACAAAAGGATAGTTTATAACCACACTATCAACTGTTTGGCTTTGAACCTTGTATATGTTATATTTACAACCTGTTTCCCAGTGATTCAAAATTATGCCCATTCAGGGTTAATGATTATTGTGCCACTCAGCAGGTGTAATATATACCTTTTAATAATCACTTGCAATGAGAAGAATAGAAAAATGTATGTCCTACTGTGAAATCTCAAAAGTAACATTCAATTTATTTTATAATGATTAAACATGGGTATACTAGTGCTATGGATCAAATTATGTCACTCTAAAGTTCTCCCAAAAGCCGTAATCTCCAATGTGGCTGTATTAGGAGACAAGGGCTATAGAAGAAAATAAAGGTTGTTGTTGGTGGTTTAGTTGCTAAGTCATGTCAAACTCTTCTGACCCCATGGACTGTAGCCCACCAGGCTCCTCTGTCTATGGGAATCTCTAGGCAAGAATACTAGAGGAGGTTTCCATTTCCTTCTCCAAAATAAAGGTTAAATGCGATCATGAGGATGGGACCTTAATTTGATAGAACTGATGTTCTCGTAAGAAGACGAAGACACACCAGGTTTTCTTTATTTCCTTAAACCACAGAGGAAAGGGAACGTGCATTCAGCAAGAAGGAGGCCACCTGCAAGCCGGAAAGAGAGAGCTCACCAGAAATCAAATCTGCCAGAACCTTGATCTGTGGTTCTACTCTTCAGTTCAGTTCAGTTCAGTTGCTCAATCATGTCTGGCTCTTTGCGACCCCATGAATCGCAGCACACCAGGCCTCCCTGTCCATCACCAACTCCCGAGTTCACCCGGACTCATGTCCATCGAGTCGGTGATGCCATCCAGCCATCTCACCCTCTGTCATCCCCTTCTCCTCCTACTCCCAATCCCTCCCAGCATCAGAGTCTTTTCCAATGAGTCAACNCTTCTTCCAGACCAGCATTTTTCATGATGTACTCTGCATATGCTTAATAGATATCTCATGTTTAAACCATCCATTTATGGTATTTTGTTATGATAACCTGAACAGGCAAATACATCTAGATTTATGGCTAAATACATAAAGAAAGCACCGAATAACTGATGCTTTTGAATTGTGGTATTGGAGAAGACTCTTGAGAGTCCCTTGGATTCCAAGGAAGTTCAAACAGTCCATCCTAAAGGAGTTTAGTCCCGAGTGTTCATTGGAAGGACTGATGCTGAGAGTGAAACTCTGATACTTTGGCCACCTGATGCAAAGAGCTGACTCATTTGAGAAGACCCTGATGCCAGGAAAGATTGAAGGCAGGAGGAGAAGGGGACAACAGAGGATGAGATGGTTGGATGGCATCACCGACTCAATGGACATGAGTTTGAGTAAACTCCAGGAGTTGGTGATGGACAGGGAGGCCTGGCCTGCTATAGTCCATGGGGTCACAAAGAGTCAGACACAACTGAGCAACTGAACTGAAGTGACACAAGTGAAAAAATAATTGGATGAACATCTTTATTGAATAGGAACTTAATGAATAACTAGATAAATTAAAACAGGAAAAGTTAAGATTTGAGTATCTTACACTCTCAGAAAAATAATTTTCACCTTAGATATAAACTTAAAATTTCCCCATGAAAGACCTAGAAATTTAAGAAGGCTTTGATCTGACTGAGATCTATAAAATTTTTATGATTTTCTGTCATGAACGTATTATGATTTTTCACATTTGGTGAAGACAATTGGAAACTTTCATTTGCCACACATTCTGAATGAGACAAGTCATCTGAAGATCAAAAATCAGTGAAGCAGCAGAAAGCATTAGTGAGTGAGAACAATTCACCATGTGACCATCTGTCCCACATTCTGAATTCAAGCGACTTGGCAAGTCTATAAAAATATCATGCATGAACTTTCCTTAATAGTCATATTTTTTACTGCCAGATATATTAATTTTCAATTGCATTTCAATAGGGCATTAGTGATAACCAGTTAGACAAATTCAAGATCCTAATGGAGATATATATCACAGACTTCTTTTTCATATTTAAAGGTAGCATTAAATTTATACCACATTGTTCAGGAATTCATTTGTTTATGCTCCATACTTTATGGGTGCTGTGATGCCTCATAAAATTTCATATTAGCTAGAATCTCCTGCTAGGAAAATAATATGGTGGTTAAGTTAATCTGCATTTCTTTACTGCAGATATTTAGCTTTGTATTTTTGTGTCACTCTATACATTTTCATGCATTTTATAAAACTCGTCACCTACAGGAGTGAATTGGAATTGGGAAGTCAGATCGTGCCCTGATATTTTCAGTAAGATTTGCATATAATTTCAGAAAATAGAAGTGGCTGAGAATTATTTTAGAGGTGTCTGGACAAATTCCATTATATAAGAAGTACCTACAGACCAAGACACCATCATTACATAAAGGAATATCTGTGTCCCCCTGGCGTCTTTGACAGAAGTGGAAATCTAGGAGGGATAAGGTCACTGTTTGGGCTTCCTAGGTGGTGCTAATGGTAAAGAACATGGCTGCCAATGTAGCAGATGTGTGAGACGTGGGTTTGATTCCTGCTGTTGGGAAGATCCCCTGGAGGAGAGCAGGGCAACTCGCTCCAGTATTCTTGCCTGGAGAATCCCTATGAACAGAGGAGCATGGACAGAAGTACCTTAGCACGTGAGAAGGCAAGGTCAGTATTCAGTGGCCAGGAGTGACGATTAACCTGGTTTGTTCTATTACTTTTAAGACTATAAGATTTATGAGTGGAGAGCCTTGGTCTCTTTTACTCACCAGTATATTCCCAGAACATGTAAATTCCCAGACTATATTTTTTCCACACATACAGTCATTATACAAAAAATATTATTGAATCATTGACAAGAAGAAAATGAAGCCAATGCCATTCCTTCTGCTGTAAGAAGGGGAAAAAAAGGGAAATAAGCAAAATTGTTGAAAATTCCTCCTCTCTAAGCCAACTGTCTTCTCAGCTGGGAAAATCCTTGAGAAAAATCTCAGAGATGATACGTGGGCCATTACAGGCCCGCTTACCACACTCTCTAGAAGGCAGAAAAATAATAGTTTTTCTGTAGCTTTCTACATCTTCCTACAAATTAAAACTAAGGAAGGAAAGGTGGCAGGGCACCCTGAGTAGAGAGGTCTTCGACACCTGTAGCAACTTATATGGTACAGGGTGCCTCAGGTATGGTAGATATGAGGGGGCAGTGAGCCCTGGCAGGCAGAAAGGGCAGTCTGGGGAGAGAGTCCTGAGTGAAGATAATGTCTCAGCTGGCTAAGAGCCTTTGGATCGCTCAAAACTTAGACTCTGCTGAGAAAGAAAAAGAAGCATTTCAATTCTTAGGACACCGTGGCTTCCTTGACAGAGTTTTCCCAGGAGTTACCCTTGGTGCCAAAGGAGAGAGATGAGAGAAAACTCTTTGTTTATCTAACAACTGGACACTGTCTTTTTCAAGGGATTCAGCAGCAGAGAAGTGAGACATTGAATGAGAATTAGAAAACTTCAGCCTGCTGCCAGCTAGGAGGCAACTACGCAGCTTTAGAGTAAAGGAAAATTCATAAGGAAATGGTCAACATTACTTAGGAAAACTGAGCATGAAAAAACGATGGGATGTCAAACAAATTTGTGATATCCTGATAGTTTGAATGTCTCTGATATTACTAAAAATTTCTGATTAAACAGTCTTCCATTCAGTCACTCACTTGTGTCCAGCTCTTTGTGAACCCATGGACTACAATACGCCAGGCTTCCCTGTCTATCACCAACTCCTGGAGCTTGCTCAAACTCATGTTCATTGAGTCGCTGATGCCATCCAAATAGCTCATCCTCTGTCATCCCCTTCTCCTCCTGCCTTCAGTCTTTCACAGCATCAGGGTCTTTTCAAATGAGTCAGCTCTTCACATCGGTTGGCCAAAGTATTGGAGTTTCAGCTTCAACATTAGTCCTTCCAAGGAATATTCAGAACTGATTTCCTTTAGGATGGACTGGTTGGATCTCCTTGAAGTCTCTGGGACTCTCAAGAGTCTTCTCCAACACCACAGTTCAAAAGCATCAATTATTCAGTTCTCAGCTTTCTTTATAGTCCGACTCTAACACCCATACATGACCACTGGAAAAACCATAGCCTTGACTAGATGGAAATTTGTTGGCAAAGTAATGTCTCTACTTTTTAATATGCTGTCTAGGTTGGTCATAGATTTTCTTCCAAGGAGCAAGCGTCTTTTAATTTCATGGTTGCAGTCACCATCTGCAGTGATTTTTTGAGCCCACAAAATAAAGTCTGTCACTATTTCCACAATTTCCCCATCTATTTGCCATGAAGTGATGGGATCAGATGCCATGATCTTAACTTTCTGAATTTTGAATTTTAAGCCAACTTTTCCCTCTTTTCTTTCACTTTCATCAACAGGCTCTTCAGTTCCTCTTCACTTTCTGCCATAAGGGTGGTGTCATCTGCATATCTGAGGTTATCGATATTTCTCCTGGCAATCTTGATTCCAGCTTGTACCTCATGCAGCACAGTGTTTCTCATGATGTACTCTGCATAGAAGTTAAATAAGCAGGGTGACAACATACTGCCTTGATATACTCCTTTCCCAATTTGGAACCAGTCTTTTTTTCCATGTCCAGTTCTAACTGTTCCTTCTTAATTTGCACACAGATTTCTCAGGAGGCAGGTAAGGTGATCTGCTATTCCCATTTCTTGAAGAATTTTTCCACAGTTTGTTGTGATCTAAACAGTCAAAGGCTTTAGTGTAACCAATAAAGCAGAAGTATATATATATATATATTTTGGGAATTCTCTTGCTTTTTCTATAATCCAGGAAATGTTGGCAACTTGATCTCTGGTTCCTCTACCTTTTCTAAATCCGTCTTGAACATCTGCCAGTCCACGGTTCACATACTGTTCAAGCCAGGCTTGGAGAAACTTGAGCATTACTTTACTAGTGTGTGAAATGAGGGCAACTGTGAAGTAGTTTGGGCATTCTTTGGCATTGCTTTTGGGATTGGAATGAAAACTGACCTTTTCCAGTCCTGTGGCCACTGCTGAGTTTTCAAAATTCTCTAACATATTGAACACAGCACTTTCATAGCATCATCTTTTAGGATTTGAAACAGCTCAACTGGAATTCTATCACCTCCACTAGCTTTGTTCATAGTGATGCTTCCTAAGGCCCACTTGACTTTGCATTCCAGGACGTCTGGCTGTAGGTGAGTGATCACACCATCATGGTTACCTGGGTCATGAAGATCTTAGGGCACAGCAATTTGAACAGAGAGCAACTTGAAGTTGTGTTTGAACAATAATACTACTTCGATTGGATTTCACAGATAAACCAATAATCTAAAGATGTCTTTATTGAAATTTGTAAAATGTTGTGAAAATGTAGATTCTCCTTTATATATCTATGGTATGGTTTGAACTGTTAATGGTGATTCACTGATTACTTGTAATAAAAATAACGAGGGGTGTAAAAAATTCATTGTGAAACAATAATAAAAGCCATGATTAAAAGCAAGGTGACAGGGACTAGAAGTGACATGTGAGGAGCCACTTCCAACAAAAACCTGTTAAAAATTAAGATGCAGCATCACTGAGCTTCCACTGCAGAGGCATGGGTTTTATCCCTAGCCAGGGAACTGATATCCCACATGCTCCACGGTGGGGCCAAAAAAAGAAAAAGATGAAGCATGGCTATTGCTTCATTAGTGATGAAGCGCTGGTCAGGATGGAAATCTAACTGAAACTGTGGTTTGATTTCATACACTCCTTTCTTGGGAATATTGTCATTGGATACATTAAGTTATACTGTTATAAACTGTTAAGAAAAATAAATAAATGCCCTGACATAAATATTGAAAACTCTGATACATGAATATTAAGAATGAAAATATAAGCAGTATAAACATGCTTTAATTAAAGTGTAACGGGATCCATTCAATATGTGTTAGACTTCATTCTTTGCCTAGGCAAGTGAACTGACTACACATTCATATTTAGGGAGTATATAGGCCTCTGTTCAACTCACCCCAGACACTGAGACAGGAGACCAGTGACGTCTACCTCTCAAATTTGCAAAGTTGTGTCTCTGGATTGTCTATAAATTTTGTCTAGTGGCCAGTACACATTTGTTGGGTTGAACTGATTATGTATGCATAAATATATACATACTGTCGGGATAACTGAAGGAGCCTGATTACTTTGTTCTATTAGTATTTACCTTGTTAGGGTATTTTCTCTTTCAGCTTACTTCATTTTTGACTCAGAACAAGTCTACTTCTGGGGCTTTGAGCACAATTGATGTTTACTGAATATGCTGTGAAAAAATTTGTTTTACCTCTACTTGTCCAGCATGATGGAGGTTAAGGTCATTTACAGATACCTGCAAGTTTTAGGCGTCATTTTCGTTATCAGTTTATGTTGCCCTCACATACCAACCACTGTATTACTAATTGCAGTTAATCTCAGCTTAATGTTTAAAAAGTGAATTCTAGTTTAGAAAAAAGTTTCTGGGTAAATATTAAGTTATTAATTACTCCTATTATGACTGTTACAGTATATTAAGAGATTAATGAATTCTGCCAGTTGATGAATCAAGAATATATTTGAGATAGCTTGATCTTTCAGCAGATACTAAAATACTTGAAGTGAAAGGGAACGTATTATTTTGTGTCACATTCTATTCCAGTTTGGACTGCTTATGTTTATAACTTCTAGAAGGACAAGTTAAAGTTAGAAGAAAGAAGGGGCAGGGTATTATAATCAGAAGACAGTGTACAAGCACAAGAATGCATTACATATTCAGTTAGCTATAATCCACAAATGCAGTCAGAATACACAGTAGAGAGAAGATGGCTTGATGAGATGATAAAGACCTAGAGCATGCAGAGCTAAGGAATTGCAGCTTTATCCTGTGGGGGAAATTTATGCCTAAGGAACACAGTCAGATTTGAATATTACAAAGATGACTTTAAGAGATTGTAAATGATATATTAGTGCAGGGAAGTGAACTCTGCAGACACTTATGATAGAATTATCCCATTAGTCTGTGCAAGAAATAAACCAAATGATAAAAAAGACACTAGGGAACAGGAAGCACATTGGAGAACTGTTTACTGGACAGACAAAGACATCCACATTTCTGGCAGGGAAGATAGCAATCATTGATGCTATTTACCAAAATTTGGGAATCCAAGAGAGGAAGAGAAGAGGGAAGGGGATGAGGCAGGGAAAATGTTGAGTTCAAAGCCACGTTAAGTTTGTGATCAAAGAGAAATCTCAGGTTGCAGGTATTCTGATAATCAGTCAATTTGATAATATTATAGCAGAAAGTCTATCGTAGAAAATAAGAAAACAATGCCAGTAACAAGTAAGCACACTATGAACAAAGACAGTATCATGGGGAGTGGTGAACATGGGAGGGAATTAAGAGACGTATTGAAGTAAGATTCAGTAAGACTGGTGCCAAATTGATTTAACATTTAACCATTAGAGAAATGCATCTTATTAAGCACCAGACCAAGTGCTGTTTAAAGTATGTAATTTATTCAAGCATAACTTCTAAATTTTAAACAGAACTGTAGTTAAAATTTAGTTTTATAGAAGTATTTTTCTATATCAGACTATTATGTATAAACTGCAGGTCAAGGCACATATTATCCAAGTTTAGTATTCAAAACACCTAGTACTTTTTTTTTTTTCTTCTGTTTTTTGGCCCCATTGCACAATATGTGGGATCTTAGTTCCTGGACCAGAAATCAAACCCAAGCCCCCTGCAGTGGAAACATAGCATCATAGCCACTGGATAACTGTGTATATGGCCAATGTATATTTATGAAACCAAAATGACACATCTATACTGCAACTTTCATCATATTATGCACTTTTTTCAGCATATACTTACTGAATGTATGCTCCAGGCCAGGCCCTTTCCTTTTTGCTGTGGATAAAAAGATTAATCAATATTTTTAGATTTAAAAAGTAGTCTAGGCAAAGAGAAACATATATAAAACAATAATTGCTATACTATGATAGAAATAAGTACAGAATGAAAAGGAATCACAAAAAAAGGATATGTCAGTCAACTGGTCAGCTTCTTATAGGTGATGAAATATAAGCCAAATGTTGCTGTGGAGTGGGAGTAAGCCAAGTTCATTGGGGTGGATGGGGCGTACTGTTGGGCATGAGAGTCATCTTTGTGAGTAGGATGCAGGGCTAAGAGATCATAGAGCTCTCAGTAACTCTGGCAAAATAGTGGAATGATGGAAAGGAGAGATAGAAGAGAATAATGAACCATGAAGATGAACATCAGGTAGGGACAATATGTTCCTATGCTATGTTTAGGAATCTGAATAAGAGAAAAGTAAGAAGAGACAGGCTATGAATTCAACATCAGACATGTTGTGTTAGAACATGTATGGTTAAAGTAGACTGACTACTGTAATAAAAAGTCATTTCATTATCTTAACAAATAAAAGTTACTATTTCATCAACATCATAGTCCAGTGAAGGGTGTTTGGGAGGGTCTATGTTTAATGAGCCATTCACGCACTAAGGTTCCTTTTAACCTTTCATATACCTTCCTCTAAGTTCTTAGAACCTTCTCTGTGGAGCACATGGACATGCCAAGAATGAGAGGATTCAGGCAAGACTGTTTCATGGGGCAGACCTAAAAGAGGCCTGTATCACACCAACACACATTTTGCTGGTCAGAAGTCAGTAACATGGTCATACCTGGTTCTTCAGGAGACCGAGGAATTTAGCCTACCCCGATGTTTCATAAGGGAAGGAAAAAGAATTTGATGAGCATGTTTCTATCTGTGAGATAGGCAAGGATAAATAAAAGGTAGAGAACTATGTTTTAAGTCTATTAATATATTTATGAGTCCTGAACATAAAGCATTGGTAGTTTTAATCATGGAAGCAAATGAAATCCCAAGTACAATCAAGTATATTGAAAATAACTCAGGGGAACTTCAGCATTTCATGGATACATTTTAAAAAGCATGAACAAGGAATTAAATATAAACGGCCAGAAAAGTATGAGAAGAGTAGGACAGAGAATGTCGAAGATGTCAAGAGAGGGAAAGAATTTCAAGAGGGAGGGAAGGATCAAAGGCATGATAAGCTCCAGGGTGGTTAAGTGGGATAGAAACCATTGGCCACATCCTAAAACCTTACTTCAATTCCGTATGACTTCATTGTGCCATTTATATGGTTAAATACCCTATAGGAATGGGACTAGGACTGTATCTTGAGCAATAAATAGCTTTAACCCATGATGTCTCAACTTGCTTGAGACGGTTAAGTTTTCTGTATAATTGCTGATTTCAAATTAGCCTTAATAAAAATGTTAAATCTACATTTACAGGTACTTTCTCATATAAGTTTTATACGTGGTGTTTTTCTAAAAAGATTTTAAAAATCAATAAAAATCATTTATAATCCCATTTAATGTTCATGTTTATAATCTCCTTATTAAATGCATTCTGCAGTTAAATGGAAGCTCTTTTGTGGATTCAGAATATATGTAAAATATGTTTTCATGTATGCTTCTCACATGTGTATGTATCTATACACACATATATGTACATACTTTCTTATGAACACATGTAATTAAATTTAAAATAGTGACAAATAAAAGCAAATTATATAAATACCTTGCTAAACATCTCAATTTGTCTTTTAAATTATGAAACCCTTGATGCCACTGTTTGGAAATTGCATACCTCCAAGGAATAAGGTGGATGGGAGGTGGGATACATTATCTATGTTTTAATATCCATGTTTAAAATATTTAAACATTAATAATAAATATCCTGAAAGCATAGGTACATACTATTTGGCATTGAAAATAATGTGAAGATATATTTACCAAATGTTTTTTCTTAAAAAATTCTTACTCACATTCCCTATATATAAAATATTTACAAGAGAAGCCCCTGTTTTTGTTGGTTTCCATTGATGGTGACCTCTGAAGCAACTCGGAATTCTTATGCTAATAGGAGCAAAGTTTGGAAAAAACTGAAGGGGTGGGCTGTGCTGCTAGAGGAACTTCCACAAGAAAGCAAGTGATGGAGGAAAAATGTGGGGTCAAGATGCGCCAAAGCTCTAAGTAGAAAAGATTGAGAGGAAGAAATCAAGCGGGTAGCCAGTGGCAGGCCCTCATGTAAAATCAAATACAATAAAAGGTAAAACAAAATAGCTTGTTTAGGATAGCACATTGGTGATGAAATAGACTATAGGGCAGCCCTAGGAAAAGCTTGAGACACAAACAACGCCAAACAGAGCTAACAGAAAACAAAACAACAACCAAAAAAAAAAAAACTTCAGACACTCAAGCAGGTAAAACACAAATGGTTTTTAGCAGCAGTAATTAATACTAAATAAAATGGATGAAACTTCTGCCTCTAACTCTAAATAGCATGAACCACGAAATGTTCTCACCATAAATTCAAATTCCATTAACATGTGTTCGCCTGTATGTGCACGCATGCTGAGTTGTGCCTGACTTTTGACCATCCCATGAACTGTAGATTACCAGTCTGCTCAGTCCCTGGGATTTCCAGGCAGGAATACTGTAGTGGATTGCCATTTCCTACTCCAGGGGATCTTCCCCTGGAGACCGAATCCATGTCCCTTACATCTCCTGCATTGGCAAGCAGACTTTTTACCACTGGCTCACCTGGGAAGCCCATAAAGTCACTTAAATTGTAGCTAATTCCTGTGATCTAGGCTCTCCACCAGGTGGTTGGGAGATAGAGAAATCAAACCCAGTCTCCTCTGATAGAAATCTTTCTTCCTCCTAAGAAAGAAATGTGTACATAAAAATGATGCCAGAAGGTAACGGCAGATGCCATACTAGTGGAGCTTAGCGACAGGGCTTCTGAATCTGATAGGCCAGGCCCAGAGAATACTTCTGAGTAGAAAGGAAACTTGAACGGGGTTAGTGGTTTACCAACAGGGAGTATTTAGATAAATTAGACTTTACAGTAGCACCACCAGTAGCCATGGCAGTAAATGAGTAAATCCAATCAAGAAAACAGAACCATGTGTATTAATCTCTTATTTGGATGGTATCTCATAGAATGTAACTGCACATAATTAATTTTGCTATGACTTTGATACACTTAGGCATATTTTACACATAGGACAGAAATTAAATTCGTTAAGTCTCTTGTCTAAGGTAATAAACACGGCCTTGGTTGCTATGCTGGGATACAAGCCCAGGTAATCTAATTCTACAACTTGTTCTTAACCACAACTGACAGTGAAGAAGTCCTGAAAGAAAGAAGGAAAGAAAGAAAAGAAAATCAAGTTATAGAGTATGGAGTCCCCCACCCCTATAATATTGGTAAAGAAGGAAAATACTGTTTTTGTTCCAATTTCCTTCTGAGTGATGTCTGCTTTCCAGAGAGATCTCAAAAATCAGCACATAAGTGTGAGTATACAGTTTACTATGTGAGGCAACATCTAATGTATTGTCCTGTTTATAATACTGAACAATATTAAAAAGAAAATTTCCAAATATTTGAGTTGAAGAAACAACAAAGGATACAAAGAGCACAGTGACGTAAAATGCAAATCACAAAGATCTTTGAAAATTGTCATAAGTTTTTTCTTAGTCTTCTTTTCAAAGCCAATGGTTTTTGATTCATTTAATATTTCAGACAATGAAGATATTGCAGAAATTCCCTTTTCTTACTAACTCTACCTTGATCAGACCCTTTTCACTCTGTTTACTCAACTTAGAGTTGACTTCCATCGTGATGAACCCTCACTTGCATAGTTCTCAACAGCCCTGTCTTCTTGCTTCATTGTACTTGCTTTTTTGAACTGCCTTCCTACTTAAACAAACTCTGAGACTATACCCACGACAGCTGCCTGTGGTTAGTGATCAACTCTGTCATGTAAACATGTCCCACTTTAAATTCATGACTAAGTGAGCCCTTAAGGTTGCTGAGCAATCACACTACATTCTCCAAATCTACACACCATTCCCTTTCCCAGAGGATTATACACACATTCTCCACAAATTTACGTCACCTCTACTCACTCTCATGCATTGCTGCTGACCTCTTGATTCTAGTTCACTTAGGAAATACAAGAACCCAGATTAGAACTTCCACATCTCACTCCCATCTGTACCATGTCTATAAAAGAATGGCTTTGCTGTTCATTCTCCATGGGAAGGCTAACTCCTCCTCAAGTGCATTAAGCCCAATCCTTTCTCAGGTACACAAATCTCCCTAGTCATTTCTGCTATCTTTGCTGCACCATCCCAGTTTACTTTTCAATCTTTCTTAATAGCATACAAAAATATTGTTTTTCTGCCACTAAGAATCTGTCTCTTAACAAATTTGTCAGAATGTTGATAAACAACAAAGCTAGGTAATTGCTACCAGTATGTGCATTATACATTAATCACTGTGTACATTAAAAAAAAAAAAAAAAAACTGTAAGGCAAAAGAAAAAATGAAAACCAAAAAACCTCCAGTGACTTTTCTATTCCTTTCTACATATGATGCCAATTCTCTCATTCACAGTATAACAAAACAACTTAAAATCTCTCTACACTCACATTTTTTCATTCCTCATTCTTGTACAGCCGCTCCATTAATGCTGGGGTCAATGGAATGAAGATTCTAAGGAGGCTTGATGAACATTTTCAGGAAGTTTATTTTATTTTTTATTATTATTCTATTTTAAAATAATTTAAAAAATTAAAATATAATTTCTTTACAATGTGGTGTTAGTTTCTACTGTACAATGAAGTGAATCAGACACATGCATACATATCTCTCTTCCCTCACAAGCCTCCCTCCCACCCCATCCCTCTGTGTGAGTGAGTGTGAGTGCTGTCACTTCTGACTTTGTGCGACCCTAAGGACTATAGCCTGCCAGGCTCCTCTGTCCATGGGATTCTCCAGGCAATAATTCTGGAGTGGCTTGCCATTTCCTTCTCCAGTGATCCCACTCCTCTAGGTCATCACAAAGCACCAAGCTGAGCTTCCTGTACTACCCAGCAGCTTCCCACTAGCCATCTATTTTACACATGGTAGTGCATATATGTCAATCCCAGTCTCCCAATTCATCCCTTCCTCCCCTTCCACCTCTGTGCCCACATGTCAGTTCCCTACATTTGCATATCTGTTCCTGTCCTCTGAATAGGTTTATCAGTACCATTTTTCTAGATCCAATATATATGCATTAATATACGATATTTGTTTTTCTTTCTGACTTACTTCATTCTGTATGACAGATTCTAGGCCCATCCAGGACACTTGTTTTATTGATACAATTAATCTATAAGTAATGAGATAACTAATCATTTTTACAAACTGAAAATCAGTGAGCCATTATATAATCAAGGCAGTGTGCTTCAAGTTTCATAAATGTAACTTGAACTACCTTTAGCAAACAAGAGTAATTTATTGGCTAACATAACCAAAATAATGATAGAGTTGTCATAAGGCCTCAGAGATAAGTATTATCCTCTTTGCTTTGCTTTTTTCTTTCTGTGACTTCTCCTGTAACTGTTAGACACGCTATTACTGGCAGTCTCTACATTTAAGCTCATAACATTAAAAAAAAAAAAACCCAAACAGGGAGTAAGAGTTCTTGCATGTTGTCCTAGTTTCATAAATCCCAAAGAAAGATTCTTGTTGGTCCTACCTGAGTCAGGTATTGACTCCATTAGCAGTATCTGAACAGGGTATCATAATCCATAAAAAAGATGGCTGCTTCCTTTGAAATCATCAGTAACCAGGCAAGGGAACTGCTAGCAGAGATTGGTGGGAGTGTGGTGCACGTGTAGTGAATTACTACACTGGGCAAACAAAACAGCAGATGTTTGTTAACAACTCTTTGTTTTGGCTTCCTACTCTCCAATTGGAGATCATTGTCCTAGAAGCTTAATTGTACTTATCCCCACCCCCCCCTTTTCTTTCCAGCACAGTGAAAGGGTTTCCACAATTTTAAGGCAACTAACCGAGAAGTTTCACTCATACATATTTCAAAGTTACACTGAGAGGAAAACTCAGGTTAGTTCCAAAGGAAAACTGTTCTGTTGAAGCAACTTAAGAAGGTTAAAAACCTTTCCAAAGACAAGTAACTTTGTGATGATATTACAGACTGAATGTTTGTGACCTCTCAGAATTTATAAGTTGAAATCTAATCCCCAGTATGATGGGTATTTGGAGGTGGAGGCTTTGGGATGGTGGAGCCCTCGTGGATGGAATTAGCCTCCTTCTAAGAAGAGGCCAGACAGCCAGTTTGTCCCTTACCCATTATGTTAAGAAACTAAGTCAACAATCTGTGACCCAAAGGAGGGGTCTCACCAGAAGTCTACCATTCTAGCATCATAATTATACATTTCTAGCCCCCAGAGCTACAAGAAAATAAATTCCTGTTGTTGATAAGCCACCTACTTTATGGCATTTTGTGCTAATGACCCAAGCTTGTGGAAACAGATAATAACTAAACTGATATCAGGGAAAGTGACATGAAGATTTTATTAACAAGAGTCTTTCATGTGCTCAAAAACTTAAAAAAATATTATGAGAAACTCTGTGATACAATGTAATATAAATTAGTATAATAATATAAATAAGTATATTGCTACTGAGTTGAAGCTCAGAAAATACTGTCTTTCAGTCTTTTCAAATAGAGTGGTTTCTTTTTCTATTTTGAATATATAGTAACTGCTTGGTGGTAGTTTGGGCACTAAGTCGTGTTCAACTCTTACAACCCCATAGACTGTAGCCTGCCATGCTCCTCTGTTTGTGGGATTCTCCAGGCAAGGATACTGGAGTGAATTGCCATTTCCTACTCCAGGGGATCTTCCTAACCCAGGAATCAAGCCCAGGTCTCCTGCATTGCAGACAGATTACTTTACAACAATTACTTAATTACTTATTTATTTTTGGTGCCCAAACTTTGTGAACTAGGTCTATGAAACCTTAGAGATTCAGGTAAAGGTTTCAAGGAGTGATCAAATAAATTAATAAAGAAACCAAAAAGATTCTTTCCTTTAAAGCTCTTCATTGTTATTTTGAAAATTATAAAAAATATACCACAAATTTTTGTAAATTGTTATTAATATGTTATTTTGTTTAAAGCAATTATTGAGTAACACAGCATGCTGCTGTAAACATTTAGGAAGCACACACTTGTGATACAATACTAGGTAAACTTTACAGTGGAAGTGATTTGAGTCTTTTCTGTTCATTGCTTTATACTCAATTCCCATAGCAGTACTTGACTCATAGTAGATGTGTCATACTTTTTTAAGTCAATTAGGAAATCTTTGTCATATAATAATTTTAAAATATTTTTTATTGTTATATATTAAGATTTACCCTGCTATTAGATTTATGGACATCAACTCCAGCTCGGGATAACAAATACAAATGAAAAAAAAAAATGAAGGAACCATGTCCTTTTATCTTATTATTATATCACATTTTTGAAAATCATGGAACAAAAAAGTCTGCGTTAAATTTAACCAAATGGAAGGAGAATCCTATAACTGGCCACCAAGCAAAGACATCAGGTGATATGAATCTATTCTAAAAGANAAGATTCTTGTTGGTCCTACCTGAGTCAGGTATTGACTCCATTAGCAGTATCTGAACAGGGTATCATAATCCATAAAAAAGATGGCTGCTTCCTTTGAAATCATCAGTAACCAGGCAAGGGAACTGCTAGCAGAGATTGGTGGGAGTGTGGTGCACGTGTAGTGAATTACTACACTGGGCAAACAAAACAGCAGATGTTTGTTAACAACTCTTTGTTTTGGCTTCCTACTCTCCAATTGGAGATCATTGTCCTAGAAGCTTAATTGTACTTATCCCCACCCCCCCCTTTTCTTTCCAGCACAGTGAAAGGGTTTCCACAATTTTAAGGCAACTAACCGAGAAGTTTCACTCATACATATTTCAAAGTTACACTGAGAGGAAAACTCAGGTTAGTTCCAAAGGAAAACTGTTCTGTTGAAGCAACTTAAGAAGGTTAAAAACCTTTCCAAAGACAAGTAACTTTGTGATGATATTACAGACTGAATGTTTGTGACCTCTCAGAATTTATAAGTTGAAATCTAATCCCCAGTATGATGGGTATTTGGAGGTGGAGGCTTTGGGATGGTGGAGCCCTCGTGGATGGAATTAGCCTCCTTCTAAGAAGAGGCCAGACAGCCAGTTTGTCCCTTACCCATTATGTTAAGAAACTAAGTCAACAATCTGTGACCCAAAGGAGGGGTCTCACCAGAAGTCTACCATTCTAGCATCATAATTATACATTTCTAGCCCCCAGAGCTACAAGAAAATAAATTCCTGTTGTTGATAAGCCACCTACTTTATGGCATTTTGTGCTAATGACCCAAGCTTGTGGAAACAGATAATAACTAAACTGATATCAGGGAAAGTGACATGAAGATTTTATTAACAAGAGTCTTTCATGTGCTCAAAAACTTAAAAAAATATTATGAGAAACTCTGTGATACAATGTAATATAAATTAGTATAATAATATAAATAAGTATATTGCTACTGAGTTGAAGCTCAGAAAATACTGTCTTTCAGTCTTTTCAAATAGAGTGGTTTCTTTTTCTATTTTGAATATATAGTAACTGCTTGGTGGTAGTTTGGGCACTAAGTCGTGTTCAACTCTTACAACCCCATAGACTGTAGCCTGCCATGCTCCTCTGTTTGTGGGATTCTCCAGGCAAGGATACTGGAGTGAATTGCCATTTCCTACTCCAGGGGATCTTCCTAACCCAGGAATCAAGCCCAGGTCTCCTGCATTGCAGACAGATTACTTTACAACAATTACTTAATTACTTATTTATTTTTGGTGCCCAAACTTTGTGAACTAGGTCTATGAAACCTTAGAGATTCAGGTAAAGGTTTCAAGGAGTGATCAAATAAATTAATAAAGAAACCAAAAAGATTCTTTCCTTTAAAGCTCTTCATTGTTATTTTGAAAATTATAAAAAATATACCACAAATTTTTGTAAATTGTTATTAATATGTTATTTTGTTTAAAGCAATTATTGAGTAACACAGCATGCTGCTGTAAACATTTAGGAAGCACACACTTGTGATACAATACTAGGTAAACTTTACAGTGGAAGTGATTTGAGTCTTTTCTGTTCATTGCTTTATACTCAATTCCCATAGCAGTACTTGACTCATAGTAGATGTGTCATACTTTTTTAAGTCAATTAGGAAATCTTTGTCATATAATAATTTTAAAATATTTTTTATTGTTATATATTAAGATTTACCCTGCTATTAGATTTATGGACATCAACTCCAGCTCGGGATAACAAATACAAATGAAAAAAAAAAATGAAGGAACCATGTCCTTTTATCTTATTATTATATCACATTTTTGAAAATCATGGAACAAAAAAGTCTGCGTTAAATTTAACCAAATGGAAGGAGAATCCTATAACTGGCCACCAAGCAAAGACATCAGGTGATATGAATCTATTCTAAAAGAAAAAGACTGAATTTTCAGTATTAGATATTTATAAGAACTTAGATTTCCCAACCAAGTAGTTAGATATTAAAGCATCACAAGTTTGCTTAGTTCATGCGTGCTGTGCAAAAGTTGCTTCAGTCGTGCCCGACTCTATGAAACCGTATGGACTGTAGCCCGCCAGGCTCCTCTGTCTATGGGATTCTCCCAACACAGGGATTGAGCCCACCTCTCTTACGTCTCCTGCAATGACAGGTGGTTTCTTTTTCATTCCCAGCCAAAATAAGTTGCCATATTGGAGAGACTTTTGTGCCATCATGTTCAGCCATTTTATATCTTTGAGCTCTCAAGAAAAAATATTTTTGTCAATAAATGTTATACATTTCAGAAATACTGATATGTTTCCCACTATTTTAAAGCAACTCTTGGAGAAATTAGCAGCTATCTAATTTTCATTCTGCATGCGGCCGGACAAAAATATGTGTGCCACAGTGAAGCCGGGCCTTCCCTCGTGGCTCAGGTGATAAAGAATCTACCTACAATGAAGGAGACTCAGGTTTGATCCTTGGGTCAGGAAGATCCTTGGAGAGGGCAATGGCTACCCACTTCAGTATTCTTGTCTGGGAAATCCCATGGACAGAAGAGCCTGGAGGGCTACAGACCATGGGGTCGCAGAGTCAGACATGGCTGAGCAACTTTCTCTTCACTTTTAGTGAAGCCAGCACCTAGCTTTCATTTATTGTGGGCAACTTTTTGCCATCAGAGAAAAATTTGCATTTTATGAGCCCATTTTGGAACCTGGAAAGGATGTCAATGTCTTCAAAATGGTGAAAAACATTTTTGCCAGGGAAAGCTTCCACTGGAAGACAAATCTTGGTGTTCAGCACACAGGTGGAGCACCTGCAATGTTTGGCAACACATCTGGGTTGGCTGCTTGCTTGAAGAAAGCCACTCCACATGTCATAATGACTCACTGCCTTCCATACCGGCAAGCAATGGCATGAGACTGCCAGCGATTCTGAAAAAGTCTTCCTCCACTGCCATGGAAAAATCAACTTTACCAGAGCCAGAGGCTTAAGTCGTTCATTTTGGCATGGCTTGTCAAAGGATGAGACAGGAATATTAACTTCTCTACTGCATGTTCCAAGAGTAAAACTTGAAGCGCTTGGTTGCATTTTGGGAAAGTTTTACCTTCATTGTTTCCCTCCTTTCTCTCTTCTTTCTTTCTTTGTTAATTATTTTTTGGAGGGGAACAGGTGAAAGATAAAATGATATAAAGAAAAATTCACTTGGATATACTGGACAAGAAGGAGTTGATCCACATGTTGACTAAGAAAGACTACTTTTGACAATACACTTGAGGTAATTTATTCAAAGCAAAGCCTTGAATTACAGATGCTGTTAAAAACAAAACAAGCACAGCATCCTATCCCTCCCTTAAACCACCACCACCACAAATGACAAACTATTTATCCAAGTTACCAGTTTTTATCCAAACACAAGAATAAGGAAAGCATCTAAAAGTTATAAATGCTATAGAAATCATGATTTTCATCTTCATGGAGAGTAATAGAGCTTTGCTAGATCCCTGGAAAAACTGTAGAGTTCTTCCCAAGGTCATGTCTGCTCAAACTACTTAAATATTGAAATCTGGATTTGTGATCCTTTTCTTGATGACACAAAAAACATCACTGTGGCATATTTTGACCTCTATGACTTTGGGACAAATGACTTCCCAGGATTTCAAGTCAGGAAATTCCAGAGAATTCAGTTATATTTGACAATGTACACTCACCTGGCAAAGCCTTTTGTGGAAATATTGATTCCACTCACATGTCTTTGTAAAGAAGGTTATTTGCATGAAAAGTTGGCTAAACACATAAGCAAAAATATCAAAATTAGATGTCAAAGATAACATGCATATTTTCAAGTCAAAGCTATGAGAATTCCATATTTTTAAGCTGAATAATTATCATATTTTTGCTGATATTTCCTTCAGAGAAAAATGGTTTGTCATATTTGTAAAATTTGGATTTTAAATTTTGGATGGCTTATTCAGTAAACAGCCTCTAATTATGTTTATAAATACATGTGAGCACTGAAAACATAAATATTGCTAAAAGTTTCTTTCACATTACTTTTTGATCATTTTGTAGTCAAATAGTTAGGAACAACAGTTATGAGGTGATGGTTTCAAAACTTAACCAGGTGTTCCAGAATGACCAGCAATCTGGACCATTCACTTTCTCCAAAAACCGTTGTTTCTGGTTCTCCAGGAAGATAATCTAAACTTCTTTCCACTTTTGACTTATAACCTTGGCATTCCTCTCCTTACTCTCACTAAATGGTTTTTATTTCTCCTTCACAGAGAAGTTTCCTTAACTTTCTTCACCAAACCTGGAAACTAACTTGCATCTGCAGATCTACTCTCTTTTCTCTCCATTATAATGACAATTGGTCAAATGGCTGGAAGCCAGAGAAGGCAGTGCTCCAGCTTCAACCATGCTTATGATAACACCTATGGAATCGCACATCACCCAGGTAGAAGTGTCCCAAAGAGTCTGTGTAGAGTTGAACTATACTACCAGCTTGGTTTCTTCACCTTGGGATTGTCATTGGACAGAAAACTATACCTTTTTTCTCCAAGCATATTTCAGGGTTCTTCTGTAATAGTAAGGGCTTCCCTAGTGGCTCAGAGGTTAAAGCATCTGCCTGCAATGAGGGAGACCTGGGTTCAATCCCTGGGTTGGGAAGATCCCCTGGAGAAGGAAATGGCAACCCACTCCAATACTGTTGCCTGGAGAATCCCATGGACAGAGGAGTTTGGTGGGGTACAGTCCACGGGGTCGCAAAGAGTCGGACAGGACTGAGCGACTTCACTTTCACTTTCTGTAATAGTATGTTAGCTTTTTCTCTAATTCACTAAGGTCCTGTCATTCTTTCTGTATGATCCCATCAACTGCTGTGGCTTCAGTTATTTCCAAATTCTACTGATTCAAGGATCTCGTTCCTCAGCCCAGAGCTGCTCCATTGGCTACTTGGATAGCCCACAGAAATTGAAATCCAAAAACTTAACCTTTTATTACTCAAACGCTTTTTTATCCTCTGGTGTCTATTTGAATCAATGGTACTCAGTGGCTTTAAACAAAACTCTTAGATGAATTTTCATCTTTTCTCTCTCATTCCCTTCATAGCCAAATACATAAAATTTCATATTTTTTCACTTCTTATAAAACTCTTATAAATCCACCCACTTCTATTTATGTCCTTGCCAAGAGTCCAGGACCCTCTCATCATTCCCTCATGTTGCAGCAATGCACTTATTACTGCTTTCCCTCACTCCAGTCCATTCTCCACAGTCCTTGGAGCCAGCTTTCTACAGTGCAAACCTAATTCTATTTAGGACCATTCAAAGATCCTCTAATGTTCTCCAACAGAGTTAAGATTTTTTAAAAAGGCTTCCAAGGCCCTACTCATTTTTCCAATGTGATCTATCCTTTTTGTCTCCTTCATATGTCATATGTTAGCTTTTAATCCAAGAATCCAGACTCAAGACTGTATCAGCACATTGATCACTGGTCTTTGATTTTATGCTGCTACTGCTAAATCACTTCAGTCATGTCTGACTTTTTCTGACGCTATGAACTGTAGCCCACCAGGCTCCTCTGTGCATGGGATTCTCCAGGCAGGAATACTGAAATGGGTTGCCATGTCCTATCCCAGAGGATCTTCCCAACCCGGGAATCGAACGTGTGTCTCCTGCAAGTTCTGGTCTCATAGATTTTTACACATAAAACATAAATATCTTGGGAAATTCAGTATTATGCATTCCCTTGACAAATTTCTCAAATTATGTCTCAAGTTTTTGTGCCTGGTTATTTCACAGCAACTCTGACCCAAGGTCTGGTTCACTGCTTCTGCAGCATAAGGTCAGGTTGTTCAGACTTATATGATACTTCTTCCAAACTCAGAAGCAGTTACAATATTCTTTATTTGTGAAGATGCCTTTTGAAATTGTAACAACTCTTTTCTATACCATTTTGGATATCAAACAGCTCAGAAGATGGGAATTATCTACACTCTCGGTTTGACTGTCAACACTTCATTCTTTAAATGTTTTCTCTACAGAGTAGTTCATGGCGTGGAAAAATCCATCCCTTCATTTTTAGGAGAGATTGCCGTGTACACTGTAAGACAAACTCCTCCTTCCTCCTGTTCTTGGCAGATGTCTTAATTAATCTTTCTTTCTTATTAATGAAAGGATCAACTGCAGGACTCACCCAACTTTTTTTAAAAAAAAAAAAAAAGCTTCACTAAAGTTAATAACCTCAGAGAGTTTGCAAAGCTGGTATGGAATTTACAGAACAAAGCTGTGAAGAGCCACAGGCCTTCTCTAATAAAGACATCGCTTGTTTCTACTGCATAGTTTTTGCTTACACAGCTTTATAGATGTTCTCTGTCTTGAGGGTACTAAACCCATTCAAATGCCCTATTTTTCTTCTAATTGCTTTTCTGCCACTGGCTTGTTAGCAGATCTCAGGTGTTCTCTCTCCTTCTCTCTCTTTCACCCTATTTTTTTCTCTCTCTCCCTTCCCCCACTTCAGTATTCAGTCCATCTGCCTCAGAATTTAGGAAACCCTCTGCTCCTTAAAAAGCCAGCAGAAATGTGCACATCCGACCTCCTGCAACATTTATAAGCTCTTGTCAGTTTATCCTTCTCCTTTCTTTGTGTTCTGTGATATTCAGCACTTTCTGCAAGGAATGTAATAATAATGAAAGAAAAAAAAAGAAGAAGATCAAAGAAGGTGCTTATCTCCACTGACATGTCCAAACAGGCACTCTGGCCCTCTCTAATATGCTCATCTAATTTGCTCCTGAGCCCAGGCCTGGAAGAAAAGCATCTTGAGGAAGTTTTCTTCCATGGACCGAGCCATCTGCTAATGTGGTCCTGTGCCAGTAATTTACAAGTAATGGTTTACAGCTGTGAACCCTGGCTTCTGAGCTGTTTTGGTCATTTAGTAATTACAACAGTTTCATTAACATTTAAAGGGAATAGTCTGTTCAATATCAATTAGGGACGATCTGCAACTGTGTAGCTCCGTTTTCATATTTGCATTTGACATTTAATATTCTGCACACATAAATTCTTGGGCTTGAAAATGCACTGCCACAGAAGGTCAAAATTAATCCTGAGTCCATTTCTATCTAGCTCTACTAAGCTTTAGGAAATATTTCTGCAGAGAGTGGGAACATAAAGGTTATTTCGGGGGTGGTTTTACACATCTGAACATTTAAGTACTTTTTCTCACCACTAAAGTTAAGGTTACAGAGTTCTTCTCAATTCTTGTTACATCTTCTGTATTCTGAGGACATTTCTAACTTATCTGAGGTAGATTTGCATAGTATTAAGCAAAAAGATAACATCTATAGCTAGCAAATCTTGCATAACTACAGGGATATTTAACTTTAATATTTGAGGGTATGGGGGTGTGGCTCTGTGGATTTCAACACGTAGTAAATAGAACTAGACTATGGTGACTGCAGCCATGAAATTAAAAGACTCTTACTCCTTGGAAGAAAACAACTAACCTAGATAGCATATTAAAAAGCAGAGACATTACTTTGCCAACAAAGGTCCATCTAGTCAAGGCTATGGTTTTTCCAGTAGTCATGTATGGATGTGAGAGTTGGACTGTGAAGAAAGCTGAGCGCTGAAGAATTGACGCTTTTGAACTGTGGTGTTGGAGAAGACTCTTGAGAGTCCCTTGGACTGCAAGGAGATCCAACCAGTCCATTCTAAAGGAGGTCAGTCCTGGGTGTTCATTGGAAGGACTGATGCTAAAGCTGAAACTCCAGTACTTTGGCCACCTCATGTGAAGAGCTGACTCATTGGAAAAGACTCTGATGCTGGGAGGGACTGGGGTCAGGAGGAGAAGGGGATGGAAGAGGATGTGATGGCTGGATGGCATCACTGACTCTATGGACATGAGTTTGAGTAGACTCTGGGAGTTGGTGATGGAGAAGGAGGGCTGGCGTGCTGCAGTTCGTGGGGCTACAAAGCACAGGACACAACTGAGTGACTGAACTGAACTGATGACCCTCCTCAAAAAAAAGTCTTCCTAAAATCATTTACATCCGGGAATAAGTCTTAATATCTAATTAAATTGTTGAGCAAAGGGTGACTATGCTAGGACTTACCTCAGAAGAAACAAAAGCCCCATGGTAATTTGAATTTTATGTGGCTGGAGAATGGCCCAAGGATTTGATCCCTAATGTTAAGTGATTTTAGTGGGGGACAGAGTGAGAAAGACAGAAAAAAATTTCAAGTGAGTTAAAAGGTCTTTAAAGGAGAAAAATTGGGATCTTCCATCAGGAAGAGAGAAGCCTTTTGAAATTTTTAGGAACAGAGCACAGAGAATGTCCCAAGGATGGTTTGAGTGACAAAGGCTAAAAACAGTCTAAGCTGAAGTCTGGGGTTTCTTTTGACTCTTGATTCCCAGGCTGTGACATGAGATGAATCATTGAGCATGTACTATTATTCTAAGGGTCAGAGGTAGTGAAGTACCCACTGAATGAAGTGAGGATTATGGAGATGATAAGGATAGAGGCTCTAGTGGACTGATATAATTCAGTTCTATACAGGTATGTGGATGGGGATGAAAGTGTGGTTTACTTGATCAGGCAGAATCTGTATCCTGAGATGTATGTGTTGATGGGCTTTCATTTGTTTACATTTTAAAGCTGTTTATAATACTGTGCTGCTCACACAGATGGAGTGGCACTGGGAACGCAGATAAAGTGAAAACTGATGTATAAATATGTATGTCCTAGGGCCGTGAAGTTTGTAAAGAAGTCCCACTTTCCACCTCCCAGAATCTCAGTCTCAAGTGAGCATCTACAAGCAGTGGAAAGAAGCAGGGCCAATCAGCAGGGAAATATCCTCATCAGATCATTTAGATCATCTTCAATATTGATATAATATAATGCATGTAATTTACTAAAAATAAGGTGTATTTTGTAAAGCAAATTATTCAAGTTCAGTTTCATTCAACAGAAATTATCTTATATATTCCTTGGCTCCTCAGGAACTTACTTGCAGTGATTACAGATTGCTTGGCTTCCTAGGTGGCACTAGCAATATAATATTTGCCTGCCAAAGCAAGAGATGCAAGAGACACAGGTTTGATCCCTGGGTGGGGAATATACCCTGGAGAAGCAAATGGCAACTCTCTCCAGCAAACATTTTTCTATTACCTTCCTATCACTGTGTATCACCAGTTGGTTTGTGCATTTTTTAAACTGTTCCCCCTGGAGAAAGAAATGGCAACCCACTCTAGTATTCTTGCCTGGAGAATCCCATGGACAGAGGAACCTGGCTGGCTACAGTCCATGGAGTAGCAAAGAGTCAGACATGACTAAGCAACTAACACACACACAACCTGTTCCCTTTAAACTAGAGTATGTATTTCAGGAGGACAGTATCAGAATCTCCTTTTTTCTACTCTCATAGTTTCCAGGGGAGTTCAAGAAGTTATTACCAGTTCTCAAAGCATAATCAAGGCAGGCAAAAGGGAGAACCTAGGGTATTCTATGTAGAGGATCATGTCATCTGCAAACAGTGAGAGTTTTGCTTCTTATTTTCCAATCTGGATTCCTTTTATTTCTTTTTCTTCTCTGATTGTTGTGGCCAAAACTTCCAAAACTATTTTTGCAGATGACATGATCCTCTACATAGAAAACTCTAAAGACTCCACCAGAAAATTACTAGAGCTAATCAATGAATATAGTAAAGTTGCAGGATATAAAATCAACACGCAGAAATCCCTTGCATTTCTATGCACCTACAATGAGAAAACAGAAAGAGAAATTAAGGAAACAGTTCCATTCACCATTGAAACAAAAAGAATAAAATACTTAAGAATATATCTACCTAAAGAAACAAAAGACCTATATATAGAAAACTATAAAACACTGGTGAAAGAAATCAAAGAGGACACAAAGAGATGGAGAAGTATACCGTGTTCATGTACTGGAAGAATCAATATAGTGAAAATGAGTATACTATCCAAAGCAACCTATAGATTCAATGCAATCCCTATCAAGCTACCAACGGTATTTTTCAGAGAACTAGAACAAATAATTTCACAATTTGTATGGAAATACAAAAATCCTCAAATAGCCAAAGCAATCTCGAGAAAGAAGAATGGAACTAGAGGAATCAACCTGCCTGACTTCAATCTCTACTACACAGCCACAGTCATCAAGACTAGCACAAAGACAGAAATATAGATCAATGGAACAAAATAGAAAGCCCAGAGATAAATCCACTCACCTATGGACACCTTATCTTTGACAAAGGAAGCAAGAATATACAATGGAAAAAAGACAATCTCTTTAACAAGTGCTGCTGGGAAAACTGGTCAACCACTTGTAAAAGAATGAAACTAGAACATTTTCTAACACCATACACAAAAATAAACTCAAAATGGATTAAAGATCTAAACATTAGACCAGAAACTATAAACTTCTAGAGGAAAACATAGGCAAAACACTCTCTGACATAAATCACAGCAGGATCCTCTATGACTCACCTCCCAGAATATTGTAAATAAAAGCAAAAATAAGCAAAAGGACCTAATTAAACTTAAAAGCTTCTGCACAACAAAGGAAACTATAAGCAAGGTGAAAAGATAGCCTTCAGAATGGGAGAAAATAATAGCAAATTAAGCAACTGACAAAGAACTAATCTCAAAAATATACAAGCAACATATGCAGCTCAATTCCAGAAAAATAAATGACCCAATCAAAAAATGGTCCAAAGAAATAAACAGACATTTCTCCAAATAAGACATACAGATGGCTAACAAATACATGAAAAGATGCTCAGCATCACTCATTATCAGAGAAATGCAAATCAAAACCACAATGAGGTACCATTTGATGCCAGTCAGAATGGCTGCTATCCAAAAGTCTACAAGCAATAAANGTGGATTAAAGACAATCTCTTTAACAAGTGGTGCTGGGAAAACTGGTCAGCCACTTGTAAAAGAATGAAACTAGACCATTTTCTAACACCATACACAAAAATAAACTCAAAATGGATTAAAGATCTAAACATTAGACCAGAAACTATAAACTTCTAGAGGAAAACATAGGCAAAACACTCTCTGACATAAATCACAGCAGGATCCTCTATGACTCACCTCCCAGAATATTGTAAATAAAAGCAAAAATAAGCAAAAGGACCTAATTAAACTTAAAAGCTTCTGCACAACAAAGGAAACTATAAGCAAGGTGAAAAGATAGCCTTCAGAATGGGAGAAAATAATAGCAAATTAAGCAACTGACAAAGAACTAATCTCAAAAATATACAAGCAACATATGCAGCTCAATTCCAGAAAAATAAATGACCCAATCAAAAAATGGTCCAAAGAAATAAACAGACATTTCTCCAAATAAGACATACAGATGGCTAACAAACACATGAAAAGATGCTCAACATCACTCATTATCAGAGAAATGCAAATCAAAACCACAATGAGGTACCATTTGATGCCAGTCAGAATGGCTGCTATCCAAAAGTCTACAAGCAATAAATGCTGGAGAGGGTGTGGCAAAAAGGAACTCTCTTACACTGTTGGTGGGAATAAAAACTAGTACAGCTACTATGTTCACTACTGGGCATACACACCAAGGAAACCAGAATTGAAAGAGACATGTGTACCCCAATGTTCGTTGCAGCACTGTTTATAATAGCCAGGGCATAGAAGCAACCTAGATGTCCATCAGCAGACAAATGGATAAGAAAGTTATGATACATATACACAATGGAATATTACTCAGCCATTAAAAAGAAAACATTTGAATCAGTTCTAATGAGGTGGATGAAACTGGAGCCTATTATACAGAGTCAAGTAAGCCAGAAAGAAAAACACCAATACAGTATACTAATGCATTTATATGGAATTTAGAAAGATGGTAATGATAACCCTGTGTGCAAGACAGCAAAAGAGACACAGATGTATAGAACAATCTGTTGGACTCTGAGGGAGAGGGTGAGGGTGGGATGATTTGGGAGAACGGCGTTTGAAATATGTATATTGTCATACTGACAAATTGCCAGTCCAGGTTCACTGGGATGACCCAGAGGGATGGGATGGGGAGGGAGGTGGGAGGGGGGTTCAGGATGCGAACACATGTATACCCGTGGCAGATTTATGTCAATGTATGGCAAAACCAATACAATATTATAAAGTAATTAGCCTCCAATTAAAATAAATAAATTTATATTAAAAAAGAAAAAAGATAAAGAGATACAATAATTGTTACCAATTTAAAAAAAGGGAGAGCTTATGATCACAGAAATAATAAATAAATACATAAATCCAGCCTGTAAGACTGAAGGTCAGGCATAACTTTAGTTCCCGAAAAATCTGGAGCATACAATGATACAGTTTCCCAGACATAGCAATTTGAGATGCTAAGTGACTAGGTAAACATGGAGCTCAGGACCAGAAGGTAGGTTCCCCTGGTTGTCAGGTCATCAAAAAAGCAACTTAATCCATTGGCTCATGCTTATGGACATGGATACTTAATGTGTCTTTTGGGATGTCAGGTATTTGAGTGCTCAGCAGGTGAATAGAGTCAAAGGCCTGGAGTAAGGAGTGTTTCTCCAAAAAATAAGAAGCAAGAGGATTCTGGAATATATGGACAATCAAATCATGTTAAAATGCTCTGTCTGTATCCCACAGACCTTGGTGAACAGTAGGCTAGTTCCAGCATCTTCAGCAAATCTGGTCACAGGTCTGGAGTCTTGGAAAAGTTCATGATGAAGAGACTGTGTTAGCAAGGAGCAATTTAGAAGCTTATATTGTGGTAACAAATATTTCACCTCTAGAAGAAGCTGAGAGAAAGTAGTCAAGGACTCAGTAATATGATGAGAGGAGGAAAGAATAAGATCCAAG
Source organism: Neotragus moschatus (assembly GCA_006410615.1). Taxonomy (NCBI): domain Eukaryota; kingdom Metazoa; phylum Chordata; class Mammalia; order Artiodactyla; family Bovidae; genus Neotragus; species Neotragus moschatus. The sequence goes on along the minus strand of SJYA01001578.1, from coordinate 299,968 downwards.
ATTTAAGAAGTGAATATTATGTCTGATTCTGAGTCCATAAGTACTGATGCATAGCTGCTCAGGTTTTCTGTGTCTCAGGCTGGGATGTTCCTACATTGTGTGTGGAGATGAACCTATAGGGTAATGGTTCTGCCCATATCGGAGAGAGAGCCAACCACTTATGATGATAAGCACTGCATTTATCATCAAATTTTAAGCTTAATAACAACAAAACAAAATTTTTAAAAGTACACATGTACAAACCATATGTGCTTGCTTTATTCTCCATACATTAATCAGGTAACTAGCTGCTGGGTCTCATAAATGCATGAATCTCAATAGCTGAGCAAAACCATGGCTTATGTCTTATTCATGCACAATCTATCCATGACTCCATGCAGTCATATCCAGGGACCAGGCTCAATCCAATTTTGAATCCACTTTCCTCTACCATCAAGCAGTGCTGGGTAGGGAGCAAGACTGTCATTGGACAATCAATGACCTTGAGCTAGAGGAGAAATCAATCAGAATCTAGCAAGTGGTTGGAATCAGAACCCAAATACAACACTGAGGAAAGGGTTATGTCCTTATTTCTGTTCATGGCAGACAGAAGCTGAGAAATGCAGTCTATGAAGAGAAAAAATAGAAAGATTCATTTAGTAAATGTCCAGCACCTAAATTAGTGCCTAATGGCTGTTAGGGAAGATGAAGAATTGTATTTCTGGAGTTAACACATTATTATATTCAAATATCCAATTTTCACTTAAAAAACAACAAGGTATACAAAGAAAGTATGGACCATTTAAACAAGAAAAAATAAATAAAGCAAAAACTATCTCTGAAAAACTATCCTGATAATGGATCTACCAGACAAGGACATTAAAGCTGTCTTAAAATTGCTCAAAGAATTAAAAGATGTTAAAAAGGTCAAGGGCAGATTGAGGTCAGGAAGAGAAGGGGTCAATAGAGGATGAGATGGTTGGATGGCATTTGAGTGGACTCTGGGAGTTGGTGATGGATAGGGAGGCCTGGTGTGCTGCGGTTCATGAGGTCACAAAGAATTGGACCCGACTGAGGGACTGAACTAAACTGAACTGAAAAAGTTCAAGAAAACAATGTATGAACAAAATGTAAATATCAATTAAAAGAAAATGTAAAAGGAAAATAGAAAGAAATTCTGTAACTGAAAAGTGAAATAATTAAAATAAAAATTTTGTTAAGNGGTGTGCTGCGGTTCATGAGGTCACAAAGAATTGGACCCGACTGAGGGACTGAACTAAACTGAACTGAAAAAGTTCAAGAAAACAATGTATGAACAAAATGTAAATATCAATTAAAAGAAAATGTAAAAGGAAAATAGAAAGAAATTCTGTAACTGAAAAGTGAAATAATTAAAATAAAAATTTTGTTAAGGGAATTCAAATTTCGATTTGAGCAAGCAGGAGAAAGAATCAATTAAGTGTGATATGATATATATTGTATATGATATGATATATAGAAGTAAAATTATTTGAAAAGCAGTACTATAAATGTACACCAACAGGCTGCAAAACCTAGATGGAACAAACAAATTTCTAGATATATAAAACTTATCAGACTGAACAATGAAGAAACAGAAAATATGAATATACCTATAAGAGTAAGGAAATAGAATCAGTAATCAAAATCCCACAGCAAAGAAAAGCCACCAGCTTAATTGATTTATTGGTGAATCCTAGTAAACCTTAAAAAAGAACTAACATTAATTGTTCTTAAGTTTTTCCAAAAAGTTGAAGAGAAGAAAATTCATTCTGTGAGGTTAGCTTTATCATGAGGCCAAAGCCAGACAAAGGCACTGCAAGAAAACTACAGATTAATATTTCTTAAAAATGCTGATGCAAAATCCTCAACAAAATATTAGAAAAGTGAGTTCAGTAGCATTTTAAAAATGTTATATACATGACAAAATTGGATTTATTCCTGGAATCAAAGAATGATTCCACATACAAAAATCATGCAGTGTAACACACTACATGAACAGATGCAGGAAAAAAACAAATCCATGTGATTATCTCAGTTGATGTGGAAAAAGGATTTGACATATTCCAGCATCCTTTCAGGATGAAAATACGCATAAAACGAGGAACAGGAGGAAGGTACCTCAACATAATAAAAACCATATAGGATGAAAGCTTCAGGGAAAGTCAAACTCAATGTTGAAATTTCGAAATACTTTTCTCTGAGATTGTGAACAAGAAAAGGATGCCTGCTTTCATCATTTCTATTCAACATAGTACTGGAAAATGTAGCAGAGCAAATTAGGCAAGGAAAATAAGTGAAATACATCCAAATTGGAAAGGAAGAAGTAAAATGATCTCTGCTTATAAACAGTACCTTATGAATGCAGCAATAAATGAATCCAGTAAAGTAGCAGGATACGAAGTCAACACATAAAAATCAGTTGTGCTTCCATATAGTTACAATGAACAATCCAAAAAGGAAATCACAAGAACAATTCCATTTATAACAGCATCAAAAAGAATGTTAGGAATTTACCTAACATTTGAAAGATTTGTACAATGAAAAATTTGAAACATTGCTGATAGAAACTAAAGAAGATATAGATAATTTGAAAGACATTCTATGCTCAAGGATTAAAATATTTGATATTTTTAAGACATCAGTACTACCAAAGTGATCTACATACTGATCCCTATCAAAATCCCAATCTTTTTTTTTTTGCTGAAATTAAAAAATCCATCCTCAAATTATATGAAAACTCAAAGGTGCCTAGAATACCCCAAACAACCCTGAAAAAAAAAAATAAAGTGTGAGGATTCATACTTTCTATTCCAATACTTAATATAAAGCTACAGCAATAGAAAGAGTGTCATACTAAGATAAAAACAGACATATAAACTAATGGAATAGAATAGTGAAAGTTGTTCAGTCGTATCCAACTCTTTGTGACCACTTGGAATTCTCTAGGACAGAATACTGGAGTGGGTAGCCTTTCCCTTCGTGCAGGGGATCTTCCCAACCTAGGATCAAACCCAGGTCTCCTGAATTGCAGGCAGATTCTTTACCAGTTGAACTACAAGGGAAGCCTAAGAACACTAGAGTACGTAGTCTATCGCTTTTCTAGCAGATCTTCCCAGCCCAGGAATCAAACTGGGGTCTCCTGCATTGCAGGCAGATTCTTTATCAACTGAGCTATCAGTGAAGCCCAGGAATATAATAGAGTCTATAAAAAAAACTTCATATAAGGTCAAATTAATTTTGATGAGTGTATCAAGATCACTCATCCTGGGGAAGACAGTCTTTTCAGCAAACAATGTTACTTGCTGAAACAATGACATCGTATGCAAAACAATGAAGATAGACCCTAACTGAACACCATACAAAAATATTAACTCAAAGTTGATCCATGACCTAAATGCNACACTATAGATAGTGCTGTAAAATGATATATCTGCTGTGGAAAACAGTGGGGTGTTATCTCAAAAATATTAAAAATAGAGATAACATAGTCCAGCAATTCCACTTCTGAGTATGTATCCAACAAATTGAACACAGTGTCTCAAAGAGATATTTGTACATCCATGTTCATAGTAGCATTATTTACAATAACTCAAAGGTGGAACCATCCCAAGTTGTCAATCAATGGACAAGTGGATAAGAAAATGTGATATATGTATATACTAGAATATTATTCAGCCTTAAAAAGAAAACACATATGGCATAAATGGGGCTTGAGAACATTAAGCTTAGTAAAATAAGCAAAGAGAGAAAAACTTTATGAGTCTACTTATGTGAGATATTTAGAGTAGTCAGAACCATGGGGACCAAAAGTAGAATGGTGGTTGCCAGGGACTGGGAGTAAGAAGGAAAGAGGAGTTATAGTTTAATGGCACAATTTCAGTTTTGTGAGATGAAAATAATCCTGGAGATGTTTGCACAAAAAATATGAATATAGTTAATGCCACTGAATCATACAGTTTAAATTGTTAAGATAAATTTCATGTTATATAAAAACTTGGGGTAAAATAATTCATAAAGAGAAGAAAGTCACTGATTGTACTAAGGAGTCATTTAAAACTAGGGTGATTTTTAGAAAGTAGGTTATAGCAGAGTCCTGGACAAACATGTGCATAGTCAAATAAGATAAATAGGGAGAGTTTTAATAAGGGAATGTCTTCAATGGTATGAACAAATTAAGGGAAACAAAGGGGAACAATAAAACCTCCCAGGACCAGCCAACTGGGAAGCCATTACTACTCTGTCTAAGTGGCAAGTGGGGAATTAGCTATGAGGATCCAGAGACAACAGCTGGACCTGAAGGCCCCTGATTAAAAATGCTTTGATTTTTGCTTAGAAAAAATTAGCCAACTCAATGCCTGGAAAGGAGGAGAGGAAATCAGGGAAACAGAAACACAAACTCAATCTCCACCCCGTCTACATTGTCTGCTGGGTGCCTCTCACTAGTCAAACACAGCTGGAAGACGGAAAGCAGAGGCGCTCACCTGATGTAGTCCAAAGACATCAGCTTCCTGGAGAATGGATCTTTTGGGACTAATGAGACAAATCCAGGGAATGGTTCAGGCAGGTTTTAGGAGCTGAGGATGGTCTTTGACCAACAGCCAACAAGAAGCTGAGGACCTCTGTCCAATAGTCCATGAGAAATTAAATGCTGCCAATAACCATAAGAGCAGATACTTACAGTAAAGCCTTGGATGGAAATGTATTCTAGACTAACTCTGTAACTGAAATTTTGTGAGACCCTGAAGCAGAGAATCTAGTTAAACTGGGCTCAGACTCTTGACCAACAGAAATTGAGCCAAAAAAATGTTGTTTTAAACTAAGGAAAAGTAAATAAAAAGAAAAAAATGCAATATGACCAAATTATACTTAAATTTGGAATATGGGAAAAATAACTCAAAACTCTTACAATCTAATAAAGCTTCTTTTTGACGGCAATCCTCTTTTCCCTGTATACCCTTTAAAAATAATCTAATGATTTAATTTTATTAAAACAAGATTGAATAAATATATTATAGAGTTTCATTCCAGGCATTTTCTTTTGTTTACTAGAAACTATTAGAGATTATGGGCTTCCCAGGTGGCACAGTGGCAAAGAATCCTCCTGCCAATGCAGGAGACACCAGTTTGATCCCAAGGTCAGGAAGATGCCCTAGAGGAGGAAATGGCAACCCACTCCAGTATTCTTGCCTGGAGAATCCCATGGACAGGGGAGACTGTTGGGCTACAGTAGCGTGGGGCTGCAAAAAGTAGGACGTGATTGAGCACACACACAGAATGTATGTATATGTATAGCTGACTCACTTTACTATACAGTAGAAACTGACACAACATTGTAAAGCAACTGTACTCTAATAAAAATTAAAAAAAAATAATGACATAAAATAATTGAGCCAGTAATTTTACATCCTCTCTAAATTATCTCTTTGTTTTAAGATCCAGAGCCAGCAAAATAGACAATTACTGTTAAGCCCATTACTTCTCAGCCCATAATCTCTAATATGTGTGTTTGTGTGTGTGTGTGTTATGTGTTCAGTTGCTCAGTCATTTCTAACTCTTTTCGACCTCATGCACTCTAGCCCAATAGGCTACTCTGTCCATGGGATTTTCCAGGCAAGAGTACAGGAGTGAGTAGCTATTCCTTTCTCCAGGGGATCTTCATGACCCATGGATAGAATGCATGTCTTTTGCCTCTTGTGCACTGGCAGGTGGATTCTTTACCACTATGCCACCTGGAAAGTCCACACATATACATATATTCCCTCTTTTTTGGATTTTTTTTTTTACCATTTAGGTCAGGAGATGGCAACCCACTCCAGTACTTTTGCCTGGAAAATCCCATGGATGGAGGAGCCTGGTAGGCTACAGTCCATGGGGGTGGCAAAGAATTGGACATGACTGAGCAACTTCACTTTCCTTTCCTTTCCCATTCAGATCACCACAGAGCACTGAGTAGAGTTCCCTGTACTATACAGTATGTACTCATTAATTATCTATTTTATACATAGTATCAATATCAGTAGTGTATACATGTCAATCCCAATCTACCAATTCATTCTACTTTCCAGTTACTTCCTTGGTATCCATATGTTTGTTCTTTACATCTGTGTCTGTATTTCTGCTTTGTAAATAAGGTCATCTATACCAATTTTTTTCCAGATTCCACATATATGCATCAACATACAATATTAATTCTTGTAATCCCTTGCTTCTATTGATATATATGGACAAAGGTTTGCCACATGTTGTTACTGAGGTCTTTGGGCATTTTTAAGAGACCTTTTTGCTTTTAGCAAAAGAGAAAATGGACATCAATATTTTATAGCTGGGCCAAGAAATCAAGACAGGTTTGGTTAAAGAATCACCCAGGTTTCAGTAGCTTAACAAAATAGAATGTACTTTTCAGTCACTCAATGCCATCTATGAGTAAAAGGGAACTCTGTCAACAGGTGGCTTGGACTCCTTCAACATCTTAATCTTTCACAACAAGAAATCTTCCGCAACCAACCTCAAAGGGCAGAAAGAGCTAGAGATAAGGCATTGGTAGTTAACTGTTTCAGACTGAAATATTTTACCTTTGCTAACACTCAAGTAACCAAAGGCAATCCTATGACCATACCTTATTACGATGGGGCCTGCAGGGCTTCCAAGGTGGCACAGTGTTAAAGAATCCACCTGCCATTTCCGGAGAAGCAGGAGACTCAAGTTTGATCCCTGGGTCAGGAAGATCCTCTGGAGTAGGAAATAACAACTAACTCCAGTAGTCTTGCCTAGAGAATCCCATATTCATAGGAGCCTGGTGGACTCCAGTCCATGGGGTCACAAAGAGTTGGATACGACTGAGCACTGAGCACTAAGTTCTGTGGGTCAGTCCCACTGGTACCCAGGAGGAAAGGAGTCCTGGGAATATTGGCAGCCAGCTGTCATGTTGGCAGCACCTTCTTTCAAATGTTTTTGGGTGACTATAGTTAGAAATGAGGTAAAATAATACCTTAAGAAAAAGATTTATTTTTAGATTCTTGCATCCTTTTTCTCATTGAAATCTGAAAAATCTCATGGATATCTAAGGTTTTGTTCATTGCTTTTGTTTTGTTTTTTCACCATGAGGATACATGGTGATTGTAGGAAAGAAAATGAGCACTTGATCTATTTTTCATAGTATCAGTGGGGATGATTAAATATTTACAGATGATTTTGAGAGTTAACAGTCACTTTCACCCTCATCAAGATCAATACTAATGACACTGGGAAGCCAATTTTTCATTATGTAAAGTCAATAAGGATGATACAGATCTACAGAAAACGGAAAAACAAGAGCCACTGCACATTTTATTGAAACTTANTTAAATATTTACAGATGATTTTGAGAGTTAACAGTCACTTTCACCCTCATCAAGATCAATACTAATGACACTGGGAAGCCAATTTTTCATTATGTAAAGTCAATAAGGATGATACAGATCTACAGAAAACGGAAAAACAAGAGCCACTGCACATTTTATTGAAACTTAGAATATGTATAAACAAGATTAACATGAAAATAGCTTACCAAAATAACTAGATATAAATGGAACCTTAAAAAACAAAAACCTTCAAGGTTAAGAACATGTTTCAATCTTGTTCATTTCAGCTTTAAAAGATGTATTACTGGTTTTCCCCCCAGGCTCTGGTAGCAACATCCTTACTCCTGTGCTCTACCCAGGCTGTGGGTGATTAGATCCAGATGGACTTGGAACGAGCTTTGTGTGGGTGCAGATGTGGGTGCTAAGTCATTTTCAGCTCTATGCAATCCTATGGACTGCAGCCCACTAGCCTCCTCTGCCCATGGGATTCTCCAGGCAAGAATACTGGAGTGGGTTGCCATGCCCTCCTCCACAGGATCTTCCTGACCCAGGGATTGAACTCTTGCCTCAGGCATCTGCTTCTTTGACAGACAGACACTTTACCACTAGCGCCACCTGGGAAGCCCCAGCCTTGTGTATCTATCCTCTAAGATAACCAGAGGGTGAATAGCTAGGAAGAATTGTGGGAAAAGATCATGGAATAAAGTAGAAAGCAGTTTCCATGAAGCTTTTTTATTATGCCTTTGCTTTTTGTTCAGGCTGATTATACCTATAGCAGAGAGCACTGTGTTGTTAGAAGCAGAGTGCAGCTATTTGAAGAGCTTTTGTATGAATACAAGCTGGGATCAGAATCCTGAATTGATTCCAACTTGATCAATAACCAGCTGTGTGAGCTGGTGGAAGCCATTTTAATCTGTCTCTGCTTTTCCCTCATGGATAAGATGAGAATAGCAATATCTCCTCTAATGTAGTAAACTCATTATAGGAAGTGTCCATTCCAGTGATGCCCTTCCTTCTTTGCCTTGTGTGTGCACTTTGTGTGCATGTGGACAGAGGTACTTGCAAAAACAGTCATCAAGTGTTTAGTACGGTTGGATGCTGTGCTGTGGGCTTTATATACATCATCACATTTAATCCTCAAAACAACCCTATAATGTAAATTCTTTTTTTTATTTTGTTTTCTCAGAAGGAAGCCAAGGACTTAAAGCAATGAAATAAATTTCCCCAAAATGCACAGCTAAGGATCTTAGTAACTGACTCCAGGATATACATTCTTAATCACCTTATTTTGATGCAAATAGACTTTCTATTTTGGGAAATGTAATTTATTTTATATATGTGCATGTCTTGGACAGGTTTAGTAAAAAAGGACTTGTCCATTGTGCAGAGTATCATTATCTCTCTTGTGTTGGCTGAATGTTAAAACAGGGACAAATAAATTTGAAGAGTTCCTCTTAAGCAAATCAGATAAAGATAAATCTATGATGGACAAAGTGATCATTGTGGTATAACCATCCATGGGCTGCTCACCGCCTGAACCATGATTTGAGCACCCCCTAGACTGTCCCTCATCAGCAGACCCCTTCCCAAGCCAGCTTGAGTAATCATTGCCATTGGTGTTTTTTACAATCTTAAAAACTGTAGAAAAATCTGATTCTGCAGGACTTCCTGGTTGTTCAGTGGCTAAGATCCATGCTCCCAATGCTGGGGACCCAAGTTCTGTCGCTGGTTGGGGAACTACATCCCCCATGCCACAACTAAGACCTGGCTCAGCCAAATAAAAACATTTTTTAAATTAAAAAGAAAACCAATGATGCTGCAGTTATGTGATTGCCACAAATCTTTAAGTGATTTGTGGGACCTATCTGATATGAGCAGAAGTTTTCCATCCCAAGGACCATGTGTGAGTAAGAGAAGGAATCTGGAGCTGAGGGAGTGAGGGTCGGGTGAAGAAAGGAATAAATGTACTCCCACTTACAGGACAGTGTCTGTCAACCTGTGGTCATGGTCAGATGGCTGGATGCCCAAGGATGCATACTGGCAAGAAAATAGCACAATAAGGAAAATGTGAACATGAAGACATCCCTGGAGGTAGTTATATTTATAAAAGTCGACTGAGGACTGAGCAAGTCTAAATTTCACAGATAACATAAGAAAGAACTCGCTTTGGGACTTCCCCTGAATTCCCCAGTGAATTCGAAGAGGACTTTAGGAGCACTGCCCTCTGACCCCAGAGTTAGAGACCTCGACACTCTCGGCTTTTTAGCTGCCTGCATAGGTCATTCTGAGCTACCTGTTCTTCAGGGTTCTTGTGATGTTTAGAAATATCCTTTGTAAAATGTTATATCCAAGTCAGTATTCAACAAATAGTTCATTCATGTTGCTAAATTGCTGCGATACAGGTTTGCTTTTGCATTTAGGGGGCACTCTAATTAAAAATAAACTCTCCTCTTGTGTGCACTCCCTTGCCCTCTCCAGAAGTGACTGTCATTCCTAATCCATATGGGAGAAACAGGGAGAAAAGAAAGGGCTCCGAGTGCACACTAGGTCAGGCTTGTATGTAGTTCAGTTCCGTCAGCTCCTTTTGCAAGGATGAACCCTTGCCTACTATGTCTTCCCCATATGAATATAGGGAACAATCCAGCCAGGTGGTAGATATTAAATACTTTAGCCAAGAATAATACTCAGATTCTGAGATTTGAATGCCAGTTATCAGGAGGTTCAAAGCACTGATTTATCCCCGTCCCTGCTCCCCTTCAAGCTATGTAAGGAGCTCTAATGATGAGCAATCGAGGACCAGTGTCTTTCCTCCTGTTCATTACTCTCCAACAAGATCTTAAGTTGATAAGGCCATCCTGAAAAGGCAAGATCAGCTGTAGACAGGGTAGCAGGTACATTTGTCAATGGCTTTTGTTTGCTGAGTCAGGGATTGCCATGGTTTTTAATTTTTTTTTCCCCTATGAAAGAACTTATTTTTTTGGTTTCTTGATATTTAGGGGATGGTGATCTACTTTTGACAGCATTTTCCTTTATGATACCTGAAGCAAGTGCTTAACCTTTTCTCCAAGTTTCCAAACTCGTGTCTTTTCAATAAATTGTATATATTATGCAATGAAAGCAAGAGGATTTTCTTATTGCCTCTTGTTCCCAAATACTAGCATATGCCTAATTAATACAAGTATATTCCATAAATCATAGGTGCCAAGGAAAAACGATGTAACCAGGGAAAACTACAGAGAATATCAATCAGATCCTCATACTTGTCATTTAAGTAGAGCATAATTCTCTCAAGGTTTACCAGCCTCTCTCCCAACACCGACCACAGTATTTAGAACCATTAACTCCTTGTGCTCTCAATCCTCAGAATAAATGAACTTCATCTTACTCTCTTTCTCTTTTTTAATTATTCCTATTTTTTTGCGGGTAGGGGGGAATTTTTACACTGTTTTGCAAGTCAAATAAGTTCAGCAAAGGGAATGTGATTTAAAAAAAAAAAAAATCAATGCATCGTCCTTATTTGGCAGCGCTTAGTTTGGCTAATTACTAGGTCCAGGTAGGAAGCACAGCTAATGGGGCTTAGCAACAGATGGGGAGCCGGTACAAAGCTGTGGGTTCTTCCTCTGTTTGCGCTGTGACTTCCTGCGGGGTTGAACAAGTCATTCAACCTGTTTTTGATTCACTTCCCTTTCACTAAATTATGGATAATAATGCCTACTAGGGATGTCAGACATTGTTGAGAAGAATAGTTCATAGGAAGATCACAAAGCACTTTCAAAGGGTTGAAATGCTCTATAGGCAGAGGCGCCGCAGAATCCAGCTGCATGGGAGGTGACGCCCCTTTCAGTCAGGTCCTCTGTTCCCCATTTAAAGCCAAAATGAATGCAAATCTGAAAGTGACTTTGCATTTGCCATGCATCCCCTCTGCCTCTCAGGCATTCTATCACTAACTGATTGTAACTATGCAAATGATACCGTTATCGGTGGCACACACTGGCGCGTCTGTACTGCGGCACCAGCAGTTTAAAATGCTTGATGAATCCGAGGCTGATTGGCAGCTCCAAACTTATCTGTGACCTAATTTGTGGTAAGGAAGTACATGCTGATGTGGATAAGGGCAAAACCAATGACAGCAGGCTTTCTTTGAGGTTTGAAAAGATTTGAGGTTTGGTTGCCACGATGTAAAAAACAAAACAAAACAAAAAGAATAATTAAATCATAGTTTAAAAAGTCTGTATCTGGAATCTGGATTGAAAGCAAAATTCACTAAATGCACCAAGAATTTTGAAGCTCTAGAGAGTTTCCCTGAGTAACAATAATCAGGAGATAAAGAATGGGACCTGTTTCGGCTGCAGCTGAAATGATTGCAGAGGAATGATGGGTGGTGATGATTTCCTGTTGTGACAGAGAATAGAAACCTGCTTGTCCCCATGGCAAAGAATCCACAGATTCACTTTAGTAACCCCCAGGTGCTTTAAGGGCTGGACTTAGTGTTCACAAAGAAACATACACATTTAAATAAGCCAACTATTAGATGACTTAGGGCTGAGAAGGAAATCTGAGGACACTAGCCTTTATTGATTGCTTTCTGGGTTGACAATGTTGTCATGTTTTATAGACCATGTTTATTGAGCCCCACAGAGGTCAAGTGACTTGCCCAAGTTCACCGAGCTGGTGGAGTTGTGAGAAAACACACAGCCTCCACTCTTTTCACTCTCCTGGGCTGTCTCTAGGAGACGTTGTCTGGATCTGTGTTCCAACTGTGGAGAGAGAGAGACCTGCTGACCTGGACAGCACCCCAGGCCAGAGTACAAGGGGAAATCCTTTGGTAGACTTGCCCAGTCGCCTGCTGTTTGGAGCTCAGCGAATTTGTCTCATGGGAAGCTCAGTTGTCGCCCTTCCTCTGAGCCACCTCTTCTCTGACTGGTCCCCGCCAGCTCTTGCTGTTACTACATCCCAGTGATCAACAGCTATTTTATGTTTCCTCCCATTGTGCTGCACTGCACCTTTGTAGTCCTTGTGCCCACCTTCTGCGTGCAGCTCACCTTCATGTTATTGAAGGGCGGTTGTGTTTGTGGCCCGTTATTATGCTCTTGAACAGCCCCTATGAAGTGGAACTTAAAGCCGCCAGTTAGTAGGGGAACGCACGTTATCCATCACTTCTCTCCCTCTCGCTCACTCTCACTAGGACTTTTATGACTGTTGTATATTTAGAACTTCAAACCCAAAGTCTATTTGTTGCTTTTTAAATCACTGGTTAAAATGCCATCTAGCTAACATTAATTGAGCATTTATTATCAGCAAGGTCCTATAGTAAATGAGTTACATAATTACTTCATTTATATCACAAAATCACCCAAGGAGGCAGCTCTTGGTATTAAATCCATTTTACATAACAAGTGATTGAGGTTTATGATGATGAAAGAGACTGCGTAAGATCACAGAACCATTTCCCTGCAGCATTAGGTCTTAATCTCAGATCTTGTTCACAGCAAAATCTTGAATCTACTAAAATCTTCAGTTCAGTTCAGTTCAGTCGCTCAGTCGTGTCTGACTCTTTGCAACCCCATGGACTGTAGCCTACCAGGCTCCTCTGTCCATGGGATTTTCCAGGCAATAGTACTGGAATGGATTGCCATTTCCTTCTCCAGGGGATCTTCCCAACCCAGGGATCAAACCCGGGTCTCCCGCATTGTAGACAGACGCTTTACCATCTGAGCCTTAACTTCCTTCAATTCCTAAATTTACATATTTTGTGCATCTCTGTATGTTAATATAATTCTTAGAACCCAGATCCGTTCTATCTCTATATCCATAGTATTTGGCACAGTACCCACCATGAATCCTTAACACTAGTGCATCTTTATTGTGAGTGAAGTGAGTGGAAATCACTCAGTCATTTCCGACTCTTTGTCATCACATGGACTATACAGTTCATGGAATTCTCCAAGCCAGAGTACTGGAGTGGGCAGCCTTCCCCTTCTTCAGGGGATCATCCCAACCCAGGGATTGAACCCAGGTCTCCTGCATTGCAGGTAGATTCTTTACCAGCTGAGCCACAAGGGAAGCTCTTTATTGTAATAGATGAGAATCAAACTGCAAGCATTACATTTACCATCACAAATCTGACACTGATTTGTTTAGTCAATTTATAAAATGTGGGCCAAATACTTTGTTGTGTTTTCTACTTTTTCCAAAAATGCCTGTGGAAGTACCCTGATCAATCTTTCTGNAAGGGAAGCTCTTTATTGTAATAGATGAGAATCAAACTGCAAGCATTACATTTACCATCACAAATCTGACACTGATTTGTTTAGTCAATTTATAAAATGTGGGCCAAATACTTTGTTGTGTTTTCTACTTTTTCCAAAAATGCCTGTGGAAGTACCCTGATCAATCTTTCTGGAATCAGAAAACGTGATTCTAATATCTAACGGGCTCACATTCTCACTCTGTAGATACAATTTAAATCTGCTCAGTGGTACCTTAGGTCAGCAGGGAGAAGGCTACAACGGTCCTGACACACATACATGAACCAGAGTGTGCTTGATAGAGCAGAGCTGTCAGACTAGCAGTAATGCACCAAGATGCACATTCTGGGCAACATTAATGATGCTCCCATGCGTATTCTTAGTGCTATGCTAAAACCCTCTCTAATAGCACTTGAAGCTTTCAGAAAAGAGTTAAATGTTTTGTATGGCTGGAATCGTAGGCGTGAGTTGACAGGAAGGTAAGAAAGACATAAGTAAACGCCAAAATTACTCCATTTTGAGTATTAAGTTTCAATAGCATTTCATAAATATCCTATTGTACTATCTTCAAAAGAGTTATTTTTCTGCGATTGCTCAAATCCAACAACCAGCTCTGAAACTTATGTATTTTGCACATTTTAATTAGTCAAAATGTCTCTTACTTATTGAAAAGTTGAAGCCCAAGCAAAGATCTATCTATTGAGAGTGGAGAAGCATTACTGAATAATGTTTTGTCTTACAAACATAACTTATTGTTTTGAGCTAATAAGTGTTGATACAGTAGTGGCCTACAGTATGCCTAAGCAATAAGGCATGATTGGATCCTCCCACTGCCTGCTGCCTGGGGTCCATTGTTGGGAAATTTTATAATCACAGCAACTTCCAAATATATTACCCTAACTTGCTGTTCCTTTCCCATGTTATGATAATCACCTAGGTTGTTCATTTTATATCTGTTAAAAAAAATTCCCTTGCCTCTTAAGTCAAGCAACTTCATATCAAATATTTGCAGGCCTAAACAATTAAAAGAAAGAACAAAGATCACAGTGTGCATATTCTGCTTTGGGTATTGCAAGCTTTTGTTTCATTATTTCTTGCCCTCAGCTCCTCCCTCCAGGGATTTTGTCCCTCTTGTATCAAAATTTCTTTCACCTCAGTCTGCAGTAACACTTTCTTCTTTTATTTTAGATTTTTAAAAAGCTATCTCAGGAATTTTGGTGTAGCTCCTGATTCAGCTGCATTGATGGTAATTGAGAGGGGAATACAAACTGAACTCAAGTGCAGCTCCACTTAAATTTACTTCCCTTGAGAGAATAATTTCCAAAGCTGCCAGTCCAAAGGATTCTATAAAATTTGTGTTTGTAAGAGCAGCCCTTCATTATATTTTATTCTTTTTGAAATGATCCAGAGTACTATGAAAATAATCACCAATTCCAAAGGGGGTGGGTGAAATTTGTCTGTGGTTAAGAAAAAACAAATGGGTCTTGAGAATCTTCCTTTTTGTTTAAAAATAAACACTGGTATCTCTGAAAAAAATATAGTGAGTGCACAGCTATTCTGTTTATAGACCTTTCTACAGGGACTTCTGCATGGAGACAATCTGTGAAGATCATTGCTCCCTTTTATTTAAAGATGATGGGTCTCTTCTGTTTTCTTTACATCTATATTTCTATATTTGTGGCCTTAGATGACACGTTACAGAGCTAGAGTTTGCTATCAGTTCATTTCGGTTCAGTTCAGTTGCTCAGTCGTGTCCGACTCTTTGCGACCCCAGGAATCGCAGCACACCAGGCCTCCCNGTTTTCTGAATGTTGAGCTTTAAGCCATCTTTTTCATGCTCCTCTTTCACTTTCATCAAGAAACTCTTTAGTTCCTCTTCACTTTCTGCCATCAGGGTGGTGTCATCTGCATATCTGAGGTTATTGATATTTCTCCTGGCAATCTTGATTTCAGCTTGTGTTTCTTCTATAGATATTCATATTGGTAGCGACAGATAAAGACATAAATAAAGTCTGAGGGATGACCGGTGGTCCCTTATGAGGGTTTCTTGTGTTTTTATACTGTGTGCTCTTGCATAGGATGTGACGATACTGACATATTAGAAATCATTTTGATGACAAACTGTGTCATCATTTTGTTCGTGCTCAGTCATATCCATGGACTGTTTTATTTTGCAGGAATTTATTGATAGCATAGCTACCTCTAAGGTTCTGGGATTGGAAAACTGGATGAAGAAAACTGGGGAATAGATTTCTAAACAAGCAAGTATCCCGAGTATATGAAGTAAGGACAAGATAAGTGAGAATGTCAATATATTTGCATGCTCAGATTAGCTAGACCTGCAGAAACCATTCTTATGAGGGAAACCTTCATGGTAGATGTTGTATTTCAAAAACACTTTGAATGAAAGTAGAATTGATAAGGTGAAAATTGGCAGGATAGGCCCACATGGAATTTAAGTAAAAGGCCAAAATTAGAAAATTCTATCTAGAAACTTTGGAGAAAGTATGCTATTTTAAAGAATTACATTTTTCCTGAAGGTCTTAATTTTGTACTTAATCACCCTCTTGCCCTCCTTGAGAGGAAATTGCATTAATGTGGAGTTTTGTAAACCTGAGGAAATTGCGGATGGTCTTGTAGGTGAAAACTATCAGAGAACACTTGTTAGTCTAGGAGTAGCAAAAATCACTTCACCTGCTTTTTGATCACTCCACCTCCTTTTTTCTTGCTTTTCCCGTTTTCCCAGGAATGTCATGTCAAAATAATTTAATGTTTTCTAGAGCTCTTTTTCCCGCTATCATTTCCTTTATTCACTCGGGTACAACTCTAATCTTCTGGTGTTAATTTGCCTTTGTCCATTTCTCAGTCATCAAGTCATTTTTAACTTACTGGATTATATGATATATTGAATTACTCTAATCACTTTTTTTAGGCTCTCCTACTTCTCAGGGCACTTGGCTCCAAATTGGAAGCCTCTATGTTTTCTTTTGTTTCCATCTTTACATTGGAGGAGGTAGAGATTACTATATAGCAAGTAAATAAATAAATAAATACTTTAAAATCATCATATTTCTTTTTGACAGTGGTTTTCCTCTACCTTTTCCTTTATTAGTTAGTGTTGGACACTTTGGGGGCTGGTTTTGAACAGGAAAGGGAGCCTCTCCTATAGTCTTGACAAATATTGTGCCCTTGAGGTTCATGACATTTATGAAGAGAGGTGGGAGAGCCCATATAATTATGGCAGCGCTGGAGAAATCAAGGGCAAATTTGAGGCTGAGTCAAAACCAGACCAGGCGGACACTCTCAGGAAAAGAAAAGGACCTCATTGAAAATAGTCTGAATTTCAGACTAACTAGAAGACATGTCGTGATGTGCCAATCTGACCAGCCTTCAAGACTGTGGTCCTTATTCTTCAAGCTCCAGAGAGTGTTGGCTGCTGACAATTTATGGCCAGTTCCCTCTCTAGGCACTTTCCTTGGCAAAAATCAGCCGTTTTGACTAATATTACACCCTTTTTATGAGAGCAGCTCACACCCAATGATCGGTTGATATGAATCAGTATTTCAAAATCTGTTTTTCAGGGAACCCTAAACTCTGGCATTTGTGTTCCAAAATTCATACGTGATAATATGTTACATTATAAATCATAGTAAGCTATGCCTTGCTTTCACATAAGTTGTAAAGTAGAATTTAACGCATGAACATACATAAAAGCTTTCCTACAAGACCATGAACACACATAAAGCATGGACATACATAAAGCCTTTTCTGAAAGACCATAAAGCAGTAATGTCCCACACTTCAGGGCAGGGAGTATAGTAATATCAACACTGAGTACCATAACCCCATCACTGTTCAAATTGATAAGGCAATGTCTGGAGTCCTAGCCCTAAGCAAGAAGTGACTCTTCCAGCTGCAAAGGCTTTAAATCCTCGCAAAGATTATGCTGATCCCAGTGAGAACTGACACAAACCACGTGACTTTAACAGGAGCACTTGGTCTACAGTCAATGAACCATGGCATCCCAGAGACACTCAGCACAGGGCCGCCTTCTGGAGGAAAGGAAGTCTGTCGCAGAGACAGATGAGTAATTACTTCATAAAGACTGTACTTTGATCAGGGACACATTTAGAAGATTAAGATATTGTGTCACCAAGTGACCTAAGAAAACTTAGTTATGTGCAACTGTTAGGATATTTTAGGTGATCATGTAGCTGCCACTTCCTATACTTCCTAACCAAGCAATAATGTAAGCAAGTGTCAGATCAAATTCAACCACCCACAGAGACACATATTAAACAATCATGTGTTGGCAAACAGGTGTAAAACATTTTAAACAACTTACTCTATAAGAGGAATGAAACCTCAGTCTCCTATATTTGTAGGTTCTACTGTCATAGTTTGCATTGGACAGCCAATTGAAGCAGATATGAGAAGTATTCTGGAGACCAATGGCTGGACACAGGACCATTAAAAGATCAAGCCGCAGGCATCATCCTTGTGGCTATGCCTTAAAGGGCTTGTTAGACTGTTATATTCTGTTCATGAGAGAATAGTTTGTCTCTGAAATAAAGCCAATCCACATATCTGAATAGCATTAATTTTACTAGGGAAAAATGATTTCCAAAACCCATGAACATGCATGTCAAAGTCACAAATTTTACCAATGAAAATTCTTCTTTGAAAATGGATTAAGCTAAGCCTCTATGTTGCTCAAAGTTATGAAATGCTGGTCATTATATTAATTTGAGCCATAGGAAATGGATGATATTCAAGTATGTTTGATCAACAAAAATGGCACCTGTTTAGACATTGACTATCCCTTGGAGTGAATTTATGATTAAGAGAACCGATCATATCCAAATAGCTGACACATACATGATGATTTATTTTTAAGTAAATTCTAGTACTCCTATGAAATAATAATATGGGCATTGGAATGCAGAAAAGATGTTCTTGATAGTCTATTTCTTGTAGGAGATCTAGCAAGTAGAAAACCAGAATAAGAGTAAAATTGAACCATAGCCATCTGCCTAGCCATGAGCTAATAACTATCACTTGGTGAGAAGAAACAGAAAACCACCAGAAATCACACCCAATATCTAGAGTTTATTGTATGTAAGTACTATTCTTTTTAGAGATAATGGGATGAATCAGTCTCAAGACATTCTTTGATTATCCCTATTAAGTCCCAAGTTAAAGGAGCCCCTCTCAATATTTCTCTGTGTAGACAGGTGGATCTATCTGACTAATATAATAAGAGCCTCCATTCCAGCCCCTGAACCTCAAAGATTCATTTGTGGCTTTCTTGTTTGTTTGGATGTAGAATAGTTTACACCATGCTGCTGCTGCTGCTGCTAAGTTGCTTCAATTGTGTCCGACTCTGTGCAACCCCATAGACGGAAACCCACCAGGCTCCCCCGTCCCTGGGATTCTCCAGGCAAGAACAATGGAGTGGGTTGCCATTTCCTTCTCCAATGCATCATAGTGAAAGGGAAGTCTCTCAGTCATGTCTGACTCTTTGTGACCCCATGGACTGCAGCCTACCAGGCTCCTCCATCCATGGGATTTTCTAGGCAAGAGTACTGGAGTGGGGTGCCATTACCTTCTCCAGGTTACACCATAGAACAGTTAAAAAGAAAAAAAATAAGGAAAAAGCCAAAGCCCTATGGTTTAGAGAATTTAAGAGTTAATACTTTCTCTTAAGAACGTCAAACTGTATTTTTGAACTGTAATTACAGATATAATAAAAAGTCCATCAATAAAGTAGACATAACAAGACTCACAAGACCACCATTTATTGATTTTGTAAGCATTACGCTAGTATGTTTGATGTGTTTTGTGTCTCTCAGTATTACTGATTCAAGAATCTGTTGAAGGTTGGAGAAATGCTAAATCAATCTTGAGGAGTGTGACATTTGTACAGAGTGATTGGCCTTTGAACATCATTTATATCTCAGAGAGAAAATACATTTTAGTACTAATGGCTAAGGATTGGACACGTATGTATCTATGTAAAAATAGTTCCAACAAAAAGCCATCTAAGGGAACATTAAAATCATCCATTTTGGAAAGAAGTGACTTCCAAAGAAATAGCACTGCTTTTCAAATATCTCTTTGGTGTTTATTTTTGGCATTAATTAGTCTCAATAAAAACATGAATAACTATAATAATCTAAGTAATTGGTTTTTTCAACATATTTTTCTCAAACTCTGAATAAAGATCTCTGAGTAGAGATTATGAGAATCATAATTATTCTTATCTTTTGTTTCATAATTGCTTTCCAGGGATATAGTTTTCTCTGAAAGATTTTGAAACTAAAACTCAGAGATATTAAAGAAACTGGCAAAGGACACAGGACCTTAGTGGTTTTTTTTTTTTTTTTTTTAGTTGCTTGGATAAATAGTCTTTCATGGCTCAACCCCTTTTGGCTGCAAAAAAATATTCAAATAAGCAGCAAAAATAAAATATTTATTGAGCAACATTTATGTATTAGGCACATTTTCAAATATATTTTAAACTGCTTATTATTTCTCATTTTGTCAATGTTGATGTTGTGATTCAGTGTAATTCAGTTAACCTGCCTAAGTTCTTAGGATGGCTGGGAACTTCACATTACAATCTACTTGTGTCTGACTCCAGAGTCCATGCCCATTGCATTGATTTAAAATATCCTTTGCCAAATAAATAAATAAATCAACTGTGTCACCAATTGCTTCTGCATATTAACATCACTCCTGTTTTTTTTTTTTTTTCTCTCCCAAGACAGCACTTAGCAAAAGTAATATCTATGGTGATATTTGACTCTTCTGCTCTGGTTCTTTTATATTGGCGTTCAAAGGGTGACCGATAGGACGCATCTGTAGAGATATCAAAAGTCAGTGGACTATTTGTGGGGCTGCCTAAAGGCTGCCTTCTCCAGTTCTCCAGATAGGTTGCCCATGGCTTAGGTGTTAAATGGACCTGGGGTGGTAGAAGCTGTTAGCATCTCTCATCAGGGCACACAGCCTTCAGCCTCACATTGTCTCAGGACTGCTATCCACGACCAGTTGTGGAGCCATTTGAGAGCATAAGTTGGCCTTTGGCTTCACACAATAAGGGATTTGTTCTGTGTTCTTCATTGGACCCTTCCATGTAGCTGCACTGACGTGGCTCTAGCAACTTCAGGAGGGAAGAGGGTACTCAACTACTTTAAGAGGCATTTTGGAACTGACCGGTGCTGCCCACCCAGGGGGGATTCAAATTAGCCAAGTCACTATTTGATCTCCTCTTCCTCCCACTTATTTTAATACTAAAGAAGATTATTTTTCCTTTTCCAATTTCTTATTACCTTTTTTCTGTACTGTCCCCATAACTGTATTTACTTGTTCATTTATTCTTGCTTAAACATTGTGGATGAGATTTTGCTTTTAAAGTGCCATAGAAATTAACGAGTGGGAAAAAAGTACTCGATTATTTTCTCTTCTAATACAACAACGACACAGATCCTAACAAAACCTTTCTCTTTGACACGGTGTAACGCAAAGGAAGAAACCTTTAAAGTCAGCAAAATGGAGGTTTGAGTGCTGCCTTTGCCACTTAAGATGCAACATCTCAGGCTCTCAAGTTTTATTATTTCTAAAACGGGGAAAGCCCTAAAGGACTTCCTTGGTGGCTCAGAGGTTAAAGCATCTGCCTCCAATGCAGGAGACCCCGGTTTGACTCCTGGGTCAGAAAGATCCCCTGGAGAAGGAAATGGTGACCCACTCCACTATTCTTGCCTGGAGAATCCCATGGATGGAGAAGCCTGGTAGGCTACAGTCCATAGGGTCATAAAGATTTGGACATGAGTGAGCGACTTCACTTTCACTTTCAGTGGCTCACACAGTAAAGAATCTACCTCCAGAGTGGGAGATCTGGGTTCAATCCCTGGGTTGGGAAGATCCCCTAGAGAAGTGAATGACTATCCCTCTCCAGTATTCTTGCCTGGAGAATCCCCATGGACAGAGGAACCTGGTGGGCTACCATCTATGGAGTCACAAAGAGTTGGACATGATTGAGCGACAAACACTTTTATTTTTTCACGGTGATATCTGGAAATGTTGGGCCATGAATCTTCCTTCCTTAAATCCATCCCTACTTAGTATAAAACACCAGTTTTTCATCATGGTCTATAAGTCTTTATGTGACGGGTCAACTACCTTTTTCTCTAAGAGCGTCTCCAACATGGGAGACCTTGTTCATCCTGCTCAAGTTATCGCTTTCTTCCTCTTAAGTCCTTGAATCTTCCTGTTTTCTCCTTAGTGAAATGATCTTACCTTTGTGCTTCAAATAGCTGATGCTTCTTAAAAAGTATTTTGCCTTAAATGTCGCTCATTCTACAAGACTTTTTCTTTAAAGACATCCCTCCCCCCACTGACAGTTCTCTGTTATTGTGCCATTTATTTTTGACATAATGAAAGATAAGACCAGAGAGAGATGGATAGGAGCTAGGTCATAGTAGGTCTTATTCTCTATGGGAGGCTAAAGATTTCTTTATTTTCCTTTTATCTTTCTTTTCATCCCCAACAATTAGAAGCTGAAGGACTTTTAATAAATAAATACCACAGTCAGATTTATACAATATATCCTGTCTGAGACTTCTGCATGGCCATGGTAGTGGCAGGGCAGATACAGCAGAGAGTATGGAACCAGATATTTGAAACTGAATTCTATTTATTTCTATGGTTGACTTAAAATTAAGTTTTAATGACTGATTATCTATAAAAGAGAGAGTCATAGTTCATTACCTATCTGGGCATAAGCTTTTTGTATTTCAAATATCAGCTTTAGGGCTAATTTTAAGAATATATAGGGATTCACATAAGCATTTTAAACTGATATAAGATCATATTATTTCAAATAACCCCACAAACTCAGCTTGAGTCATATTTCAGATTCATGATTTCACATTAATTTAAAACTCTATTATTTCTCTCCAAAGAACAACTATTTCAATAATTCATTACCAAGTTCTGAGGCCAATGGTACTCTTCAGAAATCTCTACATACAATGGAGGCTATTATGACATAAATGCTTTAAAATTTTTCTCATGTTTACTGCTTATATTTTAACTCTTTATCTAATTATTTCTTTCCAAAAATTATAAGAAAACACAAGGGAAAAATAAACAAATACACAAATCTATAAATGAACTTATGAGAAAAAACTTAACATTTAAAGAGATACATAATCCAAATTATCCCAATACTCCTTTTCACTCTATTTCAATTTTTGGACTGTCCCCCTGTTAGCTTCACAGGCTCTGTTCTAGAGGTGATTATGAGTGAGCCCACCTGACCTGTCTCCTGAGAAATCTGTATGCAAGTCAAGAAGCAACAGTTAGAAATGGCATGGAACAACAGACTGGTTGCAAATCAGGAAAGGAGTATGTGAAGGCTATATGTCGTCACCCTGCTTATTTAACTTATATGCAGAGAGTACATCATGCAAAACACTGGGCTGGATGAAGCATAAGCTGGAATCAAGATTGCCTGCCAGGAGAAATATCAGTAACCTCAGATATGCAGATGACACCACCCTTATGGCAGAAAGCAAAGAAGAACTAAAGAGCCTCCTGATGAAAGTGAAAGAGGAGAGTGAAAAAGCTGGCTTAAAACTCAGCATTCAGAAAACTAAGATCATGGCATCCAGTCCCATCACTTCATGGCAAATATATGGGGAAACAGTGGAAACAGTGAGAGACTTTACTTTTTTGGGCTCCAAAATCACTGCAGATGGTGACTGTATCCATGAAAAAGATACTTGCTCCTTGGAAGAAAAGTTATGACCAACCTAGAGAGCATATTAAAAAGCAGAGATGTTACTTTCCCAACAAAGGTCTGTCTAATAAAAGCTATGATTTTTCCAGTAGTCATGCATGGATGTAAGAGTTGGACCATAAAGAAAGCTGAGTGCTGAAGGATTGATGCTTTTGAACTGTGCTGTTGGAAAAGACTCTTGAGAGTCCCTTGGACTACAAGGAGATCCAACCAGTCCATCCTAAAGGAAATCAATCCTGAGTGTTCATTGGAAGGACTGATGTTGAAGCTGAAGCTCCAAAACTTTGGCCACCTGATGCGAAGAGCTGACTCATTGGAAAAAACCCTGATGCTGAGAAAGATTGAAGGCAGGAGGAGAAGGGGACGCCAGAGGATGGGATGGTTGGATGGCATCACCGATTCAATGGACATGAGTTTAGGTAAACTCCAGGAGTTGGTGATGGACAGAGAGGCCTGGAGTGCTGTAGTCCATGAGGTGTCAAAAAGTCAGACATGACTGAGTGACTGACCTGAATTAAATAGTCATATTCATAGTAGCATTACTTGTATACCCATAGAAGCATTATTTACAATAACCAAATGGTGGAAGCAACTCAAGTTTTCTCAAGCATGAATGAATATATAATTAATTCAACCTTGAAAAGAGATGAAACTCTGACATGTGTGATAACATAGATGAATCTTGAGGATGTTAAGCGACGTGGAAGAAGTCAGTCTCCAAAAGACAAACCCTGTGTGATTCTACTTACATAAGATACCTGGAACAGTCAAATTCACAGAGGCAGAAAGTAGAATGGTCATGACCAGGAGTGGGAGGAAAGGAGGCTGGAGACTTACTGTTTAGTGGGTTTGGAGTTTTAGTTTTGCAAAAAAGAATTCTGGAGATGAATTGTGACAAAAGTTGCACAACAACATCGATGTACTCAATACCACTGAATTGTATGCTTAAACATGTTTACAATGGCAACTTTTATGTCATGTGTATTTTGCTGCAACTAAACATAATTTTAAAATTTGTATCTCAGAATTATTCTTGTTAGGATGTTTTGTAATTCTAGAAGCCGTCATATAAAGGCCATCCAGAGAGCTACTAGCAGGCTCTTTCTTTCTTAGCAGATTCTCTCCCCCAAAGGAAAATCTGGTTCTGTGGAAAAAGGGTCCCCAACTTTGGACATCTATGTCTCCAGTCCTGGGTCTCAACAGACAAAGAAGATTGCTTTAAAATTCTATCCATGAGAAGAGGAAATAAATCAAGTGTTCCTTGTAAATTATCTTTTCTTCGACTTTCCAACTGGAGCTTTATTTCCCTTTTCCCATGTCGACTAACACATTTCCCGGTCCTCACCCTCATCGCCCACCCTGCAGGATTATGGCTATTTTTGTAGGCATTTTATCCTTGCATCTCAAAGAATCAATCTCCCCTCTTCTTTCCGCTCCTCTTGCACATTTAGTTCCCTTGAGCTGTGTTCAGCTGTCAGCCTTGGCGATGAGCGGCACCGATTCCCCAAGTTATTAGGGAGCACTCGGAGCATCTCTGCAGCACAGAACCTGACAGTTGAACACACAGGAGCAGCTGGCTCAGTGGGGAAAGAGAAGGGAGGGGGCGAGAGCTATTCACTGCAGTGTATTTATAACTTGGCCCTGAAAGCAGGGATGGTGTTATTCAAACAGGAGAGGGTAAAAAGACATTTTATCCTAATTAAAAAGGTAATTAAGTAACATACCAAAGAATTTAAATCAGTGCTCTTGGTTTTTCTGACAGGTCTGATGGTATAACTAACCAAAAACATTTGTGGAACAACAAATGCTTCTTCTTAAGCTCTGTTGCTTGCTGAGTGGCCAACTATGGATGACAAATTACAGTAAGAATCCCAGGCAGGAGTGTCTGAGATAAGAAAAGGTCCCGCTCAAAGGAAAATCAGATAGGCATGAAATCTCCAGCTTTCCAAGATTAAAACTCTGTGCTCAAACCACCACCATTACCAGGACTCAGTGCCTTGTCTTTGCCCGGATACAAGATGCCACCCCAGCCCCACCCTCAATAAGAGCCTCAGCTAAAGGATCTTCAGGTCTTTTCAGTGACCACNATTGAAGGCAGGAGGAGAAGGGGATGCTAGAGGATGGGATGGTTGGATGGCATCACCGATTCAATGGACATGAGTTTAGGTAAACTCCAGGAGTTGGTGATGGACAGAGAGGCCTGGAGTGCTGTAGTCCATGAGGTGTCAAAAAGTCAGACATGACTGAGTGACTGACCTGAATTAAATAGTCATATTCATAGTAGCATTACTTGTATACCCATAGAAGCATTATTTACAATAACCAAATGGTGGAAGCAACTCAAGTTTTCTCAAGCATGAATGAATATATAATTAATTCAACCTTGAAAAGAGATGAAACTCTGACATGTGTGATAACATAGATGAATCTTGAGGATGTTAAGCGACGTGGAAGAAGTCAGTCTCCAAAAGACAAACCCTGTGTGATTCTACTTACATAAGACACCTGGAACAGTCAAATTCACAGAGGCAGAAAGTAGAATGGTCATGACCAGGAGTGGGAGGAAAGGAGGCTGGAGACTTACTGTTTAGTGGGTTTGGAGTTTTAGTTTTGCAAAAAAGAATTCTGGAGATGAATTGTGACAAAAGTTGCACAACAACATCGATGTACTCAATACCACTGAATTGTATGCTTAAACATGTTTACAATGGCAACTTTTATGTCATGTGTATTTTGCTGCAACTAAACATAATTTTAAAATTTGTATCTCAGAATTATTCTTGTTAGGATGTTTTGTAATTCTAGAAGCCGTCATATAAAGGCCATCCAGAGAGCTACTAGCAGGCTCTTTCTTTCTTAGCAGATTCTCTCCCCCAAAGGAAAATCTGATTCTGTGGAAAAAGGGTCCCCAACTTTGGACATCTATGTCTCCAGTCCTGGGTCTCAACAGACAAAGAAGATTGCTTTAAAATTCTATCCATGAGAAGAGGAAATAAATCAAGTGTTCCTTGTAAATTATCTTTTCTTCGACTTTCCAACTGGAGCTTTATTTCCCTTTTCCCATGTCGACTAACACATTTCCCGGTCCTCACCCTCATCGCCCACCCTGCAGGATTATGGCTATTTTTGTAGGCATTTTATCCTTGCATCTCAAAGAATCAATCTCCCCTCTTCTTTCCGCTCCTCTTGCACATTTAGTTCCCTTGAGCTGTGTTCAGCTGTCAGCCTTGGCGATGAGCGGCACCGATTCCCCAAGTTATTAGGGAGCACTCGGAGCATCTCTGCAGCACAGAACCTGACAGTTGAACACACAGGAGCAGCTGGCTCAGTGGGGAAAGAGAAGGGAGGGGGCGAGAGCTATTCACTGCAGTGTATTTATAACTTGGCCCTGAAAGCAGGGATGGTGTTATTCAAACAGGAGAGGGTAAAAAGACATTTTATCCTAATTAAAAAGGTAATTAAGTAACATACCAAAGAATTTAAATCAGTGCTCTTGGTTTTTCTGACAGGTCTGATGGTATAACTAACCAAAAACATTTGTGGAACAACAAATGCTTCTTCTTAAGCTCTGTTGCTTGCTGAGTGGCCAACTATGGATGACAAATTACAGTAAGAATCCCAGGCAGGAGTGTCTGAGATAAGAAAAGGTCCCGCTCAAAGGAAAATCAGATAGGCATGAAATCTCCAGCTTTCCAAGATTAAAACTCTGTGCTCAAACCACCACCATTACCAGGACTCAGTGCCTTGTCTTTGCCCGGATACAAGATGCCACCCCAGCCCCACCCTCAATAAGAGCCTCAGCTAAAGGATCTTCAGGTCTTTTCAGCGACCACTTCTTCCACCACATGGTGTTCTAACTGGTGGCTGTTCCTATCATGCCCTTCACAGGGCATTTGTTTCCAGATATATCCCAGCTATGGAGAAGGCAATGGCACCCCACTCCAGTACTCGTGCCTGGAAAATCTCATGGGTGGAGGAGCCTGGTAGGCTACAGTCCATGGAGTGGCAAAGAGTCAGACACGACTGAGCGACTTCACTTTCACTTTTTACTTTCATGCTTTGGAGAAGGAAATGGCAACCCACTCCAGTGTTCTTGCCTGGAGAATCCTAGGGACGGGGGAGCCTGGTGGGCTTCCGTCTATGGGGTCGCACAGAGTCAGACATGACTGAAGCGATTTAGCAGCAGCAGCAGCAGCAGCAGCATATCCCAACTAAATGTAGTTTTATTATTAGGTAAACATTAATTTAACATTTGATGCTATATCTATCTTCCTGATTACTGATGTCAATATCAAGTCCAAATGCATGGTAATTCTCAACCAACTTCATGGCTAGATTTTGAAAATTTCGAAAGCCCTACACTTTGGGTCAGAATAGTAAAATTATCGTTTATCTTTGTTTTACAAATGAAGTTATTTTAGTCAAGTGTATCTGTAAACTTCTGATTATTATAAAATATCATCAATAAAATTTTTAAGCTATTCAATTCTTAATTCTGTGTACTGGTTATGTTAATGGCATTGAAATAGGTATTTTCCTTAGAGTACTTCTAAAATAAATGTATAACTATCTTCAAGCTTATCTGAAAAAATTATACAATATATAAAATAGTGCTGTATATATATGTATATATTGGGCTTCTCTGGTGGCTCAGACAGTAAAAGCATCTGCCCGTGATGCGTGACACCCAGGGTCAGGAAGAACCCCTGGAGAAGGAAATGGCAACCCACTCCAGTATTCCTGCCTGGAAAATTTCATGGATAGAGTCTGGTGGGCTAGAGTCCATGGAGTCACAAAGAGTCGGACATGACTGAGCAAAGTCACTTCACATATATGTATATATACATAGGCATGTATACATTTCATATATATGCTATTAATTTATATTCATATATGGCTATTTATTTCTGCAAATAAACATGCAGTTTGCCAGATTCAATGTAGTTATATACAATAAATATTGTATGCTATGCTTTTTAACATGGCTATATGGAAAAACCCTTAACTAGTCAAGATGATATTATAATAGTATCTTAATATGACTCACCAAAACAAAACCGAACCAAAATATTTGCAGGAGAATTATTCCTACCAAATGATAGTCCTCACTAATTTGCATGCACATTCTTTGAAATGCTCAGGTAACCAAAGAAAATGTTTGGTTACCTGAAAGAATGTTTAAAGTATTGAATTTGCTTCTTATGGGAATGAGAACATAACATACAAAGACTTTGGGTTGATGAAAATTGAATTTGTATATTGCCTAAGCAAAGAGTGATATCAACAGTTCCAGTCTCATCTAATAGGACTTACAAAATAATACATACATTCAATTATTATTGTTTGTGGTTGTCATGTTCTACACATTGCCATGAACTCTGTATTAGTGAATACAGAACTATTACTCTTAGGGGAAACACAAAGTTAGGTTCCCGTGAGCCTCTGGTCACAACATTTTAACCAACTGAATAATACAGAAACTTGTCTTATGTATTATGTTTCTGTTTAAAGACACCTTATTTAGTATGTATTGTTGACTCATTACCAACGAATCCATAGTCAACAGCTCTACAACTCATCCCTGAATCAAGTTTATCTGAAATACACATTTTCTCTGAGGCAAATTGAACCCTTCTTGGGCATAGAAACACTAGCTAGCACTTTAGAGCTATGCTTGGAGACTGTTTGATGCAGGAAAATCACCAACAAAAAAAGCACAAAAATGCGAAAAACTGGCACTATATAGATCTCGGAAAGGATACTTCTTGACAGAATGAGTCAAAACATAGCAGATCATTGCCTCATACAACCTCAGCTAGAACGTGTGCATTGGGCAAGTTTTTCACTGCTCTATGCATGAATACAAATGACCATGAATATCCTATGAATACTGATTTGGGGATGACAAGTTTTGCAAGTATGGAAGCCATGGAAAATAAGGATCAATTATACCTCTCTGTAAGATTTTGGAAAACTATCAAATTACCCTAGTGAATATACTTTTGTTAATACAATGAACTATTTTACCCACACATTTTATAATTATTTTGATTTTATTATGAATGTCAAATTAAAATTAAGAGAAGGAAAAGGATATAAATATTTGATGGATGGAGATTTTTGATCCTACTAAGAATTGAATTTCTCTTGGATGTAATTCTGAGTATCCAATTGATTTCAACTGTTTTATCAGTAAATATATATATATTTTTCATTTTCATTATAGTTAGAAAGTCTTTTGAAATACAAATGTATTTTTATTTTTACAGTGGGACCAAAATATCCGAATGGCCTCAGTGGACACAATTGAAATATGAAGATTTCAGAGGATTCAGAAGGTTGAATCTCTCTATAACTTTAAAGCGAGCAAGGAAGCTCTTAGTTCACATGTTTAGCAGGGAACTATTTACGATTTCAAAGAGACATTAGTGAGAGTCTTATCAAGTGCTAGACTCAATAAACATAATTTTTTAAAATAATAAACCATAAGACCTTTACTTGTTAAAGATATTTTTTGATGATGATCTTTAAAATCCTTTGATTCCCAGGTAAATATTAATCTTGTAAGATATGGTTATATATCTTTCATGTAAAAAAATTATACAGATACTCAAATATGTTTCTCTATAGTTTACGTAGTGATGAGAAAGCATGTTTTATGCTTTTGGCAGAAGCTATTTTAGTTGAAGTGTCCAAAGAAGTATATACCTGGGATCCTGTTTGCTTTGGAAAGTTGGACTTAATTCAGTTTTTATTTAGTATTTCCATAGGTTATAGTATATGAGTCATAGCTGAATGTGGCCCATGCCCTCTGCTCCATAGATCATCATTTTAGAGGAAATGTTATTTTTGAGAAAAATAATGTTTACATTCTTTTATGCCATTTCTCAACAATATTTGTGCCCTGAAAGATACTCCTGATTTTCTTCCCCCAAACTGAGGTACTAGATAGAAAATCTTTTTTTTTGAAATTTAAATTCCAACTTTTTTTTTCAGAACTTAATTCAAAGGTAACACTGATGTTTTCCAAAGAAAAGAAAACAGAACTTGCATAGGGCGTTTTGTTTTTTTCTTGCCCAACAATCTCCATAACAACAATGAAAGAAGACATTAGACTTTCTAAACTTGAAAGTACAAATATTGGCAGTTTTCAGTGTTGTTTTTTTCATCTCTGCTTCTCAAGCCTAATGAGGGTGAACAGTAGTGAGTTCATGAGCTTCTCCAAGTGAGCCTAGAGGGCCAAGTTTATCCCTGATGAGCTGTTCTCTGAAGCTCTGGTGTTTACCAAATGTGTCAGATGGATAATGTTCATTAATGAATCTGAATATCTTGAAGCAGAGCAATTCTTCCAAATATTATGATGCTTTAATGACACTTGTAATAAGACCGCCAAGGACTACCATCAGCTAACAAATACACACTTTCAAATGTAACATTAGTAAATGTTTGAATGCAGCAAAATCCTAAATCCTAAAACTGGTATCTGAAAGTGTGCTTACTTTGCCTCCCAAGGACCTCAGAAATGAATAAGTGATGAGCTAGACAGTCCTGCATGTGGCATTGCAACTGTGAGAAAATGGGACAGTCATGGCATTTCCAGTGATTTGCATTTAATCTGTAGAAAAGGGAGCAAGAAATGAACTTAGCTACAGCAGTATAGAAGGAAGTCGAGACAAAAAACAGGATAAAATCATATCAAATTATACTCTTTTATGAGACAGAAAATGAATTCCTGTACAGTCTCCCAAGAATCATCATGAAAATGTCATTGAAGTGCCATTGTCCAGCTAAGCTTCTATTGACCTCCTTACACCAAAGCATTGCCCTGGGACTGCCTGTCTGCTTGCTTGTGACATTGCTTTCTTCTTCCTACACAACTCCATGGTTTTGTTAATCACTGAGTGTTGAAGTCAGTCCTTTTCTAACTTCATCGTGACAGAGAAAGTACATTCAACTTTTCTATGGATCTCTATGGAATTCCACAGGCAGCTTTCATATTCTTGAGCCTGTGTTTTCATGCTTCAGTTGAATATGATGGTTTCTTTTTTATTATTAAGTATCCAACATTATATGACCTGGAATCCATATCTTCCTTTTTTTTCTGATAGTAACTCTTACTGTAAAAATACTAAAAATTAATAAATCTAATTTCTGCTCTGCCATAAAAGGAATCATGAAATGTATTCTGAAGGGTAAGAAAGGCAGTGACCATTAATATTGTGTAAGACAGATTTCATAGTCTTCTTCCCATTTTACTTATCCTATTTGAAATAGGATCCATTGTACCTATCTTTCACTCATTCAATAAATATTTATTGAGTGTCTATTCAACAGAGTGATGTGTGGTGGACTTGTAAATTATTTATAGTAAACATTTATTACAGACTACAAAAAACAGTCAAACAGCAATTGTACATTCTGAAATTTAACTTTTCTTAGAAAATCAAATCACTCTCCACCCAGCTCAGTGAAGCTTTTGCATATAATTGTGTGTGTTGTGTTTTCTGACATGAGACTAACTTTGTGTTTCTTAAAAATGAAGTATTTTCTTTCTTCTCTTCTTCCTTCTCTCTTTATTCTTTCCTTGTCATCTCTAATGAGCTTTCTTTCATGCAGATACTAGAAAACATTTATGAGAATGTTTCCCTTTTCTCCTTATGTTATATAAATTTGAGCTATGATTTTTACTTTTATGAATATGTAGATGGTTATGATTGAAACACACTCATAATACAGATACTACTTATAGAATATAGTTGGTCTAGATTCTCTATGGCCTGCCAGCCATGATTCTATGCTTATCAAAATGCATCTTAATCCAGGAAAGCTCCTCTGAGCCTTCCATGTGCTACTACTAAAGACTATAATTATACATTTAGAGTTTATGAAAACAAAGATTAATTAGCCAACTAATCTATTATACTGATCCACACATTTCTAACCTTAAAGGCAGCTAAAAATAACTAACAGCTGTTTTTTATCATGACTTTCATAAATAAAAATAAGCTTAAATTTTGCCCATCATAATTTTGCAGTAATAATTACATTCGATAAACTTTTTTTTTTTACTTAGCAAAGAATATTAAGGTTATGATATTATTTAGGAGTAGAATTAAAGAAATAAACACTGTTTACGTTTTTACAGTTTGTTCTTCCTTGTTATCCTTGCTTCCAAATGTAATATTATTCCTACTAGTAAGATTCCAATTTTAGGGCTCTCAGAGTAGTGCTTAAAACATGATTCCTTACACCAGGGCCTCCTGAGTGGTTCGGTGGTAAAGAATATGCGTGCAATGCAGGAGATGCAGGTTCATTCCCTGGGTCTGGAAGATCCCCTGGAGGAGGGAACGACAACCAACTTCAGTATTCTTGAGGAAATTCCCTGGACAGAGGAGCCTATAATCCATAGGGTTACAAAGAGTCAGAAGTGGCTAAAAGTGACTGAGAATGCTTGCAGGCACACACCTTACATCTAATGTAAAGTATTTGTCCTGAAGTTTTTAAAAATGTATTTACTAAAACAAGTGTTTATCGGTGAAGAGAAATACAGCGTGAATCCTAAAATCCATTGTTAAATATTCTATCATTTCATTTCTAAACTCTATTTTCAGTACGGTAGCAATGAGAAAGTGAAAGTTGCTCAGTTGTGGCTGACTCTTTGCTACCCCACGGACTACACAGTCCATGGAATTCTCTAGGCCAGAATACTGGAGTGGATAGCTTTCCCCTTCTCCAGAGGATCTTCCCACCCAGGGATCGAACCCAGGTCTCTCGCAATGCAGGCGGATTCTNTCAGTTGTGGCTGACTCTTGGCTACCCCACGGACTACACAGTCCATGGAATTCTCTAGGCCAGAATACTGGAGTGGATAGCTTTCCCCTTCTCCAGAGGATCTTCCCACCCAGGGATCGAACCCAGGTCTCTCGCAATGCAGGCGGATTCTTTACCAGGTGAGCCACAGGGGAAGTCCAAGAATACTGGAGTGGGTAGCAAAACATTGTCCTTGGCACAGTGTCATTTTACACAACCATCTTCACTAAGGTATACTTCTTTTCAACTCAAAACATCTAGGGTAGGGTGAAATTTTTCCTTGTTCCCTATTGCCATGCCTGTGGCTACGTTTCTCCTGGTGGATCTTTTCTGTCATTATCAGAGTCTCCCAGATTTATGTTGATGCCTCTTTAACACCCTGCTCTCTGAAGTCCTTCATGTCATCTCATCCAGTGATCTCTATCTCCAGTCCATTTACCCACTGGCGAAAACCCATTCCACAATTGAATCAATAAAAATAATTTACTTGCCAATTTCTTGCCTAGAAAACCTTTTTCTGTGGACTTTTATTCCATAGCTATTTACCTCTGAACTTTTGTCCTGGAAGGTCTTTAACTTTCATTTTTTCACTATCCCCCTACCAGATCACATCCATCTTGATTTCATGTCCTTTCCTTTCTGATCTGAGCCACCTCTGAATCATATTAGTTATTAACTTATAACCTACAAGGACTGACTGGCTCTTTCATGCTTCTGCCATTCACAACCAGATAACCCAACATTTGGTGTTCTCTCCCGTCTGCTTTCCTTTCTTCCCAAGTACTCGCCTCCCAAGTGTGTCTAATACAATTACATACTGTACTTTGTTTATGCTCGTGACATTCTGATTTCAACTTCAGTTCTGCTCTTTATGGAGTTTCTCTTGTCTTCCCACTTTTAAATAACTCTTAGATTCCTACTATAAAGATTCCTCTTCAGAGAGTGATGAAAGTTTACTCAGTAGGATTTTTCCATTTCTGAATACCATAAAAGGAAGCACTAGCTGGCATGTCACTAAAATTCATTGCCTTTTTCCCAAGCTACAACTAGGATCCATTTTCTACCTTCTTTTACAGTCGGTGTGTCCTTGTCATTGAATTCTAACCAGTGGAATATAAATGGAAGCAATATGTGCTTTTTCTGCCCAAAGGCTTTTTAAAAACCAGGTGAGGCACCCCAAAGCATACCATTTTGGCATATTGAACTGAAGGCAATCAAGACCCAGCAGATTCAGGAAAGTCTTCCTGCCTCCCCTTAACTGCCTAAAATAATTTAGAAAAGGGTCTTGTACCAGGTAAAGTGGTAATAGTACAGATAACTTTTTCATCTGAAAGACTTAGATGAATGACAAGCAAGCATTTCTTTACTAAATATATGCTTTCCTCACCCTCTTGTGAATCATCTTCTTTTCCTTGGATGCCCCAGATCCTTTTCTTCTTAACTCAAGATGGTATTTAAACCTCAATTGCCTTATTCTCTTTGAGTCTCATATATTTCAGGACAGCCATACAAAATTAAATGTGTATTGCTCCTGTTGTTGTTGTTGGTTAATCTCGAAGTCATGTCTGACTCTTGTGACCTCATAGACTGTAGCCCACCAGGTTCCTCCGTTCATGAGATTTCCCTGGTAAGAATACTGGAGGAGTTTGCCATTTCCTTCTCAAAGAGATCTCCCTGACCCAGGGATTAAAGCCGCATCTCCTGCACTGACAGAGGAATTCTTTACCACTGAGCCACCAGGGAAGCACATGTTTCTCCTTTTATTCTACCTTATATCAATTTAATTATCAGACCAAGCAAGAACCTACCAAGGCAGATGAATAGTTACTTTTCCTCCCCTACCTGGGTGTGCAGGCTGTACTCCTTCTGAAGACAGATGCAATTGACAGTGAGGTCTTAAGGGATAGTAGATCCATTAGGTAGAAAGATACTATACTCCTGAGTCTCTACAGGCAAGATATTCATCTGCTTTGAACTTTTATGTGTATGATAAGTTATCTTCTTTTATGTACGTATCATTATACCTTTTCTACCCATTCTCTATTAGCAAGACTTAGCAATATCTCATTTAATAACATACTGAAAGAAAATAGGGTGTCTCAAAAGCTTTTTAAATTTTCATTTTGAACTTTAGTCATTTGTGTACTTGTAAATTTTTCTCCTACTAGATTTTAAGTTTCTTAGTAAAGAAAAAAAATAAGCTCCTTGGAGCCTATCCATTTCATTTCTAACAAATGATAATATATCTATACTATTCAATTAGAAAGAATATTATGTTCTATAAAATTATATGCAAATCCCTTAAGATTACACGTTAAGAACTGGCACAATCTTCACCTTAAATGTTCAATGAAAAATGTGCGATGAATTATTTTAGCTTAAGGTAGAATCTATGAAGGGTATCAGATCCAAAAACTATCTACTGGAAATGCTTTATTTTGTCATTTACTCTTTGCCATCTGTCCTAATTATCATGATTTTAATAGCTACCTACCATTCTTAAAAATCATTAGGAAGAATTTCATATTGTCATTGGCTAGGTTTCTAATTGTCTATAGCGTTGATACAATTGGAAATTATGATAAACTCCAACAGGCTATTATCATTTATAGAAATTCTGTAGCAAGGCACCTAGGTTTCTGGTTTATATATAATCTTGTGCTCTGTTTTTTTGGTAAATGAATTCACTTGGGCTATGTATCACTAAGGATTTTGTTTATGAGGGGGTTCAGAAAGAAATAGCCAACATAAAGTAGCGGTGGCAGATAATGAAACAAGTCATGAAGCATACGACAACACAGGCTTGAGAACCAGCTTATGGATGATCTGCTGTCTGGGAACCCTCTCATCTAATATTTGTAAGCACATAGCTGGCAAAGCTTCCTGTATTTTTCATAGCCTTTATTGATTTATGTAGGCATAACAAATAGGACCCATGGCAGACATTCTCCTAAAATGGTGTTGATATCATAAAGAAGTAAAAAGTGTCTCTTGTTTGTTCTGATTTGGAGCACAATATCCTTAGTGTATAAAGCATTAAGTGCCTCTAATACAGGCCTCTATTGACCACACTGGAAATAGGAGGAAGACTACTTCTAGTAACGAAATCATCCTGGAAAATTTGAGATTTAACAGCCCATTAACCTGCCATTAAAGACCGCTGCTGGGAATTTCTTAGAGAAATGAAGTCACATTGTGAGAAGTTAGCAATGACACCACAAGGGGAACTTGGCCATGGAAGGGGCAGAGAGGGGAAGATTCTTATCAAAAGCCAGGCTATTAAAGAAATGAAATTAGAGCTACATGAAGCTGAAGACCAAGATGAGGGGTAATGGGGCAGAACCAGGTGCCATCAGCGTCGAGTTTCAGGCAGTTCCCCTCCTATTTTACCTGTATTCGCAAAACGCTGAGCCAGTGTCAACTTGTACTTAGAAAGTAGTTGATCACAGTGCTAAGGAAAGCTAAACTGACAGTTATGAGGAAGCAGAAGGTTCAGGGTCATGTCTCAGCTGGGTTTTAATTTATTCTCATTAGACATACTAATACAGCAGAACATATAGTGTTTTTTAAAATTCTTTCTTTCATTTTTTTTCTCCAAAAAACCAGGAATCATGAATATTGATTCAGTTCTGTTCATGTTGCCACAGAGCTTACAGGGTGTTGGCAGATGGGGGAGGTGGGCTGCCATATTATCTTGCTACTGGATTTGTTTAAAGAAAAGTTCTTGACAGGGTTCTTCGAATGCATCCAGGTGAGCAACCCAGCTTTCTTTGTGTTACATAATGTCCCATCTGTGCTCAAGGAGTGTGGCTGGATAAGGATGCCATCAGGTGATGCTTCAGACTTAATGGTGTTCTTTCAGGCTGGAACAATAAACATTAAGGGACCTTAATTGTATTCTTTGCAGTGGGAGCAATAAACATTAGGGGTCTTATTGTACCCTTTCCCAAAATGTCCCCCAAGTCCACTTTAGGGAGTGTTTTGATAGCCAGTTCTAATTTCACATCCTCCTTCCCATTCCATGGGTTTTGAAACTGACAAACTGGACAAATAAACAGACATTAAGTTAATAGGCATATCTCCATATAACCAGTTTCTGGAAAGATACAACATCTCTTATTATTTACAAGATTTATCAGAGCCCTAATAGAACACAATGAGGAGAGCCCAGTGATCTGATTTATTTTTTGAGGGTGACAACATTCGATAAACTGTAGCTAGCAGTCACAGAACTTTAGGGTCAAATGTTTACTTGGTGCCTAGAGATAATCCATAGGGCAAAAGATTAAGTTGCCTTGGAGATTGAGAAGACTGTGGGATTTTAAATTGAATCAAGCATGAAGTGATAATAATCCTCCCACTCTGTATTTCATCTACATATGTCTGTCTTTGCTTTTTTTTCTTTCTCTTTTTGATGAAACTATACACTAAAATAACACATCTTCCATGACCTTAAGGGAATCTCACTTTATCATTGGTAACATCAGATGATCAGCATGCTATCAAGGAAAAAAGACTATTATTTGAAAATTCTTTTTAAAATTGACACATGACACAGTCATATCAATGAGTCATTGGATTTAGTGGTTTTGCTAGAATCAATGATATATTTGTTTACTCATTTGGTTGTACTAATTTTACTCTTTTCTCTTTGCTACTATTCTGTGGGTCTCAGGTATAGTCCTATGAACTGACATGTGGTAGCATAGCTTTTAAAGTAAGAATCCCATCATTTCTTCTATTATCTACTTTGCCATATTTTCTTATAGATGTGATAAATTTAGCACATGGAACATTTACAAAGATGTCGTCACTGGGATCAAAAATTATTTGTCATGCAGAAGCTTTCCACTTTGGGGCTCTAAATTAGCAAAATGAAATGAACATAAACACAATCAGATGCTAAATTCTGAAAATTTTAAAGAAAATACTATACTAGTTTAAATGCTAGCCTTTACTCCAGGTTGGAAAGTTTTGATGTCTTTGTATTTAAATAGAATTGTCACTTGCTACCCAAAATAGGAGATGTGAGTAGATCAGAGCAAAGACAGAAATAAATTCCTGTTGATTATTTTATTTAACACTGTGGTTTCTCACACAAAGACATTTAATTCCAAAGTGTTTGACTTGGCCACAGCCGTAATTGTGTATAATATCCATTATCTTTTAATTGGAATTATCTTTCATCTTTGGCTACATTTATCTGAGGATCCCTTCAGAAAGCCCACCAGAAGCATGAATTCCAATTTGTTCTCTCAGCTTGACTAATGATGAAAACTACCAAAAATGACTATTATGTGTTTATAAATCACCTCTTTTATCCTGATGCGGTTCTGGGATTTTTATGCTGTTAAGTATTATTTCTCTGAGGAATGTAAATGCAGAAATAACAACAACAAACCCAGCATAAACAATGGCACAAAATAAAACGTCACAGAAAGTCTTTAAAGGAAGCATCACAAAAGCGAAGTATGAAGAGAGAACTGCATAAACTATCGATAAGAAAATTTATTTCTCCAAGATAAAAAAAGAAAGAGTCAAAAATAGTCCCCATCCCCTTATCATCTAACAGTTGTATTTCGAAAAGCATAGAATCTGTGGCACAAAAGCAAATATATCTTAATTGGACCCACTTTCATCCACCTGCTACCGTTTCTTTTTAGTCACATTGAATTTGTCGGAGCACACTTGTTTACATTCCTCTGCTAGAACATTAGCATTTATTTCATTTCATAAAATAAGAAATATGGCCAGTTTAAAATGTGGGAGATGCAGTGGCCAAGAAACTTGAGGTCAGCTTGTGGGATGAAGCAATACACACATGCTTCTCGCTATGAAGGATAACGCTTAGATCATGATGGGCTACCACACAGCCTCGATTAATTAAATCATTCATCCAACAATTATTTATTGAGCACCTGCTGTGTGTCAGGCAATCTTCTGGAATTCACAATGAAAAGTGCAAAAGGCAGAGCTCCAGCTTGCTTTTCTCCCAGCCTTTATCTATTTATTGTAGCTGCTCACTGCCACTTCCATTGACCTCTCCTCCGCATAGGTTTCTCCTATCCCAACTCTTCCTCTTGCCTGAGCTCTGAAATTACATAAATAAGGAAAGTCGGCGACCTCCATGAACCATCAGCACCAAGTTTCCCACAGCTTCTGAGTATAAATACTGCATCACTGAGTGCCTCACTGATGTTTGTGGGGCTCCTGTCTTGTTTCCTGTATCCACTTTATTGTCAGCTAGACATGATACATACAGTTATCAGTAAATAATATGGAAGCTTAGAATGCTTTGGGAGCCCCAGCAACTGTGATCAGTCTGAGCTTTTGGACCCCAGTACTTAGATGAGTCTACAGGGCTTGCAGCAATCAGATTTTGCCCTTTGGGAACAACCGAAGCAGCTGTTTCTGCTGCTAAGAGCTGGACTCAAGAGTTCAGTACTGGTATCTTTCATCCAGTCTCTTCACACCATACACCCATATGGCTTCCTTCAATATATTCAGACACACCAAAACTAAGCCCCACTATTCTTCTAGCCTTACTTTCTGGAAAATCTATCTTAGCCTCAGCACAGAATAGAACCCTTGTTTATTTCTTCATTATAGCATGGGTCATTGGCATCTCCTCTCTCATCTTATGTATTTAACCTAATCTGTCTTTCTTTAAAATGTGAGGAATAGTTGGTTTGGCATAGCTTGTCTTTCATATATTATATTCTTAAATTTTTATTCATCTATTCCTTTTTTTTTACGATGGTGGATGTGCTTTTCTCTTTTCTCCAAATCATAACTTGTATCCCTCCCTATTTCCACATTGACTGAGTACATAAACCTCAGTTCCAACTCAGAATTTCAGCTGGTTACTCTTTCCAATAGCAGAGTCACCTACAATGGACCACAGGACTTCCTGAGGCCCTACTTCTTGGGAACTGAGGTCTTGGATGATGAGCTTCTGCTTATTCTTCCTTTGCTACTGTTACCTGCACAAGAGCATATTTGTATCATCTTCTGACCTCTTTGTACCTTATTAACCTACCCTGACATCCTTGGTGCTAATCATGGGCTGAAGTTTGCAGGCTTCAAGCTCTCCAGAGATGTTCTCTCTTGACTGACTAACAGCCCAGCCCTACATCGCAGGACAGACTCACTAACAAACCAGTTCACGAAGTCCTTTTCACCAAATGTGTGGGTCTTGTTTTTAGTCCCAGATACTTCCATTTTTTTTCTAGTGCTTGGCAGACTATTCCACCAGGTCCACATCCTAAAACACATGTTTGGAGCTGTGCATATTTTATCATCCCCCTCCGCTTATATAGTTGCATCAGTTAGTATGTTTTCATCAGCAAGCAATAAACTGTGACTCAGCTTAAATAAAGAACATGTATTACTTCACATCACATGAGTCTGGAGGCAAGATATTTCTCAGTTTATTGAATTTAGCAGTTCAATGATATCATCAAGAAACCACATACTTTCCACCTTTCTGTAGTGTGTGGACTGGTACCTGCAGGGCTGGTTACAAGTTGGCTGTCTCCATTTCAGGTATTAGTGACATCAAAGGCAGAAAGATAGGAAGATTAGTGCCATTGCATATTATTTTCATCCAGGAGGGAATCCATCCTAGCAGTTCTCAAAAGGTATTTTCCAGGAACTCATTAGTTAGTATTTCTTCTTATGTCCATGCTTAAATAAGTTGTTGGTAAAGGGAATGGTGTAGTGATTGCCTGTGATCAATTATAATTCGATTAGTAGGTCTAGGGAGAACATGCTGCTGCTGCTGCGTCTGCTAAGTCACTTTAGTCGTGTCCAACTCTGTGTGACTCTATAGACAGCAGCCCACCAGGCTCCTCCATCCCTGGGATTCTCCAGGCAAGAACACTGGAGTGGGTTGCCATTTCCTTCTCCAATGCATGAAAGTGAAAAGTGAAAGTGAAGTCGCTCAGTCGTGTCCAACTCTTTGCGACCCATGGACTGCAGCCCACCAGGTTCCTCCATCCATGGGATTTTCCAGGCAAGAGTACTGGAGTGGGGTGCCATTGCTTTCTCTGAGCCTCCTGCAAAGCACTAGGAAGCTCAATGACAAAATTTCTATTACAGAAAGTCCCCTACATATGAATGAGTTCCACTCCAAGAGCCTGTTCATAAAGCCAGTTAGTTCATAAGTCCAATGAAGTTTGTGTAAGAATGCAGTTAACACAATCAGCTATATAGTACTATACACTACTATAGTACTTACCATAGTAGATTTATAATACTTTTCATACAGATAATACATAAAAATACAAAAAATAAATAAAACATTTAAAATCTAACATTATAGTTCCTTGAAAGTAGAATACTACAGTAAAACAGCTGGCATACAGGGGCTGACATCAAGTGGACAAGAAAGAGTTACTGACTGGGGGACGGAGAGGAAGTGGGAGATGGTAGAGCTGAGGGGTGATCAACAATAAGAGACGGCAGGCAAGCTACAGTTTCACTCAGCTCTGACACTGATGGCACAGGGTCTGGTTCCTGCTAGAACTAGATGCATGTTTGCGACTTTGAAAGTTCACAACTTGGAGTTTCATATTTGGGGACTTCTTTTATCTAGAAGGAAGGGGAGTCGTGCCTGTTGGGTAAGTTGGCCATATTTGTTATATCTGCTTCCTTATTTCCTGATGGCATAGGCATGGTCCATTCATGCCAGTGCTTGCTCACGTGGTTGCCCTCTGACAACCATGTTAGGCAGTAATCCTTCCCTGGCAGTAATTCTCCACCCCTCTCCCCCAGCTCCCCAACAGTCCTCTCTCAGACCCTGGGGAGGAACATGCAGGCTGTCATTCTGAATGTGAGCAAGTTTCCTTTTTACTTATAATAATCATATTGTTACATATAGCAAAAGGATTGTTCTCTTTCTTAAAAGAATTCATTTTTGTACAGTGATGAAGGAAAAAGGAGGTTTATAATGAATCTAGGGATAGTCTGATGAGGGAAGCAGGGAAAGAGAAGGATGAGAAAATAATCAATAAATAACTCAATATTTTGACTCTATCTCCAGCTCCTACTACTAGGCCTAGGACTTAGTGAAAGCTCAAGAAGTGCTCAAGAACCCTGTAGAATTCTAAAGCAGATTCTCACTATTTTAAAATTAAATTAAGTAATCCAGATTTAACTCATCTGTAAGAACTAGAATTACTTAAATTCATAAATATTCATAAGTAGAATTGACTGATATTAAATAGGGGTGATTCTCCTGAACAATTTGGACAACTGTGCTGATAAATAGCCATCATTCCCCTTAAGAAGAGAGCCTAGGAATTATAAGGCTTTGAGATAAGTATAGAATCAAATACCTGTGCCTGATTGCAGCTGGAATCAAGAGTGCCAGGAGAAATATCAATAACCTCAGATGTGCAGATGACACCACCCTTATGGCACAAAGTCAAGAGGAACTGAAGAGCCTCTTGATGAAAATGAAAGAGGAGAGTGAAAAACCTGGCTTAAAACTCAGCATACAAAAACTAAGATCATGGCATCTAATCCCATTACTT
Organism: Neotragus moschatus; assembly: GCA_006410615.1. NCBI lineage: Eukaryota > Metazoa > Chordata > Mammalia > Artiodactyla > Bovidae > Neotragus > Neotragus moschatus. The sequence continues at coordinate 257,232 of SJYA01001578.1, read as the reverse complement.
AATGGCAAATAGATGAGGAAACAATGGAAACAGTGATAGCCTTTAGTTTCCTGGGCTCCAAAATCACTGCAGATGGTGACTGCAGCCATGAAACTAAAAGATGCTTGATCCTCAGAAGAAAAGCTATGACCAACCTAGCTAGAGAGCATATTAAAAAACAGAGACATTACTTTGCCAGNACAAAGTCAAGAGGAACTGAAGAGCCTCTTGATGAAAATGAAAGAGGAGAGTGAAAAACCTGGCTTAAAACTCAGCATACAAAAACTAAGATCATGGCATCTAATCCCATTACTTAATGGCAAATAGATGAGGAAACAATGGAAACAGTGATAGCCTTTAGTTTCCTGGGCTCCAAAATCACTGCAGATGGTGACTGCAGCCATGAAACTAAAAGATGCTTGATCCTCAGAAGAAAAGCTATGACCAACCTAGCTAGAGAGCATATTAAAAAACAGAGACATTACTTTGCCAACAAAGGTCTGTCTAGCCAATGTTATGGTTTTTCCAGTAGTCATGTATAGATGTGAGAGTTAGACCAGAAAGAAGCTGAGCACTGAAGAACTGATGCTTTTGAACTGTGCTGTTGGAAAACACTCTNAAAAAAAGGCTTTCCAGTTCAAAATGTTTGGAATAGGTTGAATACCACGGTACTTTTGGAGGGTACTTTTTCAATTCTCATTATTATATCAAATATAACGCAGTAGCACCTGCATTTTTGGAACATGCTACTTTAATAGTATATGGTAACATAGTTTCACTAAACACATTTATGTAAGATCAAATTATAGGAAAAAATTTCAGAATTATAAAATACTTTAGATATCAGATAAATTGACTCAATATGAGGAACTGTAGGTGGAAATATCAAATACAAGTTCACTTTATTAATCTTTTGCTTTATAAGATATATATTCTTTTTATTTTGAAAGGTCTTATTTCAACTTCTTCATTAAATATTTTATAAAGATATTTCTTAACACTGGCTTGTAAACCATATAAAATGTTAAAAAAATATCATTATGGTATGCTTCCTCTGTGATTTGAATGACAATTGAAGTGGTTGTTATATTTGATGCAATGAAGATCTGCCTGTAGAACTGGCTCATGGTTTGCAAACAATGTTGAAACATTTTGTGAAGATATCCTAAAGCACATGGATGTGCTTTTAAGAGACAGTTACAAACTATTATTTCTACATATTCAGAAGTCACTATTAGAAATATTTTAGAGTCCTGTGCAAAGATGAAAATAATAACATGTTAGTCCACATTATTTTGGAATTTCAGATATTACTTATATTGTCATATATGAAAAATGCTGTTANGCTTTTAAGAGACAGTTACAAACTATTATTTCTACATATTCAGAAGTCACTATTAGAAATATTTTAGAGTCCTGTGCAAAGATGAAAATAATAACATGTTAGTCCACATTATTTTGGAATTTCAGATATTACTTATATTGTCATATATGAAAAATGCTGTTATCATAAGTGGATTTCAGTTTCAGGAACATGGTGGTTTAGCAATATAAATTACATCTATATATATATTGTTAGAAACAATCCCACTCTTTTCAGATCTTAAGTTTTCAATAAACCCAGTATTCTCCATCTGTCTACACTTATAGAAAAGATTGACAAGGCTGGAATTATGTTGTTATGTTTGATCCAAAGTTATGATTAGAATAATTGTGTGAATTCTTCAATTGTTATAGTGATAGTAACATATTTCCCTCTATTTCTAATGCCAGTTTTGACAGACTGACTGTTGTCATGTCAAGCAGGCTACCCTTCTTTATTATTTCTATATGCAATGGAACTTCCAGTAATACCAACTTGTACCACTTGAGTGTTCTTGGGATTGATAAAAGAAGTACAAAAAATCATTAAAATATATTTGGTTTAAAAGAATCCTAGTAACTAGAAACTCTGATATGTGAATTCTCATTTAATCTGTTTTGTGTAAATTTTAGAACATATGACACATTTATTTAAAAATCTTGCATGATGCTCCAAAAATTCGAAAGGATTGTTTTTCAAACACTAAAGTTCTATTTAACCATTTTGGACTACCTTTGTGGCTCAGTGGGTAAAGAGTCCACCTGCAAATGTGGGTGACCTGGATTCGATTCCTGGGTTGGAAGGACCCCTAGAGAAGGGAAAGTCTACCCACTCCAGTATTCTGGCCTAGAGAACCCCATGGATAAAGTCCATAGGGTTGCAAAGAGTGGGACACGACTGAGCTACTTTCACTTAACTTATATTACTCTTTGTGGTAACAAAAATAAAGGACATTTAAACAAAAATGAAAAAGTTTTTAAACGGAAACACTTTTGTTTCCTAGTTTCTAAGTAAGGATTGTCAGCTGATGTGCTGACTGTGCTAATATGAGGACTATAGCGGACTTGAAGCTGATCAAGATACCACCACAAATGAACTCATCTACAACACAGAAACAGAGCTACACACGTAGAAAATAAACTTATGATTACCAGCAATAAGGTGTAGAGGGATAAATTGGGAGATTGGGATTGACATACGCACCACTATAATTAAAATAGGGTAGTTAATAAGGATCTATTGTATAGCACAGGGAACTCTACTAAACACACTGTAATGACCTATATGGGAAAAGGATCTAAAAAAGAGTGAACATATATGTATATATAACTGATTCACTTTGCTATACGTCTGAAACTAACACAACACTGTAAATCAACTCAAGTAATAATAAAAAAATACACCACCTAGATAGACTGGTATCAAATAGCCAAACAGGTGTATTTATATATAATGTGGAAGCGAAATAGATTTGTTTCGGGCAGTGTACTGTGTATAATAAGTAACATTACTTAAATCTGCTACTCTTCAGCATCAGAATCTTGACTGCAAACTGCCACTTTGCATTCATTTACTTCCCAGTTCACATTCATTTACTTAGTGAACAGCATTTTAAAGTTTCCTTCCCTTCCTTCCTTCATTCCTTCCCTTTTATCTGTCCCTTCTTTATTCTTTCAGTTTATGATTTTGCAAAGAGTGGGAAAGTATCTGTAGAAGAACAAAACATTCATTTTGGAAACAGTAATTCACAATAAACTCTAATAAGACCAAATATATAATCCTAACCTAAAATACAATGTAACCTAGTGAGAAATGGTATTTGATAGAATCAACAGCATTGTAATTTAAATATTATGTATATAATTTTCACTGATATCTTGGGGCAGAAATTTCAACCTATTTTAGTACATTTTTCCTTTACAAGAAATAAAGTAATTTAAATGTTTGAAATAGAAAATCTTATATGTCAGCCTGAAAGAAAGTATAAATGTACAGAAGAAAAATTCACTTTTTGGCAAATTGGTGAGATTCATTTGTGAGGGAAAAGTCAGAAACCTGTTTCTGTACATCTTACCTAATCTCATTTCTAACAATATTTTTATGTAGGCATATTAATGATCAAATTTTATGTGAATACTTTGCATTATATAAACTAAGTACCATTAAGTCATAGAATTCACAATTCTACTTAACAGGGAAAAAAAGTCATGCTTCTCTGTTCTTTCTTCCTCTGTTCACTCTGCCACACCCATCCTGCTAATTAAGTTCCTCAACCTTGAAGATAATGATATTCCAATTTTTTTTGAAGAAATAAATTTAAGGATACATTTACATCATATTAAATGAAAACTGTACTTCTGAGAATAACCTTGAAAAGCACCATAATATTTGCTCTTGCAACAGAATAAGGTCGTTTGTAGAAAGAGACAAGAATAGGAAAGAAGAAAGTCAAAGTATTGGTAACTATTGATAGCCCTTGAATTTTTGTCTAATTTATTATATACAGTCTGACAAAGCCCACATGATTTAGGTTTTAAGATTTTTCTGTGGGAAAATGGTATATAAATTTATTTGCTCTTATTTATGTACTAGAAATGTTTAGGATTTTGTAGAACGTTACCTTAATCTGAAGATTAAATAAATCATCTGAAAACAAAGCAAAACAAAGCTCATAGGTAATAAGGAAGTGTAGCTGGTTTCTCACATACATTATTTTATTCAAATAGGACTGTCCACATTCAAGAAGAAAATGAAAATCTGAAAAAAATTTAGGACTCCAGGTTATTCCAGAAAATCAATAAGAAACATGGTGTATTTGACTATTCCTATTACTTGATTTTCATTAGATGTTTTAACCTAAAATGATTGGTGTTGAAGTTTACTGAATATGTGATATACTGCAAAATCTCTGTCTCAGGGTAAAATGATCATAAATTGAATTGAAATAAGTCGTTTAAAACACCTAGCACTATCTCTCCAGTAATGAATAAAGTGGGAATACAATAATAATNATTCCTATTACTTGATTTTCATTAGATGTTTTAACCTAAAATGATTGGTGTTGAAGTTTACTGAATATGTGATATACTGCAAAATCTCTGTCTCAGGGTAAAATGATCATAAATTGAATTGAAATAAGTCGTTTAAAACACCTAGCACTATCTCTCCAGTAATGAATAAAGTGGGAATACAATAATAATTTTTAGAGTCTCTGCCTCACATTTAGGCAAAAGTCTACAATAGTCTTTTTTCTACTCAGTAATAACAAGTTAAACCACCAGCTCCTAATCTGTCCACCTTATACAGACCAGCCAGCAGCATGGCAGCAGAGAGACCAACAGTAAACAGTCAAAAGGGCAAAATTAAACAAATCAAAGATTTAAATCTGTGAACTATGAATTTGTTCTTAGCAAACCATTGTGAAAATAGACTGATTAGCTTGGAGGAAAGGACAACTGGTGTCATTGTACATCTTCTTTCCTTCTTGTCCTTTGTTCCCATCCATCCAATTCTCCACCCTCCACTGTATGCCACATTTAGTTTTCTGAAACTCTAAGATTTCTCAAGTTTTGATGATTTCTACCATCAAGGATTTCTTCAAATCTGTTATAATTTTATCTGACTATATGTTCTGGAAGATTCTGAAGGCTTAGTAGATTGGGATCAATTAATTCAGAAAGCAGCAGATACCACAGAACTATTTCATAGCTCTCCAAATGGCAGCCTTCCAGAAGTATGGTGAGAGGTTTTATGGCCTGTAATAAATTAAAATTTCCATATAAAGTTGAGCACTTGTTTCCAAACCAGCTCTAAAAACATTTTAAAATATTGTACTGTACATCGAATATTAGTTTGGAAAAAAGAAATGAAGAAAACATATTGCATGTCTAAATATTTTAAAATTATAAATCAAAGTGAAAAGTGTTTTATTATCCTTCTATCATGACAAATACATCTTCAAAATGACAATATCAAAAAACTGGTTTAGCCATAATACTTATATAACAAGATGCCAACTAATATAAAGACAAATGATTTTTTTTTTCATGACTAGCTATCATTAAGTGAGTTGGTGGCATCTAAATAAGAACTAAAATAATAATAATTCCATAAATTACAACATAGTATTTCATAAAATGTATTTTCCTTGCCTTTATTTCAGCAAAATAATCTCATTTTAATAAGGGATTTACTGAATGGTTATACTACTGATCTTAAGGTGTGCATTTTGAATACAGTTGTATTCTCTTTTTAAGCATTTAACAGAATGTAAATGAAAGCAAATGTAATTATTCAAGGAAAGTAAATTAAATGTGAGAATCAAAAATATTTTTTTATGTTTTCCTAAGTAGAGTTTTTAAGTATTCAAATGTTTATCTATATAAAACATAATTTATAATTACTGAATCAAAAATTTACAAAAATAAAAACTTTAATTTTTGCAAAATTAATGAACTTTTATCTAATATGGTTTTACAAATAGAGTCCTTTACAATGTCTAGTGTCTCTGTACTTGGCATTGTTAGAAATTGGTCCTATACTTCATGCATGTTTAAATGCACAGCAACATACATACAAATTCAAGGATAATAAGAATTGTTTTACATGCCAAAATGTTTCATAGCTGCCTTGTACTTGATGTGCTAATTTTTTAGTGTTCTGGAACCATAAATTGGAATATGAACAGAAGCAAGAAAATGGATACTCAGCACTCCTGGGAAACAACCCTTTGTCATGCAAGAAGCTCTTGCATTCTTACTCTCTGAGAGAAGGATTTGACAAGTTCATTAATTTGAATTTTCTTNAAGGATAATAAGAATTGTTTTACATGCCAAAATGTTTCATAGCTGCCTTGTACTTGATGTGCTAATTTTTTAGTGTTCTGGAACCATAAATTGGAATATGAACAGAAGCAAGAAAATGGATACTCAGCACTCCTGGGAAACAACCCTTTGTCATGCAAGAAGCTCTTGCATTCTTACTCTCTGAGAGAAGGATTTGACAAGTTCATTAATTTGAATTTTCTTACCTAAGCACATCCACAGCTCAATTCTCCTGCCCTCTGAAATACTGTCCATCTTTAAATTGAGCAGGGATATAAACCACTATATCCAAATGTGGTTACCTTTTGTTTGGAAGAAACGAGGAAAACATAGTGAATCAGTATAACCTTGGAGTCTGAAAGAGGTTAGTCACCAGACAGAGTATATAGTTTGGGTCCCAGGTTGTGCTGTGTGCTGGTGCTGACTGCTTGACCTCAATCGAGAGGGGCATCTATAGTGTTCAATGCATTTATTTTCTCTGGGCTTATAATCCCTGAAACTNGTATTGGGGAAACTAAGCATTCAAATAGGTAAGCAGGGATTAGCTGTCTTCTGATTATAAAGAGGGCTCTTAGAGCTTAATCCCCAGGAGCTATTTGCTTCAGTGTTTTTAATGGCCCTTAATAGCTGAAGCCTGCATAGAACACATATGCATGTATTTATATTTGTATTGATACATATTTCATGTATCAATTTCTATTCCCTAGCTGGAATTTGTGCTGTGAATTACTATAGTACTCTTTTGTCTAAAATGTAATTATCTAATTATGTGCTCAGGGAGATGGCAGAGCTAGACTCATAGAGTACCAATTCACAAGCATTTAATTTTTGTTTTTAATAAGAGACTATGGGAAAAGGGATCTTTCTCCCTCTGGAGTGGGGACACAGTACTCATGCTTAAGTGATATTTTCAGAGTTGGAATCTTCCTTGCCAGCTCCTCTGGGCATCTCATTAAGTGTTTCTAGTGCTGCAGGGCAGTTTTGGCCTCTGATAGGACCCCTAAAGGAATCCTGTTAGTACATCTCAGGAGAAGAGGCCATGCAATGTGAACTTAAAGTAACTATGGAACATCAAATAATGCTAGCAAGATGTGGTCTTTAATTTTTTTAAGGATGATACAAATTCCTGTGAAGTCTTTTTTTAAGGTTCACTAAACNGACCCCTAAAGGAATCCTGTTAGTACATCTCAGGAGAAGAGGCCATGCAATGTGAACTTAAAGTAACTATGGAACATCAAATAATGCTAGCAAGATGTGGTCTTTAATTTTTTTAAGGATGATACAAATTCCTGTGAAGTCTTTTTTTAAGGTTCACTAAACTAGTCAGAGCTTCCCCGGTGACACAGCAGTAAAGAACACTCCTGCAATGTATGAGACAAGGCAGGAGCCATGGGTTCAATTCCTGGGTCAGGAAGCTCCCCTTGAGAAGGAAATGGCAACTCCCTCCAGTATTCTTGCCTGCAAAATCCCATGGACAGCCCATGGGTTTGCAAAAGAGTTGGGCACAACTTAGTGACTCAAAACAGCAACAAAAACAACAATAACAACCACAAGAAGCCCCTCCTCAGTCCAAAGGTGGGCAAATCATCATTTCACTTTGGACAGTCAGTGAAGACAGTAACTGGAAAACTTGTAGGTAGTAAGCCTGCTCTGATGCTATCCTTGGAAAACTAGTCATATTGTGAGCCCACACTGATTCATTCCCAAAATTTGGTTGAATCGAAAGAGCTGATGGAAACTTATGTGAATGGCCAGTAACACAGAAAAAGGATGAAACTGCACCTAGACTGAATTATATCAGCACCCTCCCAGGTGCTTAAAAAATTCGAACCATACAATCATCAGTATTTTACAAAGCTGAATGTTACATGTCTCTTTTGACAATGAAGACTCAGTTAAACCTGCATTTTGGCACTCTGAGAGATGAATAAAAATCTACTTAAACATGGTGTTTCTAATACTCAGTGTCACGTTTTACCGCTTGGCACACATTTATCACTTCATTTCCCAGTGCAGTAAACAACTCGTAACTCACTGGTTACTTTGATTGACAGCAGCCTTGGGCATTTCTTAGCACTCATGCTACAGTATTGCATAGAGTCAAACTTCCATGGTAATTGGCTTCCACAACAACAACAATAATAGAAATAATCATTCCAGAGTTAATTTAAAGGAGCCAAAAGAAGTCAGTCAAATATGAGGACAATAAATTATGAGGATTTCTCATTTAAGTAAGTAACAGGTTTAATGGCTTTCTCTAAGTACTGAGATCATTCAGTTGAACATCTGCTTTCCAGCTGTGCATATTGATATATTACTAGGTTTTTATTCCCCTCTACCCTAAATGTATCCATAAGTTTTTAGGAGTTTCACTACCTGACTTTTTGACAAAGGCTTGATTGTGAATGATGTAAAAATGTCAAAAATTCTGGAGGCCATATTATGCCCAAGGTATTATTTTTCAATTGACTCCAAAGACAGATGTCCATGAACAATTAAACCATTCTCCAATCACACCTTGTTCCAGCTGGGATCAGAGAACTAAAAGGAAATAAGCCCTCATAATTTACTTATTGCTGGAGTTCCTATAGTTTCCTGACTGTTTAATGGAGTCTTGTCGAATAATTATATCAATGCAAAAACTATTTTGTCCATTGCTTGAACTTCTGAAATTGGTTTTTTGGTACTAAATGTGGTATTTCTTCTCTTATAATAATTAATATACTGATCAACTACTCTCAGAGAAAGCTCATCAGAGGGATATTAGGTTATGTTAAACTTGCTAAATCCAAGTCAAGTCTTAAAGCGTTTAGTGAAAAAGTACCACATCAAAACAATCTGTACTAAAAAAAGTGAGCCTTGCTAATCAACATAGATGTAACCCAGTATCTTGTCTAATAGGGCAACATGGAGTGTGATCTTCTCTCTTAACAACAACAAAAATCCCAGATAAGATGTTGTCTTCTTCCAATCAGCCTTTATCATTACTGTCACCATAGCAACTGAAGAGCTCAGAACTGCAACCTAAACAAGGGACCAAATAACATAAGCTTATGAGCCACTGCATTATCACTGTTCATAAGAAACTAATTCAAAAAAAGCTCATCATACCCCCAAAGGACAAGTCGTAATTCTCTTTCCCCTACCAAAAGTATGGTTAATAAAAGTATTTCACCATGTTCTGGGCTTTATGGATTAAACAGCTTAAGATGTGGGATGATGTAAGCTAAGGGGACCATGTACTCATTCCAGTCCCAGGATGCACTTCACAATGGCAGTCCTCAGACTGGCACAGCAATATCCAACCTAAGATGAGATTTATTGATTGATTGGTTTAATTTTATTAAATGACACTAAAGAAACACGGGTTGTTTTTTTTTTTATAACAATATATGTAATTAGGAGAATACTATATATGAAAATACAATCAAGGACATATTTGGCCTGCCCCAAATGAGTTCTAAAAATAATAGACCCTTGAGCCATCATGACTTTTCAGATTCTTAAAAGAACATCATCATCTGTGAGATGTTTTCAAAATTCTCTATTATTTTTCAAATAGCAATAAGTTTCTAATCATTTTAGATGCATATCTGAGAAGAAAGGTTAACATGATTATAACAATGATAATAATAATAAAATTAATAATAGTTAATAGTACTTGCATATCTTATGGGCTTCTCTGATAGCTCAGACAGTACAGAATCTGCTCATAATTCAGGAGACCTGGATTCGATCCCTGGGTCAGGAAGATTCCCTGGAGAAAGAATGGCAACCCAGTCTAGTATCCTTGCTTCAAGAATTTCATTCCAAAGGCCCAATAAAAGGCTAAAAATACCAGCTGATGTATACTTCCTCATCTCCTTTCATCATTAATTTTTGAATGTGCTATTTTTTCCTATTACAATTCCATCTTTTTCATGTCAAATGTATATCTAATTTAAGCTCTGTGACTTTTACACCATTCTCGGCAAGATTCATTTTGGTTACCTTCCATAAACTTCTGTTTTTAAAACGGTAGCCTTTGAACATTTGCAACTTATAATTTCTATGCATTTAATATCTAACATATCTGATCTGGTATTATACTTTAGCTCCAAAGACAGTCAAACTTTCCTTCTCCCTGGCTTCTCAGGAAACAGACCTACCAATGGACAGGAGATTACAGGCTGGTATATTGCCAAGTGCCCTGGTGAGAAGGTTAGTCCAAAAGGTAGCTTAAAGCAACTGAATTCTGGGAGATGAGAACAAACCAGAAATGAAGGCAGCCATTCCTGAGGGTAAATCTCGTATGAATGGGAGGGAAGCAAACAGGCCGATAGCAGCTATATCCCAGGTTTTCACACAGTGTGAAGAGAAGAAAATATCATCAAAGTCAGGGATCTGATGGCCAGGTTTTCCCAACAGGCAGACAATAAGGCTTTCTTTGTGATTGACTGGGGACAAGTAGCATCAGAACCTGCAATTCCTAAAAAAGCAATAGACTCCTAGTCTCATGGGAAATCAGATAAATAAATATGAAGGTTCTAGTTACATGTTGTAGGTCTATCACCATTAAAATTATATAGTGAGGTAATCTGTGAAGTAGTTTGCTTCTCTACAAAATTACACGGTATTCTAGCTGCATCCTTAGATGCTCAGTAGCCAAGACTTTTTCTTTCTTCCCTTTAAAATCAACTGAGATGCATTTCATAAATAATACAACGAGAAAAACCTTTATGTTTTTACCTGAAATAGTTAACTTTGTCACTGATTTAAAAATTCTAGAGACATGCTAAGTTCTTCTACCCAAGGTAATGGTCATTCTAAGACCTACAAGGGTTATCATGGTGAGAGAGGATGGGCTACACTGAAGATGGGAAGCTTAGATGCAGATAGATGATAGAAGTTACAGTTTGTTAAGCCTTGAGGGTTTTACAACTTAAATAGGAAATGAAGTAAGAAGAGTTCATGTAATTACAACACAGTGTGACAAGTTCTCTGTTAAAAATGTGAGTACAGGGTACTCAGAGCACTGGTATTCCAGCCAGAATGGAAAATAGATGACTGAAGAAGAAGGCAAAGTGAGATCAGAAAACTTCTTGGTGGATAAGACATCTGAGTTACATTTTGAATAGTGAGAAGGAATTTGCCAGCTGAGAGGCTGGGTGAAAAAGGTAATATATTGTGCACAAAAAGTCTAGCATGGCATTTTCAAAGATCCTTAAGTACTTTAGCATGGATGGATGATAAAACTTCATGAGTCAGAAAAATCAAGTCTGCAGACTTTTGCAGATGCCAGATCACCAGCAAACATGGCTATCTGGAGTTTGAATTTGATCCTGAAGGCATTGGTGAGCCATGGAGTGGGTTTAAGCAGTGAAATCACATTCTTTAGCTTTTCAGAGGTTTGAATTTTTAATCCATCTTTCATCAAATGGAGTATCGAAAAGATCAGAAACCAAACCAGCCTGGCGCCTAGAAGACTGGTCATGATAACTTGGATGGGAAATGATGCAACTGACAGAAGAAAAGCCATGAGATTCAAAAGAAAGTGATGTGGTTGAGCATGATTAAGAGTCCAAATTGGGACTTGCTCTCCANAAAAAAAAAAAAAACTTTCAAAAAATTTCCAAATGAATAAAACCATGTTCTTTCATTCCTGGAACTGGTTTGACTAAGAAAAGTCATATCTTCTTTCCTGTTATTTCAGGATTTAAATTAAGGCAGCAGACAATGGTTATAATATCATGATATTGATGTAGCACTTCTGTGGTGGCTCTTTTAAAGGCAACGCTGGAGATTTCAGGCATGTCAGAAAAATAAAGAAATTAGTGAGGCAAGAGAGTAGTCAGCAAACTTTTTTTTTCTGGAACTACATTTTATCAGGCTTACCATCAGGCCTAAGATAAAGGCAGACGGAAAGTGANGGTGGCTCTTTTAAAGGCAACGCTGGAGATTTCAGGCATGTCAGAAAAATAAAGAAATTAGTGAGGCAAGAGAGTAGTCAGCAAACTTTTTTTTTCTGGAACTACATTTTATCAGGCTTACCATCAGGCCTAAGATAAAGGCAGACGGAAAGTGAATAGCATAGAAGAAAGCACAGAAGCAATGATACAGAGTAATAGAATGGGAGGGAGAGAGAAAGTGTAGCGAGAGAAGAGAATTACACCTGGGAGGAGGAGTATTCTGCCACCGAAGGTGATTGTCGCTATCACTCAGGGAGGCTGCTGCCGCCGCCGCTGCTCAGTCGCTTCAGTTGAGTCTGACTCTTTGCATCTACGTGGATCATAATCTGCCAGGCTCTTCTGTCCATGGGTTTTCCTGGAAAGAATACTAGAGTGGGTGGCCACATCCTCCTCCAAGGATCGAACCTCCATCTCCTACATTGCAGATGGATTCTTTACTACTGAGCCTTGGGGGAAGCCCTGCCATTCAGGGTTGCTACCACCCAAACTTGCCTACATTGATCTAGCCTAATCCTCTGCAGTCCCACTCCCTTTTATTTTTGCTGTCAGAGGCCAAAATTAAAAAAAAAAAAAAAAAAAGTAAAAAAATAAATAAAAGGAGAGAAATTTTTCTAGATAGATTTCATTCTATAGAAAATTTTGCCTTCAAGATTGAAATAGAGGAAGATTTTTTTAATGTTTCAAATAATATGTCTCCTAAGGCCATTTAAAATTTATAATACAGAATTTTCAGTTAAAATACTTGATTAAATTCCATTTTAATATATTGAAGTTGTTGTTATTGAGTTGCTCAGTTATGTCCAACTCTTTTGCAACCCTATGGACTACAGTCCACTAGGCTCCTCTGTCCATGGGATTTCCTAGGCAAGCATTCTAGAGTGCACAGCCATTTCTTTTTCCAGGGATTTTCCTGACCCAGAGATCGAACTTGTGTCCCATGTGTTGCAGGGGATTCTTTACCACTGAGCCAGCAGGGAAGCTCAGTGGTGAAGAATATATATANTTCTTTTTAACGTCAGATTAAAAAAATAGAGTTTCAGGGTATCCTTCTACTTCCCTTGGATGTATGTATGTGAAAGTAGCTCAGTTGTGTCCGACTCTTTGCTACCCCATGGACTGTAGCCCAACAGGCAACTCCATCCATGGGATTTTCCAGGCAAGAATACTGGAGTGGATTGCCATTTCCTTCTCCAGGGAATCTTCCTGACTCAAGGATCAAGCCCAGGTCTCCCACATAGCAGGCAGACTCTTTACTGTCTGAGCCATCTGGGAAGCCACTTCCTTGGATGTATAGCCAGGTGGCAAATTCCACTGGGAAATCTGGCATGATCTGGAGATGTGTATAAGAGACAGAAATAAATATAGATACATCTTACTCTGCCACTTCAAGTCATATCTAAATGCTCTCTTAAAATTTCTCCTATAATTAAGATTGTTCCTTTGTATGCTAATAATATTCACTTCATAGATTTTTTGCATTTAGTGCTTCAGAAAAAGTGGTGACTCATTGGAAAAGACCCTGATGCTGGGAAAGATTGAAGGCAGGAGGAGAAGGGGACAACAGAAGATGAGATGGTTGGATGGCATCACCGGTTCAATGGACATGAGCTTGAGCAGGCTCCAGGAGATGATGAAGGACAGGGAGGCTTGGCGTGCTACAGTCCATGGGGTCACAAAAAGTCAGACATGACTGAGCGACTGAACGAAACAACTGTAGCTTCTAGAGTAGACATAAGTTGACACCAAGAGTTTTTATTCAGTTTCATTAAAAGAGAGAAGGTTTTTCCATCTATCATTTTAGAGACCACAATGCTATTAGTAGCATTCTTTTTAACGTCAGATTAAAAAAATAGAGTTTCAGGGTATCCTTCTACTTCCCTTGGATGTATGTATGTGAAAGTAGCTCAGTTGTGTCCGACTCTTTGCTACCCNATTCAGTTTCATTAAAAGAGAGAAGTTTTTCCATCTATCATTTTAGAGACCACAATGCTATTAGTAGCATTCTTTTTAACGTCAGATTAAAAAAATAGAGTTTCAGGGTATCCTTCTACTTCCCTTGGATGTATGTATGTGAAAGTAGCTCAGTTGTGTCCGACTCTTTGCTACCCCATGGACTGTAGCCCAACAGGCAACTCCATCCATGGGATTTTCCAGGCAAGAATACTGGAGTGGATTGCCATTTCCTTCTCCAGGGAATCTTCCTGACTCAAGGATCAAGCCCAGGTCTCCCACATAGCAGGCAGACTCTTTACTGTCTGAGCCATCTGGGAAGCCACTTCCTTGGATGTATAGCCAGGTGGCAAATTCCACTGGGAAATCTGGCATGATCTGGAGTTTCTCCTCAAAGAGAATGAGACAAGAGAACCAGGAAGGGAGCAGGCCAAGATGAGGATTTGCAGAGCTGTGCTCAGACACCCACAGGCCTGCCTGCACTCCTCCTGGCTCTAGTGGAGAGCGTTATTAATCCTCCACTTTAATAAGCACCAAACTTTCACACAAGATTCAAAATAAATCTTCTATGGTGTCCCCTCACAGCATCACTGCAATTTCATATGCTTCCATTAGACCTTTCAACTGGTAAGGAAAATGAGACGTTTCAAGGCTATTGAACACAGTGAAGCAGGGTAAGTTAACTTAGTATGGATTTTTCCATAATTTTAGCAGAAAAGGAAATCATTGGTGTGTGTGCCTCATATTCTCCATAGCTTTATGGATCTACCTAAAAAAAAAAAGAAAAAAAATTGTCTCCTTGCTTATTTTGTGTATGAGAATATTATTATAACGAAAATTTTCTCGCATCTTACCCAATCTAGATTCTCCAATTATTCTTTCTCAGTCTTGCTCTTGTCCTTTACAGAACTTAACATATGTTTGATAGATAAATTGACACATTCCTAGTTCTTTATTTTGACTTTTAAGAGGAACAATTAAAAGACTATGCTATGATAAGATTTTAAAATATTTTGCCCTAAATACAAATTCAAAGCTAATATGAGGTTGGAAATTGGGAGAAAAATGTCATTTGATAACATTTTGGTAAAATCGAAATGGATAGCAAAATAAAATGGTTATATTCCGTGTGAGTGAGAGCACTTTGGTTTTGTTATTTGGGAAGCCAATATTAGCAGCTGACTCAGAAATAGACAATGTGTTTCCTCAACACTAGGACCTGATTTTAAACCTCACACATCAGAGACATGAAAAGGTTGACCAGAAAGGGTTCATGAATCCAAGGGTGGCACTAAATTCTTTTAAGAAAAGATTATAAAACCTATATCTCTGCTCTAATACGGACTCCTTTTCTGACATATAACCTTCCTGTTGAAATCAGAAAACAAGTTTTAAAGCAGTGAATTAAGCAAGGAATACAGAAGAAATACTAATCCATATAATCTGACCTCTAAACAGTAATATTGTCCTCAGCTTGATTATGCTATATTGTCACATGTTCATTCATTCCTTTGTTCATTTCCCTGACCTTCTGCTCTTCCTAAGGATCTACTGCAGAAAACACAAAGTATAAAGTTTCTCCTAGCGAGTTTTCTCTTAAATAAGAGAAGAAACACTTTCTGAACTATTTGCCCAAGGGAACTTGCTTTATACCTCAAAGGAATAGAGATAATCTGCATTCGGTTGTGATTCATTCACAAAGTGAAAAATGAAATCTATAGTTAAAATATTGACCATCAAGCATGGATTTTATTTGACTATTCATGGAATTACTTTGATTTGATATCACTTGGGGGAAAAGCTAAAGTCAAATGGAAGATGAGAAGAAAACTAGAAAACGGTAGCTACTACAAAACACTCAGTTACATATTTACAAAGAGGGAAGGGTTCATACTTGAACTTCCCAGATAAATGGGTCAATGAGAGTCTATAGAGAATAAAATGGGAAATGAGGGCACACAGGTAACTTCTCTGTCTATGGAAAAAAGAAAGAAATTAGTGATTAAAATTGCAAGCTAAAATTATGTTTGATAATGATTCATCCTGTTTGGAACATAGAATATTTATACAGTTGTTTTCTGGTGTGTGAGGTGGGGATAAACAGCTTTGAGTGTCATGTTTTTAAGTAATGGCTCACCAAGAAGTCTTGTGTACTCTATCTTGCCAGGGACGACACAATTTTTTAAAGTGTCCATGGCAGAACCCCTGACCACACTGGCTGACCTTTCACATCAACACTCAAGGCCAGTTCAGACACACATTTGCTGGCTTATCTAGTGTCTTGAGTTTTAATAACACAATTTAAAAGAACAGAAATAAGTTCTTACTTTATTTTTCCCATGTTCAATTTTTTAAAATTATACAGTTTTATAAGTTCAAGGTAAATAAAAATCAAATAATAAAAAAATGTAGGTTTTTTCTTATGCCTCAGATGGTAAAGAATCTGCCTGCAATGAAGCAGACCCAGGTTCAACCTCTGTGTAGGAAAGATCCCCGGGAGAAGGGGATGACTATCGCTCCAGTATTCTTGCCCTGAGAATTCCATGGATGGAGAGCTGGTAGGCTACAGTGCATGGGGATGCAAAGAGTTGGACACAGCTGAGCAACTAACACACAACACAAACAAAAATCAAATAATAAAAGGATGTAAAAGTAAAAAGTGAAAGTTCTTTGTCTTTCCCTAATAGCCTAACCTGTTTGAAACCACCATTAAGAACGTGGTGATTACTCTTGCAGAATGTTTTCATTGCCTATACATATGAACAGCATACATATCTATATGCATGCATTTATAGAGAAGCTATAAAAATGACATATACATACATGTATATGTATATTTTAAAAGTTTAAATGTGTCATGAACATTTATCTACATCATATATATCTCACTGAGATGATTCTAATCTATGGGTCTTCTTAAACTACTATTGATCTATTAATGGGCTTCTACTAACAGACAAATTAAAGAAAGTAGGGAAAACCACTAGACCATTCAGGTATGACCTAAATCAAATCCTTTATGATTATACTATGAAAGTGAGAAATAGATTTAAGGGCCTAGATCTGATAGGTAGAGTGCCTGATGAACTATGGAATGAGGTTTGTGACATTGTACAGGAGACCGGGATCAAGATCATCCCCATGGAAAAGAAATGCAAAAAAGCAAAAAGGCTGTCTGGGAAGGCCTTACAAATAGCTGTGAAAAGAAGAAAAGTGAAGAGCAAAGGAGAAAAGGAAAGATATAAGCATCTGAATGCAGAGTTCCAAAGAATAGCAAGAAGAGATAAGAAA